>NQII01000008.1:1911249-1966646 GCA_002778355.1 Clitarchus hookeri
ATATATCTTAGATTATTATAACTATATGTAAGAGCATTGCATTGGTTGCCCTATGGTTCAGAATCCACTATTATCTTGGTGGTTGCATCTGTAACCTATCTGTGCGTAACTTTGCAATGAGCCACAATGCCGCGCAATGGCTTACTGCTCAACTTGGCAATGCTGCCAGTTAGAACGGTGGCTGTTGCAACTGTGTAGGAGGGAGACCATAGCCTCTGTTGGACAGCCACACACATGCTGTCTAGCGGAGTTTTGATAGTATTATTGAGGAATGTACACTGTTAAATGAGTTGCGTCAGTCAATAATTATGAGTTTTTTAAATAATGTAGCATGCACAGCGAGGTAAAATAGTTAAATTCTAAATGGGAGCAAGAATTCACTTTACAGGCAGTCCTCTACTTTCGTATGTAATGTGTTCCTGAAAATGTTTATAAAAGTTGAATGTATAAATGTTGAATCATATATGTATGTAATAAAAGGAGTTCCATTCCAAAAGTTACAAGAAAATTAAAAAATATATATAATTTTGTTTGACAGACAATATATACAATCAAAAAACATGTTATTTTTAAGAAGTATTTAAATAGAAATCACGAATAAATATACATGTGCAATACGTTCTTACCGGAAATGTTGATTTTCACCATCTATATACATATTTAAGTGTAAGTACTATGTGAGTAAATAAGGTAATTAAATATGCTTCCTACTTTCTGTAAAATTGTTGTGCAAATGTAACATTTTATTTTGTAGGTTCAAAAAACTAAAAAAAAATTACAGAAATTTGTATATTATTTTAACAGAAGACCTCATTTATATTGTGCTAATGCGACTGCAGTATCTAAATATTCAAAACATAATGATTCGTGAAGGCAGGACAACATGCCAGACAATGTTAGATAGCAACTAACAGTGATATATCAACATGTTTGTAGGTTGCTAGATGTATGAAATACCAAATCAGTCATATGAAAGTTGAATTAGAAGTAATAATATTTCATGTATGAAACTGCAACTTGTACAAATCTCAGGTGTATGGAAATCGAGGACTCCCTGTAGTAACACCTTATGTTAACTATGTACACTATGTGATCAAAAGTATTTGGACACCCATCTGAAAGTGAAGTACAAGTTTGGGTCACCCTACATCGGGAACACTGGCAGTCAATATCGTGTTGGCCCACCCAAAGCATTAATGACAGCCTGCACTTTCGCAGGCATACTTTCAATCAGGTGGCAGAAGGTGTCCTGGGGAATATAAGCCCATTCCTTGCAAAGTGCCAAAATGAGAAGAGGTATTGATGCTGGTCAGTGTGGTATAGCATGAATTCAGCATTCCAAAACATCCCAAAGATGTTCTGTGGGATTCAAATCAGGACTCTGTGCAGGCCAGTCTATTAGTGGGATGATGATTTTAACGACAACAATGTAAAACCACTCCCTCACATGCCATGCAGTATGGATAGGTACTCGGTCATGTTGAATGACACAATGGTCGTCTCTGAACTGGTCTTTAATGGCAGACAACATGAAAGCTGTTAAAATGTCAATGTAAACTTGTGTCATGACAGTGCCATGTAAAGCAACAAGAGAGCCAAGTCTCTTTAGGAGAAACATAACAATACTATAACCCCACACCCCCAAATTTCACAGTCGGCGTTATATAGGCTGGTAGATGATGTTCACCAGGCATTCCCCACACCCACACCCTACCATTTGATCGCCACATTGTATACCATGATTCATCACTCCACACAATAGTTTTCCACTTTTTTATGGTCCAGTTTCGATGCTTCTTACACCATGCGAAGCAGCGTTTGGCATTTGCCTGTGTGATATGTGGCTTATGAGCAGCTGCTTGGCCATGGAAACCAAGTTTCCACACCTCACACCGAACAGTCATGGTACTTGGGAGTAAATTCTGATGCAGGTTGGAATTCCTGTGTAATGGTGACGATGGATTATTGACGATTATGCGGTACTACCCTATTCAACACTCAATGGTCTCTGTCAGTCAACTTGTGAGGGCACTTTTGGGTTGTACACGTCCCTTCACATTTCCATTTCACTATAACATTGGTAACAGTGAACCTAAGGATATTCAGAGGGGTGGAAATTTTATGCACAGACTTCTTGCACAAGTGGCACCCTACCACCTGACCACATTGAAAGTCAGTGAGTTCCTCAGACTGTCCCACTCTGCTGTCTTGTGCTGACTACTGCCTATGGCAATCACTGACCATGTGTTCTGTGCAGTAGATGGCAGTACTGTGTTGCTCTTAACGTTAAACACATGTTTTGCGGGGTGTTTGGATGCTTTTATTACATAGTGTTATCAAGCCAAATGCAAATGTTTGTAGCAAAAATTTCACTATTGACAGTATGGGGTGGAGTACTGTTGTTTCACATAACAAAGGGAAAGAACTAATGTCAAGAATTAAAATTTAGAACTCCATGCCACCACGTATATATTCGGTTTGATCTGCTTCTACATCAGTCCAAGGAATTAGTAGTATGCAGGCTCAGGACAAGAAAAATCATTCGGGTGTGTCATCAAATTATATACTAAGCGTAATTCAAGCCTAAGTTCAAGCGATTAGCATTTGCAGTCAACCAAGGCTCTGGTCGGAAAATCATGCCCAAGTGGTGGTCTTGGTGATAGCCTTTAAAGAATATTGATTAAAGACTGTGTAACTAAGGCAGAGATGCATATTAGTGTATTTCAACATCGCTAAACCACTCTTTCTTATGTTAAGCCAAAAAATCTGTAAAATATTTGAAAACATGGTTCCCACATGCAAAATAGTGAATAATATGCAACTGCACAGAACCAAAATAGCTTATTTAATTGTGTATGGCCTAGCACCATACTTCATGAATGAACTCAAATTGTTTTTTAAATCTTGAATTTAGATTTTGCTAGGTTTTGATGAATACCTTAACAAGATAGATTAAACCAAGCAAGTGGTCATGGCTGTATGTTTTTTAAGATTATGAAGACGTTGTATTATTGATTGTACAGAATATTTAACATCAATGTTTTTAAAGCACATCCCAGCAGTGTGTCTCGTCCAAGGTATTAAAGATGCTTAAATTTTTTTTTGCCAAATACACGATGAGAATAAAAGAATACCCCAAATTTGAAGGTCTATAATATCAAAACCATACAACCTACAACCTTGATTAACCAATCGAATGAACCGTGGAACCGTGAAGTTTGTTTACCATACATTCATGAATGTTCAATGCAACCACCATGAGCTGCCTGAATGATGTCTACATGATAATCAAACTCGTTCCACGCTCTTGTCAGCTTGTCCATTGTTATGGTTTGGATGGCATTCGTAACTTTCGGTTTGAGGTGGTGAGGGGGTACAGAGCTCGCATTCGACACGTCAATGTGAAGGGGACGGTCTGATGTTTCCTTGCCCAGAACAAGGTAGACGTTGCCTTCATGTCTAAGCTGATTTTTAGCGATGAAGCGACATTCCATACAAATGGTAAGGTGAACCGGCACAACGTGCGGATATTGTGTCAGGAGCCTGCACATGAAACCACTGAACACGAGCGCACTTCTCCCAAAATGAACGTGTTTTGCGCTGTATCCAAAGGTACTGTTTTCTGCCCTTTCTTTTTTCACGAGCCCACTGTTACTGGAATCCCTTATTGAGACATGCTTACAGAGTGGTTGTTTCCTCAGTTAAAAGAGGTTGTGGGGGACTTCATTTTCCAGCAGGATGGTGCGCCACCGCATTGGCACCTAGCTGTTCGCGGATACCTGAACGAGACGTTGGCGCAACGCTGGATTGGTCGAGAAGCAGCTGGTGACCAGGCTCTTCATCACTGACCCCCAAGAAGCCTGGAGCTTACCCCCTTGCGATTTTTTCTTTGGGGGTACATAAAGGATCAAGTGTTTCGTCCACCATTGCAGCTAACATTGACGACCTCAAAACGAGAATTACTGTACTGCAACCAAGTCAGGATGAGCAAGAAGGGTTGCAAAATCACACAGGTCAGGTCTCGGAAGGGGAGGAAGGATTTTGTGGCTTTCTAGGTACTGATGGAGCAACACTTAAGGTTTCAAGATGGAGGTGTAAAATCAAGACTCCTGCACACTTTTCACCCTCATTGTTTAATAATGGAGGGCTTGTTGGATATGCGTAACACATGTTGTTGCCGAGTATCTTGAGAGTAAGCTATTGAGTGTGCCCTTTGTGTTATTTAAAAAGGGAACTGTTATATCTTTTTACGTGAAGTATCAATCATATCCAGTAGTTATCTTGAATGTCTGTATAAAAAAAAACAGGAGAGGGGAAAGTAGTGTTATGTTGGCACTTACTGCAATTAGGCTGCCATGGGAGTTGTGATGATGATGTTGTCATGGAGACTATATTTTGTGTATAACAACTTGTGAATGTTATGACAATGTTCGTGAATAAAACCTGAGAACACTTAACATGGTGATCATATTTATTTACAACGTAACAGGCACAAAACTACACCGCCAGCTTCATGACTTCTTGACTGCTACCACTAATGAAACAGAATAGTGCTGCTTGTGTTCACTGCTGGCATAAATTTTGTCAATTTTATTTCTATGATAAGCCATTGGCCATTAAGTTATTCACAGTAAATTAAGCACATTAAATTTTGCAAAGGCACATTACTTTAACACACCTCTTTGTTTCACAGATATAAATTCAGTTTCATGTAATCATAATTATGGAAATTTGGTTTAAATATGTAATTTTATGGCCTGCCCATACACTCCTTGAGAAATAGACTTACAGGTTTCCTCATCGATCTAGGCCCACAAATATCTTCAAAAAATTACATTTTATTTAAATATGGTCTTATATGAACAGAGTCAGATATAAAAACAAAAAGTATTTTGCACTGCAGACATGTTTAATATTGTAAATGTTAATTTTGTGTAAAATTGTTCTTTATTTTCCGTAGAGACTACTTGCAAAATGTGCAAAAAGCTATTATAAATTTTTTTATGATTATATTTTCACAGTGTTTTTTTTCATGGTACTAAAGTTTTTGTGTAATCACACCAAAGTCTCAGGGCCTGACAAGCCAATGAGTTTATTGGCAAGATATCAGAACTTTTAAAAATTTTTTTGCTGGGATTTTGACCATTTTTTCCCATCAGCTGGGAGCTTAACTAAATAATTTACTCTACGGGACAGAACTTTTATATAGCCTTTTGGACAGGCCCACTTATTTACAGCAGTTCAACATTGTATTTTGTATGTCGTTTATATGGAATATGTGTGTAATGTAAAATATATCACTTTCAAAATTAACTTTGTTTCATTCACTTGCTTTGTGAATGGTGCTTCACAACTTTTACAGGGATTCACTCCTCAACCAGTTAGAAGTTCTCCCAATAATCTCAACACTATCAAAAGGCAACATTATTAAAAATCCTTAAATTTACAATGCCAAGTACACTATCATAATACACTCCTGCGGTAATGAATACATCATATTATTTACTATATACCCATATACTGTATGTATATACTCATACTTTTGTGCAGACATAATCAGTATTTAATATTCTTCTTTTGTGGTAAAATGTCAAAATACATGCAGTTAATGTAACTAAAAAATTGTGTTTTTGTTGCGCTGAGTAAAGGGCTGTGAGGTAACTCCTTGTGTACAAACTGATTACTTAGCAAACTGTTTACCACAGGAATTGTGAGTAAGAAAAGAGGAAGTGATAGAATATTGTTTCAATTTTTCCAAAACTCAGTGAGCTAAACCAGATTCAATAAGGGATGGAGGTCTTAAATAAAAGAATTAATTGTAATTTACTAATTTTATTTACAATAACTACAAACAAAATTCTCTTGACCCAACATCTCGCAATAAATTGCCATCACTTGCTGTTAACAATTAATGAATTTGATCAATGCAATTTACAATTACCTCAAAGAAATTAATGTAATTAAATAATTAAAAATCAGTCCCTTTAAACAGTGTACCAAAACCTATTCAATTACTTTATAAATTATATGTCCATATTTGACACTTTCAATATTTACAATAAAGTCCTTCTCACATGTTCATACAGTTCCACCTCAGTTTAGTCCAGGTCCCACCAGTTCGCAATGTTATAGGGATTTTCTAGCGTCCTCGTGGACAGTAGCCTTCACTCGTCGGGTATCACGCCCTCTCGTCCATTCACACCACAAACATCTCATCTGACATAGCCTCGCAATCTCCCATCATCATCCATCCCTTTCACTGATGTCCCTCGCTGCACCATAATTTCCTGATTTCCGCACTCAGTTAGCTTCTATCAAAGACTGGTGACCCTATAGCTGTAGCGGTATTTATAGTGTCATCGGCGGTTACCCAGAAATTTCTCTAAATGCCGCTTTGTGATGAGGGTCCTCAATCCCAAAATATTCTTGTGCATCTAAAGTTGTCGGCTTCCCCGGCAAGGGGAGGAGGGGCTGTGATGCCAGCCAGGTTAGCTGTCAATCATTTTCCGTGCTGCCGGCCGCCAGCCACCTGGAGCAGACCGCCTGAGGAGAGAGGAGGGTTGAGGTGGGTCAGCCCCCCTCCCACAGTGCTGGATCGCGCTCACCTGATGCAAGAGTCCGTGCATGTAACAGCTCCTCTGTAAGTCTGTTCATCCTGAACAGCCTCTCGAACATCTGGATCTTCGTAAAGTGCCAGTCAGTCAATGTGTACAACCGTAGACTTTTTTTTCAAGGAGTCCCGGCAACAGATGTGGAAGGAAGTATCACTTACTCGTTTAAAAAATTTGGTAAGGGCCTTCTTAACATCCTTGGCACTCAAATGTGTTACCCCAAAGGCATTTCCTTTCTTACAGCTATACTAACCATCCTTCCCTTAATGCATCACCTGCAACTCTCGGACCACATTGAGTGTTCTTCTTGCTATCTATGGACACTGGGGTATGTTTGTCTTCTGCCTCCTGGCTGTCTTCCTTCTCCCAAAAATGCATATGTGCAGCTTGGTCTATTAGCTAGACTTCTCTCATTACCTCGCCTGTGTTAACTGTGGGGTAACTTCTTAGGTGGTCCAACTCCAGTATCCTTGTTCTTCTTACCACCTTATAGCAATTTTTCCTTTTTTCCCTCAGATAGGATGTTGCCAGTAGCTTTGATGGGCTGGTGATTTGGGTAGGCATTACTGTGGCTGTCAGTTCCAATTGTTAGTGCAGCTGTCCTTTGGCCAGTTCCTCAATGTCTAGTCTCTAGTGGCATCCCTGGACATCAGGCTGATAAGTGTCGCTGCCTCAATGGAGTTCAGAAGTTCCCCTACTGCCATCTCCAGTCTTCTTAACAAGCTCTCAGTCATACTCACTTCTGGCTGCTGAATCCTTCAGTTCCTTTGCAGGTACTGGATTCTCAAGAGTCCTGACTGGCCACACTCCCAACATTCCCTACGCTTAGGTGGACGATGATGCATTTCGTAGCACAAACTCTGGCAGCAATGTCTTTCATTGTGGCCTCCAACTTCTTTAAGACGTCCAGGATTCTATCTCCATCATCATCATTGCGCGAGGTAGCTGCCTGTATTGCATGCTGGAACGTTTGCTCCTGCTTCACTGATTCTACCTCCAATGTAGGCGAACAGCTCGGCGCACATCCGCATCTGTATTAACATCCACAAAAATCTGACTGCGATGACATTGCATGCCTCCATGCCTCCGGCAGCAAGTCCTCTGTTAGCTGGATGCGGCTTCGTAGCTGGGCCAGGTGAGCGTGTCGCAGGTATCTGTCCCCGAATCACAGCTCCAAGGTTAACACCAATGTGAAGTACTCCAGCCGTGTCATTCTGGCAGGTACTGCAGTATACTCGCTGCAGGTCCTCTCAATATAGCCACCGGTAGTACGCCCGCTGCTCCTCAGCCCAGCCATTCAGGGCAGCAACAATCTTGAACTGGTTCTGGTATTCAAGCCAATTTGTCTGTCCATTGTAGGGGGCGGGCTTTATTGTGATGCAGCCTTCACCCACCCTTGGCTGAGGCATACCCACACTGCAGAATTGCTGGGCCTCTCCTGCAATGGCTGCATTGGTAGCGACCACTACCTTTTCCTCGCTGCCCACATTCGTCGGCTTGGGGGGGGTTCAATCTCAGCTCCTCAGCCATTGCATGTCTCATCCCGTGCTACTGCCGGAATTCCTGCTATTCCTTCTTGAGGGTGTGTACTTCCTGTTCCACCTTACCTTTGACACTGTCAATCCTTTTGCTCACTCTGTCAACCTTCTTGTCCACACAGTCTATTTTATTGTTTACTAACTCGCTTACGCCTTCTATCTTTCTATCTACATTCTCATTCACACCGTCTATTTTCATGTCCACCCTTCGCCAAAACTGTCTATCTTCTTATCTACCTGTTGACTAACACTACTTATTTGGCAATTTATAGAACCAGTAACACTACCGATTTGACTATTTACATTATCATTTACACTATCTACAGCACTATTTATTTTAAATATTTATATTTTCATTAACACTACCTACAACACTATTTATTTTACTGTTTACATTCTCGTTAAAATTATCTACAACACTAGTAATTTGGCTACCCAGTCCTTCAATCAAAGCACAGAGGGCTTCTATCTCCACTGACATTTTCCTAGTTAGCATTCACAAGTGTCTAAATAATTCCTGGATCTATTAATACAAAACTATCCTACCAGTCACTATCCTAACGTAATCTTAATTACAGTTTTTGTTTTTAAATAAAAATCCTCCATCCTACTTCTGACATCAATTTTACAATTTTTTCAAAAGTTAGTGGGTTAAAGCAAGTTTGTTAAAGGATGAAGGTCTTAATTAAATAAAAGAGTTCCTTATAATTTTCTTATTTTATTACAATAACTACAGAGAAAATTCTCTCGACCCAAAATTTCAAAATAAATTGCTATCACTTGCTGTTTATAATTAATGAATTCAAATCAATACAATTTACAATCACCTCAAAAAATTAATATAATTAAATAATTAAAAATTAGTCCCAATAAACAGTGTATCAAAACCTATTCAATTACTTTATAAATTATATGTCCAAATTTTACAGTTCCAATATTTACAATAAAGTCCTTCTCACATGTTCATACAGTCCCACCTCAGTTTAGTCCAGGTCCCACCAGTTCGCAATGTTCTAGAGATTTCCTAGCACACTCGTCAGGTATCACACCCTCTCGTCCATTCACACCACAAACATCTTGTCCGCCACTGTCCCCTCGCAATCTCCCATTGTCGTCCGTCCCCTTCACTGATGTCCCTTGCTTCACCAGTCGTTGCCCGATTACCGCACTCATTCAGTTAGTTTCTATCAAAGACTGCCAACCCTACAGCTGTGGTGGTATTTATAGTGTCATCAGCAATCGCCCAGAAATGTCTTTAAATGCTGCATTGTGACGAGAGTCCTCGTTCCCAGAATATTCTTGTGCATCATCTAAAGTTGTCGGCTTCCCTGGCAGAGGGAAGAGGGGCTGTTAGGCCAGCTAGGTCATGTTGTCAATCATTCCCCGGCTGCCGGCCACCTGGAGCAGACCGCCTGGGGAGAGAGGAGGGTTGAGGTGTGTCAACCCCACCACCCCCCTCCTCCAGCCCTCACAGCACCGGATCGTGCGCGCCTGATGAGAGTGTCCACACACGTAACATCATGTTTATCTGCATCAGCTCAAAATAGAGTTTTAAAGCATACGAGCCAGAAAATATTATGTGTGTCATCTGTAGACTTCAAAATTTAGTAGGAAGAATGCAGCAAAAGCAAGTGCTTAAACTGTCAGAAGACAACTATTTAATAAAAATTTTAATGCTCACTGTTTACAACAAAAAAAAAAAAAATGAAAGCTCAAGAGACTTAATTGGGCTAATAACAAAGTGAAATTGTCAGAAAGAGAATTGAAACTTCTAATTTTGACATATAAGTCTAAATCTAAAAAAAAGCAGTTTGTGTGAAGAAGAAAAAGCAAGAAATTGCATTCAGATTTTATAGTGACTAAAATAAAATTTGCAGAAAATATGATAGTTTATGGTTGTATTTCTTAGCAAGAAGATGGAAAAGCACATTTATTGAGTGGTTCAGTGAATGCTTAAGCATACAACCATGTTATTGCAATCAAGTTTACTACCCACAATTGAACATCATTAGAGTACTAATGACTGTCTACCAGGACGATACAACTCCACGCAACATAGCCAAAATGGTGAGTGCAAAAGAACTAATATTTATTTAAAATCACAGTAATTTTACATTGTCTTAAAATGCATTAACTTGTAGTGTTAAAAAAATGGTGCGTGCCTTTGTAAAACTTAACCTTGGATTACTGAGCAATATATTAATCCATCATGATTATAAGAAACTCTGATCTCTAAATAATTGAGAATTGTTAGCACTAGCTGGGTAAAACAATGGATGAAATCAAACTGATAATGCTCCCAGAGCATAAGGAAGCACTCAGTCATGTTTGGCATTACAAAACATCATTGGATAGCACCAGGAATTTTTGTCTGTCAATACCAAGTTGTTGTAATGCTGTGACAAGCAGTTAAAGGAAGTCCTGCAAAATACGAATCATGACTGTACAGAAGATTGTGTAATTTACCTAAAAAGGAATTTTTTAAATAATTACTTTATCCAGAAGTGACTTTTAGTAAAAAAATATTAATGCTTCAGTTTTTAATAATTAACCTTTCTCACTGTTTTTCTGTCGAGGGAGCAACAACCTAGAAAATTAGTGTACACAATGGAAAAAAAAGTCACTAAGAAGCCCTAAAAATTGCGTAAAACCTTGGAAAATCCTTGTGAATCGCAATAAAATCCCAGTAAATATCAAGAAAATCACTGAAAATTTCAAGAAAATCTCTGAAAATCTCAGAAAATCGCAGAAATTCACTGAAAATCTCTGAAAGTCCTTGTAAATAGCAGAAAATCCTGGTAAATCACAAAAAATCTTGGATAAACCTTGGAAACATTGGAAAATCGTTAGAAATCTCAAAAATTATACAGAAAAACTGGAAACTGAAAAACCTAAATCTAGCCATGATTCCTAAAAAAAAAATTGGTTTAAATTATCAACCAAAAAAGGAAGATTCAAAATCAACTTAAAATATTGCAAATCATATTAAAATACTATTAAGTTAACAAAACCTTGTAGATAGTATTTCGCAAAATTATAGAGGTGAACAAAAATTTGCGTATAACACAGAAATATAAAGATAATCACCAAATAAGTATTACAAAAAATACATTAATGCAACCTGTGAATAGAGTCTGCGGAATAATCACGATTTTTGTATACTACACAAAAGTTTCTGTCCCCGAGAATTTCTTCCAAAACTTTAAGAGTTGCAGAAGCTGTATCTGTTCCCCTCCATTTTTAGCCTTCCTTCCCAAGGAAAGATAGGCCTTTATAATTATTATGGTACAAATGGCCTTGAGAAATGTATAGCCAGAATGTGATTTCAGCATCGAACAATGTAACATCCAATCCAGAAAGTGTCAAATATTTGTAGTAATTCATTTAAAATTCAAGGCAAACACAAATACAAGGGGAAAATTACACAATATTCACACAAAATTCCTAGCGCAGTAAGTTTGTGTATAGCCTACTATGCTACGGAGATTGGCGAAAGATAGATACGCTTATGTGATAACCTTCTGGCCTGTGTGTGATAACCTTCTGGCCTGTGTGTGTGTGTGTGTTGACTAAGAGTACGTATGTGCGTGTGTTTGTGAGTAGTATGTGTGCAAGCTCTGTAAAAAAAAATGTGTAATTTTACACTAAATGTATGTGGCAGCAGTGTCTCCACCGGCATCTGTGTAATTTTACATGTATTTTTTTACTCTACGTCAACGTTAATATATCGTACAAATTAGTAAAATACCATCTACATAGTTCAACTAATTTTGCACAGAATGGTGTAAAATTGCAATTTCTATGTAGCAGAAAATAAACTGCAACATGAGTTTTTTTCCTACACTGCAAGTAAATTGACACAAACGTCGCAATTGTAATTTTACTACATTGTGTGTCTTTTTTCAATTACAAAGTAGTCAAATCACAGATTCGCTGTGATTGTAAAAACACAATTCCTGTACATTTTTCACTGTTTTACTAAGCAATTTTAGTATCAGTATATGTTATTTTACAACTGTGTCATGTTAATTCATATATTATGTATTTGTGGTTTTAAAATTTCCACATTACTATACACCGTTTTGTAACTAAGTAATACACTGAAGAGCCAAAAAAATTTGTACACCTGCCTAATATCGTGTAGGGCCCCCGCGAGCACGCAGAAGTTCCGCAAGACGATGTGGCATGGACTCAACTAATGTCTGAAGGTATGCACAAGGCAATTCACACCATCAATCCTGCAGGGCAGCCCACAAATCCATAAAAGTGCGAGGCGGTGGAGATCTCTTCTGAACAGTACGTTGCAAGGCCTCCCAGATATGCTCAATAATATTCATGTCTGTGAATTAGGTGGCCAATGGAAGTGTCTTAAGTCAGAAGAGTATTCCTGGAGCCATTCGTTAGCAACTCTCAATGTGTGGGGTGTCGCATTATCCTGCTGGAATTGTCCATGTCCATCGGAATGCATAATGGACATCATGGGTGCAAGTGATCGGGCAGGATGCTTACGTATCTGTCACCTGTCAGTCGTATCTAGACGTATCAGGGGTCCCATTACACGCCAACTAGGGCTTCCAATCCCGGAATACCGAGATCTTGGTATTGCGGGATCCCGCGTCATTTTCCAATCCCGCGTGATAAGGGATTACGGGCGCGGGATTTGCGGGACTGAAAAAAAGCGTGCATGCTGAAGAGCAAAAAAAAATGGAATAGGCGTGCGTATACAAATAACAGAGGTATGGAACCAATCAGAGCAACGTGATGCGGTCAGCAGCGCCTATATAAGACCACAAGCGTCTGGCAAAGTTGCTAGATGAGTTACTGCTGCTAAAATGGCAGGTTATGAAGATTTAAGTGAGTTTGAACGTGGTGTTATAGTCGACGCACGAGAGATGGGACATAGCATCTCCGAGGTAGCAATAAAATTTGGATTTTCGCGTACGACCATTTCATGAGTGTACCGTGAATATTGGGAATCCAGTAAAACATCAAATCTTCAACATCGCTGTGGCTGGAAAAAAGATTGTGGAAGAACGGGACAAACGATGACTGACGAGAATCATTAAACATGACAGACGTGCAATCCTTTCTCAAATTGGCGCAGATTTCAATGGTGTGGCATTAACAATTGCCAGCGAAAGAACTATTCAACGGACAATCATTGATATGGGCTTTCGGAGCAGAAGGCCCACTCGTGTATCGTTGTTGACTGCATGACACAACGCTTTACGCCTCGCCTGGGCCCGCTAACACCGCCATAGGACTGTTGATGACTGGAAACACGTTGCCTGGTCTGACGAGTCTCTTCCAATTGCCCGGGCGGATGGACGTGTACGGGTATGGAGACATCCTCATGAATCCATGGACCCTACATGTCAACAGGGGACTGTTCAAGCTGGTGGAGGCTTTGTCATGGTATGGGGTGTATGCAATTGGCGTGAAATGGGACCCCTGATACGTTTAGATACAACTGACAGGTGACAGATACGTAAGCATCCTGTCCGATCACCTGCACCCATTCATGTCCATTGTGCATTCCGACGGACGTGGACAATCCCAGCAGGACAATACGACACCCCACACGTCGAGAGTTGCTACCGAGTGGCTCCAGGAACACTTCTGACTTTAGACACTTCCATTGGACACCTAAATCACCAGACATGAACATTATTGAGCATATCTGGGATGCCTTGCAACGTACTGTTCAGAAGAGATCTCCACCACCTCTCACTTCTATGGATTTGTGGACTGCCCTGCAGGATTCATGGTGTGAATTGCCTCGTGCATACCTTCAGACATTAGTCAAGTCCATGCAGCATCGTCTTGCGGCACTTCTGCATGCTCGCGGGGGCCCTACACGATATTAGGCAGATGTACCAGTTTTTTTTTGCTCTTCAGTGTATATTGAACTGATTTTAAGTAATGCTTTGGGAATACCGTATTCTATTGTCAACACAGTTCATCATGTTATGAAAAACTAAATTCTTAGTCAGGTGTACAGCCATCAAAATTTTGATCAAGGCAGTTAGAACTAACATAAATAAAATAAGAACTCTTTAAGTTAAATTACAATTTTGTTGTGCAGTAGAAACTAAAATGAACTGAATTAAACACCACTTAATTTCGGTAATATGAACACACGACTATAGGGGTAGTCGGCCTCTGACTTGGCCCTCTTTTGAGTATAGGACAGTGCTGCTTCCCTGGATATAACCAGCATTCTGAAGACGTTGTGTGAAAGTGACAAATTAGTCATGACCCATCCTTGACTGAAGAGCTGTTTCCGGTTCATCCCTCATGCAATGGGAGGTCAAGATGGTCCAGGGAAAGGGAGCTGTTTATTTCACAGTACAACTACAATTGTCCGGCACAAACCCGCCCAACATATGAAATGGAAAAAAAAGTCTTTGTGAGTAGTATGTGAACGAACACTTCTGAGAGTCTGTATTTGTTAGTGGGATCCGGCGCATTCACATGCCATAGTCCCTTATCTAGCTTCTTACCCTAGACAAAAAGCATAAAAATCATGATGCTACTTTATAGCTGTTCAACACATTAATATGTACAAATAAATATATCAATATATTTATAGTGTTGCACGAAACCCACAAGTCTCACAAAAATTCCTAAAAATAAAAAAAACTTGGGATGAGAACCTGAATACATAAATAATTTTTTGACAGTTACGAAAAAATCGTAGTCATCAGTATTATCTTTGCAGGTGCAAAAATTCTTCACAAGTTCCAAGAAAATCTTTGAAAATAAAAAAAACTCATTTAAACTTGCAAAATCAATAAAAAAATCTTCAAAAATCTTTATAAAAATTTTAAAAATCACGGAAAATCACTTAAAATCTTTCAAAATAACAATAATCATTAAAAAACCTTTGTAACTTGGAAAAAAATCACAAAAAATCATAAATCAGTGTACACATTTTAACCTAGTTGTTGCCCCATCGGTTAATGTAGTTCCATTATTAAATGTATTAATTTCATTGAACATGAGCTTTTATTTTTAGACACTTTCTAAAATTAGAATGTTTATATGTTAATTTATTTTCTCAAATTTTTTTTATGAATTTACAGATTTTTGAAAGTTAGTGTAATGCAAGGCAGAATTAGTTTTGATCACTACTGTACATTAACTGAAAATTAATAATTGTGTATGATGTAGTCTGTAAGATTAATATTTTTTTTTGTTTGATTTTGTATGACTAGTAAATTTGAAGTTATTTCATACAGTTTTAAATACTGCACATAGCCTATTTTTCTACAGAAATGCGCATTAGTGTTTTTGAACTTTTCAGCAATCCATTAAATATACTCTTTAGACATAGATATGATAGTAACAAAATTTTTGTAATTGTAATGTGAACATGGCTATTAGCTGGCAGGTTTTATCAGGGTACTTGTATTTCTTACATCCGTGCATTTTACCATTGCCTTAGTTGCTAAATATCCTCCAAATCTCTCAACTCAAATTTTGATAATAATGTACAATTTTATAACATTTATTATGAATTTTGTGGTGCAGTGTTTTAGAGTATACAACGTATGGTTTTTGTCAAAGACAGAGCTGGGACTAGAGAAGTGCATAACAAGCTAGAGAAGAACAGGAGAGCACATTTGAAGGAATGCTTTGAAATTCTTAAAAGGCAGTTACCTCCATGTCCTGATGAAAAAAAGTCTTCCAACTTGAGTATTTTGCATAGTGCTCTGCGTCACATACAGGTTAGTTTAATTTGATTAAAATGTTGGTGTATATTTTCTTACATATGTTGTATATTATTGCAATGAAATGAGTGTAAAAAGGTCAATTTTTGCACATATTCAACATACTTAACTTGCCCCAAAATTTTAATGAAAAGTCATCCAGACTTTTTTTATTTCATTGCAACTTGTGTTCTTGCAATGTAGTCAAATCAGGCATTTTGGATAAAAAAAAAAATTATTCACTTTTATCTAGTTTAGCCAAAAGTTCCAAATGTCCGAAGCATATATTCACCTTTCATAATCATATAAATCTATTTACTTGTTATAAACATCTCATATGAATTTATATATTATTCACATTTGATTTAGAATACCCATGGTCTAAGGGCTGTAGAACATATAAATGATGGAGAATGAACATGTATTATATAGGATATTATGAAGACTATTTGCAATATAACAATGAAATGATGTATAGAAATAACTTAAACCAATATCATTGATAATGTGAATCATATTTTACGTTTTATCCACCCCCATGGTGTAAAAAATAGGGGTTGGCACCCCCATTTTATGCTAAACATTGTGTCATATAAACTATTGTTAGTGTTGGATGGCAGAATAAGGAACATAGGAAACAAATGAACAGAAAAAGGTATCTTGCTGCAACACTTTATATTTAACCATGGTTGAGGTAATCACACATATTGAGCGGACAGTGGTAGTGTGTATGTTGTGAACAAGATACTTGGGTTGTCTTCAGAAACACGAATGTCAAACTGTGTTGTATGTAGATAGATGGGATTTGTAGTAGTTAATGCACATTGCACAGCATAGCAATTTCCCTTTCCCATTAAACTTTCATCATCATCCTACATGCTCTCACACAGCCACTTGGATTCAAGGCAGGTTGCCAGTGTGTAGCAAAACATGGAAGTGTACACACATTCATAGCTGAAGGACAAAATCCTGGGGTATGGTGAAGTTCAAGGAAAGGGACGCTGCATGTGTGTACTGTGACAGGTATCTTGCATGTCAGCACAACCCTCAGACCTTCAGTAACAACATACAGACACTATGGGAAGCACCAAGGTAAGGAACAATTGCTTTGCTGCAAAGTCATGTTATTTCACTAATTCCATTTAAATACATAAATCACATTTTGAAGTTCTGTTATGTCTGCATAATTAGTGTGTCTCAGTGACAAACACATGCATTATCACTGCCTTCACAAAATGTGCAATTATCGTGATAACAGTAAGAGTGGAAGAATTCCAACAAGACACCTTTTTTGTTCAATTTGTATCCTGTGTTTCATATTCTATAACACATTTACAGTATTTTGTATGACACATTGTTTTGTACAAAAAATTAATACCAACCTTAATTTTTTACAAGATGGAGGTATATATCACATAGAATACGTTCACTTTATCAACAATCTTCATGTAAGTCATTTGTAAACATAATTTTGTTATCTCTTTTACTGTTCATAATATCCCATTATAAATTTTTTGCTTTCCCCATTTAAGAGGTTATACAGTTTTTAATGTTTATAGATCCTGTCTCTTCTATTTGGTATTTGTGAAAGAATAACATGTCCGAGTTTGTTCCCATCTTTCCAAATCTTGTACTACATGTTCACATGCATGCACACACACATGTGCGAGCTTTCAATTTATTGCATATGAGAACCATTGAGAAAACTAGCATTATGAAAACCATCATTAATAATTATAAATATTGGTATAAAATGCCAGGGCGTATAAAATTTTGTAAGATTTAGATGTTTTAATAAAACTGTAACAACTGAATTTAATGTTCTTGTTGCCATTCATCGCATTGCTGGCTTGTCACTTCGCTGTCTCCGCACACCTGGCATTTAAGGCTGTACAATGCTCCAAACTCGTCTACTTGGAGACCTGTTGTGGCTTAAATAGGCTGGCTGGCTCAATCCAGAAGGTTACCTGCACCTTGAATCTTGCTGAGAGAGGTTAGGGCGATGACCAGAACATTCTTGCAACAATGACCCCAGAAATTCAATCCGTTTAAAGGACAGGAGTGTACAAGTCCCGATAGTCTTATCAAGCATGTGTAGCAGCACACCTATGTAAATCTCCTTATTCTCCTTGGGTTCCCAGTAATGCCTTTGACACACTGCTTTGCACATTCGAGAAGGATGGGGCAAAGGAAGCTATGCAGAGTGATAATGTGTAACACTGCCCCCCTCCTCAAGTCCGTTCTTCCAGAACAGACTCATTAACATCCGGACCTTTGTAGAATGCCAGTTGGTTGATGTGGATAACATTAGGCTTCACCCAATAGCCTTTATAACAAATCCAAAAAACTGTATCTTGATCTTCTTCATAATCCTGTATGTGTAGAGACAGGTGTTTTCTGTGAATTTTCATTATTTTGTAACTTTTCAGAAGATTATTTCGGTATGTTTTTCACTACTTGCTCACCAATTTCGTCAATTTTAAAGACAACATATGAGGTTTATAATGACAATGCAACTGCATTACTAATACTTGTTTAATTTATAGTAGAATTTAAATGCATACCTGTAGAATGACATAATTTTATAGGTTCAATTAGTCTAATTTACAAAATATTTAAATACACAGAACAAGCAACACACAAACGATTAGGCCTACTTAGAGAAAATAAAACAATAGTTAAATCCTTAGCAACATTTGAAATAACACAAAAAATAAAATGTATACAAAATATTATATTTCAAAACACAGAATATTACACAAATTAGAACACTTTTAACATAAACTCAGTCAGACATTGCCAAAGTTAACATTATTTCAATGCTTTCAAGAATCAGGTTTATCCTTCGGTCAGACATAATGTTGTGCTTTGAAAATTACCTCTCAGAATCCACATTGTTTACTGGTATCCACAATGACTTGACAGCAGCACCTATAAAACTACCATGATCAGACTTTAATGATAGCAGAATTGCAATAGTGTCAACATCTTTCCCTGCTTTGCATAAACTAGAAGCCTGTTCCTTGAATACAAAATATGGTACAATTAGTTCAGTTGTTGCAAGGTCCTTAAGCATAGGAATTTTTTTCACTAAAACACAAACATCATTATTTTCTACAGTGCATTTCATTATGTTTCTAGGGTCAAACAGCTGCCCAAAAGAAGAAAAAAAATTTTTGCACTGTCAGATTCTATTAGCTGGTTCAGTTTATCCATACTTTTTTCACCTACACACTGAAACAAACATGTCAGTTGTGCCTGACTTTGTTTTAGGAGTTAGAAAAGTGCAGCAGAAGTTTTTTCAAAAAAGAACCCATCTTTAAGAGAGATGAAGCTCTTAGACAAGTCATTCAGTTTTGAATTGAGTGTGTGCGCCAGAGAAATCTTATTGCTTTCTAATGTTAATAATAAGTTGCAGCACTGTACACAGTGTTCAACAAGCATTATAGCTTGACAATGAATTTTATTGACATCACACAAAGTCAAAGCCTTAAAATAATTTACAGCAACACTTTCTTCTCCAATACTTGCAACAAATTCGACAATGTCATGCAAAAACTCGCACAAATATTCTACACTCTTGAACCAAGAGTTCCACCTTGTGATAACAGGCATGGGGAAAAGTTTTGCTTTGCCACTTTCATCCACATACTTTTCTGCCAAGAACTATGTGTAGGCATGCTTTCTTTTTCGAGTGTTCATAAACAAGTGTTTAGTTTGAATGACACAGTTGTTCAAATTACTCAATTCTACAGCCCAAATATTTCCCACCAAGTTCAGTTTGTGAGCCCAGCGCTGTGTATGAACTAAATCTTCAAACACCAAAATTCTGATGGCACTGATGCACTTCCCCATGTATCTTGCCAAATCTGATGTTATTGAAACTATGTTCTCATAATGAATCCCTAACTTCTGAACCACCCCTACAATTGTCTGTGACCATTCAGTAGCATTTGCATTTGTTAGGATTTTCACACCCCCAACAAAAAGTTTTTGAACTGACTCATCCTCACAGCCAAGCACTCTTATAAGAACTACGAACACACACTATCCCTTCCTAACTGTAGTTTCATCACAGAGGATTGAAACTCTCTGATCTTTAACAGCTTCTTTCAACCTCTGTTCCTCCTCGCAAATAATCTCTGGAATATAGCCTTTGCGTATCCTACTGACGGAAGGCAAGTCTCCAGCACCTAAAAGAGAAAAGTAGGTAATTGTAAATTTCTCATTAAATTTTTGCAATAATGTAAATCTAACTATGTTCTACTGAAGATGAACTTTTCTGTGCTTATGAAATTGTTTAAATAATCAGTGCATTGAAATATGCCTACAATAATTCATAATGACTGAAAGAGAATTTGTACCATTTAAGTTATGTAAACTTTTGTGTCTGCACTATGGTACCCCATTTCCAAAAATTCATTTTAGTAAAAGTGTTTTAAAACAGAGTATAAAACAATTTTTAAAATTTTGCTAATTAAATACAGAAATATAATAGCTCCAGTACTTAACTTAAACATAAGTATTTAACTACTGCATTTAAATTTAGCTACAATAAATCACTATTGCTTAAACTTTCTTTTAACAACTGCTGTAAAAAAAATAAAGCTTCATAATATTTCACGAGTTAGTAACAAACTTAATTATTTGTAATTTTTGGCGTATCTGCTTAGAAATTAAAAAAATGGTTCAAACAGGCCACAAAAATTAATACTAGTATTTTATTTTTATCTTCTATGTACTTGTTCATTCATTGACGAAGTTTAAGGTTATTCAATTTTTCAGTTGGAATATTTGCTTCCATAAATGCCCGAGTTGTCGACATAACAAATTCACTCTTGTCAAGTTTTGCCTGTTTTGCCGTCGACACAGCTGATTCCAAAGAAACTTGCCTTTTTGCACCGGATTGTAAACTCTCCTGGCTTTTTTTATGGAAGGCACTGTTTTTTGTGTGTTTCATGCACATGTCTTTCCTTTGCCACTCTATTCTGACATTGCAGTATTTGCACATAAGAATTTTTTTCACATTGTCGAAGACGTAGAATCCTTCACTCACAATCACTGCCACCCTATCGAAAACCGTCACAACCATTTTAAAATAACGTTTTACAATAGTGCGAAACGTCCGACTCAGTCTACCACCACGTCATTTTAACATTTGTAGCAATTTCAATCAATACTGATACTCTCGCCTTCGAGGTACGGGAATTTATCAAAAGTCGCTAACAATCGATTGTGAATAGACTACAACTATCGATTCATTGAAATATGGGCATTTCGCAAATTTTTTGTACTTTTTGTATTTTTATTTCATGATTTCACTAAGCAATTAATTATTTCGCAATTTTAAGTATGTGTGTGTGTATATATATATAAATTTCGTAAATATTTTGCGAATTCGCACTTTGCGAAAAACATGTTTCTCTGTGTATGGGCCTTCTCAACATTTCTGTTACTTTGAGCAGTACTGTTTTCACCTTTGTGGGTTGTACAACACCATCAATTGTTCTTGAAATACCTCGCACAACGTTCTCCTGTCAGAATGTTTCTTCATCTGGTCACTATTTATTCTGAGGTGCTGTTGAGCAAAAACATGATTGCCAACTGTCTCTGTGACATAATTTGCTGATATAATCTGGGGCTACAGCTTCCTCTTCTGTTGGTCAACCAAACAGTAGGTCACTAGACGCAGAGCTCTCTCCCAAACAGTATCCTTGATAGTGTTACCCATATAGACCCATAAACCGCTGAGCGGTAAGCAAGGAGAAGCAATGGCACCTATGAATCCCAGTAATTTTTGTTGTCTGCCACAAAGATTGACAGGTACTGTCTAAGAGTGTGTTTAAGACTCTTGACCATTACATCGGACTGACGGAGTCTTTTCCATACCTGAAATATTTTTTACATCCTAGAACACAGCAGCTTAAAAAATTTCTCTCTGATTGGAATGGAGTTCTAGTGACACCCCAGAACCTTTAAAAGACATACTCTACAAGTGCATCGGCCATAGTACATGCTTCGTGGTTTGAAAGGGGAATGAACTAATGTCACTTAGCAAAGTAATCTTGGGCCACCAGTTGATACCTATTGCTTCTCTCTGTGGCAGTAAAGGGGTCCATAATAACTACTGCCATCCTCTCGAATGGTGCTCCAACATTGTATTTCTGAAGGTGACCTTGTCCTAGTCCTTGTTCGCTCGTTCACGGTGCAGGTGTCACACATTCTGTACCACTTTATGGAGTTTAAGACTTAAAATATCCTGCATTCTGGAAGAACCAACTGTATGTATGTGTGTTTACAATCATTACTTTTCTAGGTCCTGTCATGCCATTCTTCAGTATGAGGGAATTCCATTGTACCTAATATGCTTTGACTGCTGTGCTCAGGCTGGATATCTCTTCCCATTTTGGTGACAGCCAACTTTTTTTGCACTTGAGTAATGGATGCAAAATGGGATCTTACCCTCATCACTCTATTAGATGACCCATAACATGATACAGAACCATGAGTTCAGGGTTCTTGAAATTAAATAGCCAGTGTAATGCAGCATGGTTGGTTCTTAGAATTAAATGTCTGCCATAAAGGTAGGGGTGGAAGAGTGAAATTGCTTCACCACAGTCAGAAGTCATACAGTAATTTCTCTTAAGCTGGGTCTTCACAAGAGACTAAAATGTCAGACATTTGCTATCAGACATTGAGTGCCCGTGTGAAGATGGCCGCTAGAGTAGTGTCGCGACATCAGCGAGAAAGTGTTGCGACACGAATATCCTTGAAGGGAGTTTCACATGAAGACGCTCACTCCACTCTCTCTGACACTGCTGTAACTAGTTTCCGGCAGGCTTGATTTGGTGTCTGGTGGTGCGCGCAAGCCATGTCGTCTGCTGGTGTATCTATATCTTGAAAAAACTTGAGAGAATGGCCAGAAGACCATACTGTACGATTCAAGCTGTTGAATTATACTCGGTATTGGGATATATAAGTCACAAAGATTACAGGAATCATGTGGAAAAGAACTATATATATCAGGAGTTGGCAAAAGATCTGGATACCAATCCAGAAGAAGTGCAGAGGAAATGGCACAACCTCCGAACACTGTGAAATATGAAAAATACAGAAGTCAGGATCGGGGACACTCAATATTTCCTTGGACAGTCAGTGAGAGCACTTCAAACATAATGAATCTTGTTGGAGGATCTGCAACATGCTCTGAAACTATAAGTAACATGGTAAGTATGCACTTCAACATTGCAAACCTTTGTAGACATATAAGAATATCAGTTATTTAATTACATTTCTGAAGCATACTCTGCACTGATCTCTGGACATGGTTGCTATAACTAATTGGTATATATTTTAAGTCATATTTGTGTTGAAAGTATTGCATCTTTACATGACAGACTGATACAGTATTTTAATACAGTAATAAAACATTTAACTCTATTGGAAATACGTGGCAACTATATTTTCTACAGTCATAGTGTACAGTCATATCTATATGTTTTGGTCTTAATTTAATAATTCTTTTATTTCCCAGTTTATTAGTTATACACCAAAGTGCTTGTGTATAATGTGGCTATTATGCTGTTTGCTACATTACATATAAAGAATATGCACAATACAAAATACATTTTAAAAATGTTACTTTGGAATTTCATGGCTAAAATATACATTTAAATTAAATTACGTTGCCACCTTACTTCACTATCAGGACTCGTGAAGTAGTCTTTGAGCTTATCTCTAACCTCTTTGCAAAAGTGTGTCATGTTGCGAGGTTCAAGTGCCTCGACGGAATGCAAAGTACTGTTAGGCATGCCTTCTTGATGCCATAAACCCCACTGAAGTTCTGTATCAGAGCCATCTTGGTCAAATGCCCTTCCAGCAATATTATTTGACTTCCTAGCCAGTAAAAAGTTATGCAAGGACATACAGCTACCAACAACCTTCCTTGCATTCACAGGACTGAACAAGATCAGTGTTCATAACACCTAAATTGATTAGCCATATGCAGACTTGCCAACGTTTACGGTTAACCTGTAAAATTTAGGGAAATTGTAGTGGTTTTACTATTTTATGGTTAGTTCCATCCCCCCCCCCCTAGATTTCTTGGCATTAAACGTCTTCCTTTATATTTTTTCCGGATTGTGATGGTTTTACTAATATTGCGCAGTTTCACCAACACAAACAGCTTTTTTGGCAGTATTTTGTATGTGAAAAGTGGTTGGCTATAATGAAAAGTTCAGAGGAACCAATGGAAATATTTGTGGTTTTTTTAGGTATTGATTTTTTATTGGTTTGTTGTTCAATTGAAAGCCAGTCATCTCGTTCCCCTATGGTATACCGGTAGGAAAATGGTGGATGACAATTTGTTATAAAGCAGGCAGTTGAAGATTTCAGTGTTTGTTTCATATTTTACACATTTTTTTCTGTTGTGCAGTCAGTAACTATTCTATTTAAAGTTGTGTAACAGGGTTTATGTGCGTAGACTTGAAATGTATAGAATTGTAAACATGCTGAGAGTTTTTTGAGTGACCTTACTATTGTGTTGAAATGTCCAGGAAAAGTATTAAATAGTTTTTTCAGTTGTTCTGTAATGCTTATACAAAAGAATTTCCTTTTGTTTTGAAATCAGATAAAGGAAAAAATTTTATTTATTTTTTGTGCAGTTTGTAGGTGTGATATAAATATTGCTCACACGGGAAAAATGATATCACGAACCATGTGAAGAGCAGCAAGTACGTGGAAAATGTGAAAAATAGAAATGAAAATAAAATCAGTAATGTTTTTGTGTTTCAACATGGAGATAAGTAATATATGCTAAATGCTTGTTTATATATTTTTTTTGGGTAGAACACGATATCCTGTTGAGTGTTGTGGGTTATGCCGGTCCGTTATTTAAATAAATGTTCCCCAGTTATGAAGTGGCCAAGAAGTATGGTGTGGCAGGTCCAAAACGACTGCAATAATGAATGAAATGGCAGTTGACACTTCAGTAAACGTGGTGAGTAACCTACAGAATATGCCATTTTCTGTTGCAGATGAGAGCAACGACTCTGATTATAAGCTATATCTGATTGTGGTAATATTTTTGGACCAGTTTCAAAATAAGATAGTTTCCAGGCTGCTTTGATTGCCAGCACTGGAGGGAAATTATACAGGGCAAAACATTGGTAATTTGGTACTTAGTGAACTAAAACTTTGGGTGTTCCTGTTGAATATTTATTAGCACTATCTGTGGATAATGATCCAGTTATGGAAGGAAAAACAAAAAGAATGGTGCAGCAGCTTTTCTGAAGCAGGCACAGGATTCTCTTATAATGATTGGCTATAACTGTAATTTACTTAACCTAACAGAAAAGAAGGTATCAGTTGCTATACCTTTCAAAATTGATGAAGTCCTAATTTACATTTTTTATTATTGAGAAAAGAGTGCTAAACGCAAGGAGAAACTGCAACACTTTCAAATCTTACATGGTAAACAAACTAGGAAAGCTTTGAAGCGTGTTTCTATAAGGTGGCTTTTCCTTGGGAGGTGTTTGCCTAGATAGATGGAACACTGGGACCCTTCGCTGAGTTTTTTCAAGGATGAGATTACTTCTTAGAAACAATAGCCATCTCTTATTTATACAATACCAAAGCAGAGATGTCTTGAAGAATACTGTGAGTGCGTCTCAGGTATAAGAAGTGAGAAATAGGTCATCTTATTGCTTCTAAAACCTTTAATAAGCAAAAGGTTTCACACAAAACACAAGTTAACTGCAGCACAAGTTCTGACAAAAGCAGCCCTTTAAATGACAGAGATAGGCGTAACTCAAGTAGTGGAAGAAAAGAACAATTTCAGGATACTCCCACATTAAGGAACAAGACATTTGTTTCTAATACTTTGACACCAGCAGATGAGAAGTATAGCCTCAAAAATCAAATTTATAACCTTTAATTGTGAGGATAAATCATTCATGTTTCTGTCTGCTCCTTTGAACAAGGATTTTTGTTTATTTCTTCTTCAAGTTATCCCTTCTTCATGTAATCCCGTAATTTAAAAGGTGAATGTTATTTTACAATCATCTAATCTTCAAATACATTTTTTGAGGAAGTTGCTGTGTGGCCTTTTACAGGAACTCTTATTCTAAATTTGTCAAGCCAAGTACGGTAAAGAATGTTACTAAAATATGTGAAGTTTACTATCATTCCATTAAAAGCAGAATAGCAATATTGTTATTGGTAATCAAACATCAAGTGTTGTTGCAACCCTGAGTGAAGCAGAGAAAACAAAGAATCTTCTCTTCTGTCGGAAAGTATTTTGAAAATGCTTGCGACTATATAATAAACAACCTTCCAATCAAAAGTGCAGTTTTGATTAAATCTGAGATTGATGACATTGAGAACGTTGAGAGTTCTTTGTTTTCAGATCTAAAATACTTTGTTGAAAACTTCAGTTTTATTTTGCCTGTAAAAGAAAATGAGAGTAGAGATGAAGCAATTGACAAACTGCAACAATATTTCACTGCACTTCAACTTGAAGATATGAAGTCTTAATTTGAGTTATGATGACTCCATTGATGTGAAGTGGTCTAGAATAGGAAAGTTTGTAGGTGTAGATAGAGTCCCAAAGTTTGACAGGTTGGCAAAAGATATGCCTTCTTTGCTAACAATACCACACAGCAATGCCAAATGTGAACATGTGTTCAGCTTAGTAACAAAAAATAGAAATAAATTCAGGTCACAGCTGTCGAACAATTGCCTTGAGTTAATGTGAATATCAAAATGTAACATAACTGGTGTATGGTTTGAACAAACATTTTGTTATTCGTTCTTGTGCAGAGCCAAGTAAACCACTGTAGCATCTTTAAAACAGAGCTAGGCAACCCTAGATGTAGTGAAGTATATTAGTGTTTTTGATATATTTTGTGTGTGTGCACGTGTGTGTGGTAATGTGGACATTTTAGAAAGATACACATGATGCCACATTTTTCAAACATATTATAATTCATTAAGAGAAGTTTCAATAGTGTTTTGCCTGTTTAGGATCTACATTATGTTATGTTTTAACATAGAACTATTTTATTCATTGTAGTAAGTATATTGTAATGTTCCAAAAACATTGCATTGAATTTTGCATGTAGAAAATTTATTTATGGAGTTTTACTGTTAGGGCTTCTGAAAAGTTGGCAAGTCTGCGTGTGTCTGAAACAGTTTTCCACAACTCTTCTAGCACGTGAATGTATGTAATTGTAGATACGAATATCACCAGGTTGATTTCTGAAAGGATACAGTTTAGAATTCTGGGAGCCATGGCAAAAGCATCATCTGCCACCGGAGCAAATGGTATTGATAGGCTTTGTTCTTCCCTTCAGAGGTTGGCTTCCTGGTATATTATAAGAGTTACCCTCCAGTATTTCTGGCAAGGATGACTACTGATAAACCTCACCATCTGAGACTCTTCCATTACAACCTATGTCCACGTACAATAACTTTTTGTTCGTATCTACCACAGCTAATAACACTGTTGTGTGTTCCCTTGTAGTTGTAATAAATACTCCCAGAATTGGCTGATGCTTGTATCACGACATGCTTCCTGTCCAATGCCCCGATGCAGTTTGGGAAGTTCCATATATCTTCAAACTCGTGGGCTATCCTCAGCCACTCATCCACAGAATCCAATGTCTGTAAACACATACAACTATAAATGTGGATTAATTTCTCCATTGGTTGTGTGAATTGGTTTCTTTCAGGAAGTGAGACAACATAATTCATGACAAAATGCAAGTGATTCATCTACTAAGTCAATCTCATATAGTGGGGCAAAAACAAGGAAAATTACAGAAGATGTCATTCTTGAAAGGGCGATGGAGATAATTAGTAAGAAGAACGACGACACACAAGTATTTGGCGATTTTGTTGCATCAGTGTTGCGTAAGATACACATTGTGCAGGTCACAAATGAACTGAAAACAAAAATACCCAAAGAAATCGTGTTGGATGACTGTTTAAGTGACACTTCTTCTGCAAGTCATGTGTGCGACAGGACATGCAAGTTTATGAGCCTTTGACAAATACTTGCGGTGTGGATGAAACAGAGTTGTTGTTCTGTAATCTATAATAGGGGAACATTTTACTTTCATAGTACTGTTCAAAGGAAATGTAAAAGCTTTGTTACTTAAAATTGTTTACATACATTTTTCATTGCATAACATGGAGGACTGTCATGTAAACATTAAAAATACTTAAGTGCATGTAGTATTCTATATCAAAACGCAATTAAATGAGGGTAAACATTTTCCAAAAGTATTTTTTATATAAGTTATGAAAAACTCATTGTGCCAAAAAGACTGTCTAACAGAATGCACAATATTTTACCTACCTTCAAGTACTCTGTAATAATTTTGTTCTAAATGGCTCCACAACATTCTGGTACAATTTTGGCAATATGTGATTTGGAGACCCAAAACAGATATGATAGAAATGGGAAGTTCATACCTGCATAACACATAACTTATCAAAGTATTTTTATATTGAGTATTTTGTATTTAATATGATGTACAATTCAATGGACACTAATTCCGGCCAAGTAGTAAATTACTACATCTTTTTTTAAAAATGTGTGTATTCCTGCCACACATTTAGGCAACTAAATTTCTATTTTTTTGCCAAGATGTAACTTTATTACAATATTGCCATATAATAGCGTACTTACCTGTGGCAAGATAATGCAAAGTAACAGCGATCCTAACTGCTGGCGGAATAGCTTCTCTCATGTTTGTATCTTTTTTTTAAATGACGTGTGTTGCTTTGTCAAGGAGATACTTGAAATCTGATACTCACATTCGGATAAAGTCTCTGTATGTCTTCCCACTCACTAATTAAACATTTGTAAGCTCCCAAATTTTTGGGTAGGCCTACACTCCTTTTGTAGCCTCTTTTTTCTGCACCACACTATAATGGAGGCCACAACAGTAGCAGCTAGTAAGGATGACATACTATTCTCAAGTGCCAGTTGAGTGTTGCGCATATACCACCTGGTTCTTGGGACAGCATTGTCTGAGTGTGCTCATGAAGACAGCAGGGAGACTTCTCTCACCAGATCTTCTTTCGTGACAACCATCACTGTATGTCACAAGACTATGACAGCGCGTGTGTATGGAGTCACGACACTTGTGTTGCGACAAGTGTCTCATGAAGACCCAGCTTCAGACTTATGTTGTACCTTACTGAAGCATTCAAGTGGCCTCTCTTTCCGATCCTGAACCTGAGATAACACAGCTCAAATGTCTATATCACTAGCAGCATCAGTATCCAGAACGAACATGCTCTCACTGTTAAGGAATCCCGAGACATAGGGAGATATCAAAATTTCCTTTTGCCTCAGTCAGATCATTCAGCGACTTGTTACCATTGCAAAACTTTGTAACGTTGGACGCGCCAGTTACACCGCTATACGTTAAGTTGCCACTTCTAGCTCAGAAGTAGAACACAAGACTCAGTAAAATGGATGCCGATTAATTAAGAAATAAGTTCAAGTTCCAGAGTATTTTGTTCTATACTTTATTTATTATTTAGTGACACATTTCACAGATAACCATACAAGTGCAGAACAGCGCCACCGTCGTTTACAGATTATTCATGTCTCAAAACTTGCATCGCAGGAAATATGAAATGCGTCAACCTCCCACACCGGCGGAGAAATAAAATGGCAAAGTCTAGTTGCCGATGTGGGGGTTCTTGTCACGCCCGACGCGGCCTAGGCGAGCATTGTATGACTGATTTCGCCGCTTGCGTGAAGGGCGACTCCCTTCTAACTGCTCTGCACTGACCTGCCCTCAAGGGTGACTGACGTGAAGTGACTTGAAGGGCGACAGCACACAAGCCTTTGTGCTGCCTCTCACCCCCCTCTCCAGAGATAAGGGCCTGACGAGCCACGCACGCTCTCAACATGTTACCGAAACTGCGTTGTAAGAACTAAAACTGTTGACACCGTCAACATCCAGATAAACAAACTTCTCGTATAAAATTTGTATGACGCAGCCTGAAAGTTTCTAAATAATGCTGATGCTTCACAAAAACTGAAAACAACGACGTTCGAAACAAAACTGTAAACAGACGCCTGATAAACGTAAACCAGCTAACGTATGTCGGATAAATAAACTATCACGGGAAATGAACCACCACTGCTTTTAATTTGAAACCCGATAACAACATTACGAAGCTTAGCAAAGCTTAGGAAAAACGAACGAAATTGAAACACGTGTCCCGAAAATTAAGAATACTGCATCATTACAACTTTAACAACATTACCAACCTTTTTAAATAAATATTGCCATGTAAATAATAAACACATTGTATATACTCCACCACACTTGGGATTCAACGCCTAAGGTTAAAATAAAATATATTTATTGACTATTATTCCAAACGAGGCTTTCAAAAGTGCTCACTTTACCATGAACAGCCTATATATAATTTTTATGTCAACAATTATTAATAAATCACCGATATAATTTCCTTTTGGCGTGCAACTTCTAGATTTTTTAGATGTTAAAATTACTAAGTTTTGATTTTAACAAGGGTAGCAATTTACAAAGTTATTTGATGTGTTCTGCCTGTCAGCAGACTCTCGACTGTGTCACACCGCACCAACATAATAGGGCACACAAACGGAACAGTTCAGTGGGTGTGTCTTGGCATGTCTTCTTTTCGCACGCGAGGTGCACAGATCCTGCAACTCACATAGTCACGTCTTTGACGGAACCATTGTGATCAAGTTAATGACATTAAATTTACACGAGGTAGCTTACAAATTATAGAGGTTTGATGGTATTCAGTTACTGCATGTTATTATTAATATTTTATTATGTATCAGGAAATGTTATCTTGGAAAAGGATGTAAAGACACGTGAGAATTTATATTTCCAAAACACCACGTAGTTTCAACAAAACTCTTAATCCAAGCAATTAGCTTATAATAATGAGAGTAATTTTTGAAGTGTGTTGTAATATGTTTTTGATGTTAAATCCCTTGCGAAGTTACTTGAGCAATTTTTAGTAAAGAAACATAAAACTGCTGCAACAGTTCTAGCCATTTGTCCCAAACCTTTAAATATAACATTTATCCATTTAAATTACAAATACTCAAATAAATTAGATAAAGTCCATTGATATTGTAAATATGTATGTATTGTATTTTAGGTTGATTGCTTGTAATTTCCACACTTAAAGTTAATGTTTACTTTTTGAGACACAAATTTAAAAGGGTTAGAAAAGACAGAGAGAGACTTTCCGGTAACGAATGACAACCCGAGTTAAACTAAATTTTCATGTACCAGTGTTTCATGCACCTAGTCTTAAGCGCAACTTGTGAATTGTTTTCTACATCACGTAAAAATTTACCCTTGTGTTTTGTGCTGGAGGTAACGGGGGCACCTCCATCATTGCCTCCCAGCACCGAGTTAGTCTGAATTAAGTAAGCATAGGTGTCTGGCACATTTTATATACCCGGGGACTTCAAACTTTTTTTGACAATCGTATAGTGTTCAATAGTTTCAATTATAGTTTACCAGGACCTTTACTATTTTTATCCCCGGGGGAGACTGTACCACATCATCTCTGCAGACTCGTTGTGCCCCACAGATGTATCTCGCCAAGGGTATTTTTGACTTGTCATTTTGGGCTTTTAACTTTGCATCTGCCACTGGTGGGCCGTAAGCACTAGGCCTTCTTAAGTTGTGTATCTCTGCTCTATTGTAAAAGTGATGTAATTGTGCTACGTTCTCCATATAAAACAGTGAAACAAGTGTTTGTGCTATTATTTATGGGGAACCCACTTCACGTAAGTATTTCAGGACCTGGCCCACTCCAGGTAAACTCAGTAAATAATTAGCTATGTTTTGGTTTACGTTATGTAACACAGGAGCATGACAGGGTGGCTCTAACAACCCCGATCAGCTGCGACTTAAATTTGTGGCAGTGTAGGGGGATATTTGCCATGTTGTCGACAGCCACATGCCTGAAATAAGAGACTCTTGTACTAGTTTGAGCTAGCTGATAAAACGAGTTTGCGCCCTTTAACTTGCATAAGTCATATATGTACATCGGAAGAGTATTCAGCACGGGTAGAATGCCGGTACTGCATCTATAACATTATCTCCTCTGCTACGGCATCCCCCTCCACATACTAGGCCATGTTACATTCTCACTAGTGGGTCTGCTGTACGTTGTGTGATGCAGTACCAAAACATGCATATGGCAACCCATTTATAAATTGACATTTAGATGTTTCATGTATAAGATAATTCAAGATGCCACCGCATGTCAATAACATTAATCTAGGTGGATACGTGATATTGCGAGCAGACAGAAAGAATCAGTTGTATGCAGAAATTTCATAACGTATATACTGAATGAGTGCATATTTTTTGTGCCATATTGGTAAACATAACCTGATTTATGTTAGAAATGGTTAAAAAATCAATACCTTTCTGTGAAAGCTGCATATGAATATTTAGTTGATGCCATTTTTAAATGACACCAGGAAAATAATCTTTGTTGTATTGAAAGTTAACCTAAGATTTGAACGTTAAAGTTAAATATTTTTATGTAGTTTAGACATTTTTTTCGCGGGAATTGAAAATCCTACATTAAAGTGAAAGATACGTTGATGTAAAGCACATTGTTTCTGAATTTTATTATACTACAAATATCTGCAACATTTGTAAAATTAAAGTGCATTACATATGTCTTCAACACATCTTGCTTATCACTTGACTCATATGTACAGCCTCTGTTGTTATGTGTATTGGTGGATATAATGATGCATCTAGTGCAGGGGTTCCCAAACTTAATCAGTTCGCGGCACACTTACAGGTTTAGTATATTGTACCGGCGCCCTACTCAAAATATGTGTACAATTACGTTAATCAAGCACAGAAATTAAAACAACTGTTTAGTAACCAAAACTAAACTTTAGTTAAACCTCACAATGTGAGGTTTGTATGTGAGGATCACATATTTATTAAAGTTAACACACACGAATATATTAAAATGGACAGAAAAATATTAAAATACAGTAACAAATGGTGAGAACCTTCAATGGCAGTTAGTCAATGTGATGGGTGAGCTTGCTGATCTCTACACATTTTTTCAAATCGCGAAATAAGGCTTGATACTGCTACTCATTTCTTGCTCCACGTTGATTTTTGAGTGATATTTGCTCTTTATTACAGCTACAGCTGAAAATCCGGCTTCGCATAAATAGGGCGTTGCAAAGGGAATGAGAATCTCTAAAACTTTTGAACTTAAAGTTGGATATTCATTTTTGATCGATATCCAAAACTCAACTAAATCGGAACAAGCAAATTTCCTTTTCAGGGTGTTGTCGTAAGAGAATTCAATTAAACTCTCTTCTTCTTGCGAAGTGAATTCTGGTGGATCTTGAGCACGGAATGGATCTTGAATCCACGCAAATTTCTTGATATTATCTTCCCCAAAGAACTTTGCAAACCAATCAGTGAGATTTGAAAGGTGTTCCGTGAAAACGGACAGCAAGTCTTGTGAAACAACAACATTATTAGAGGTCACGTATTTGTGCAATTCAGGGAAACAATTTTGACCGCTATCCTCATTGATTTTCCTTATCCACAACTGCAGCTTTTTTTCTAAATGCTGCAACCTACTCCAAAAGTTTCAAGATGTGCATGTTATTGCTTTGCAGAGACAGATTCAAGGCATTCAGTTTGTCAAATATATCGCACAAATATGCCAGTTTCAGCAAAAAGTCTGGTTCGGCAAAGTACCTGGAGTTTGCATGACCTTCCTCTTGAAGAAAAGTGAGAATTTCTTGCCGTAACTCGAATGCACGGGATAAGACGTTGCCACGTGAAAGCCATTGGGAACTGCAGTAGTATAGCAGGGCCATGTGTTCAGCTCCCATATCCATGCATAGTTTTTTGAAAAATTGGGTTTTCAGTGGCCTAATTTTTATGTAGTTTACTACTTCTACAACACGTTCTAATACCAGGTTCAATTCAGAACTCATAGACGATGCAATTGCTTTCCTATGGATGATGCAATGGGTCCGCATAGCATGCGGTGCTTTGGTGCAAATAAGCGCCTGTAATCCTCCATAGCGACCAGACATTGATCGAGCACCATCAGTACATACGCCGATGCACTTTTCCCAATCCAAATCATTTTCTGTTATAAAATGGTTAAGCATCTCAATCAAACAAGTCTTAGCCTTTGCGCTTCCAATGATGCCTTTGCAGAACAGAAGGTCTTCAACGATAATATTATCATCCAGAAATCGTACATAACAAATAAGGTATGCATCTTCGTTACTGTCAGTAGCCTCATCAAGTTGCTGACCAAATTCCTTGCCTTCAATTTTCTCTGTTAATTGATCATATAGATCCTGAGCTATATGATGGATTCTCTGACTAATAGTGTTGTTGGATAAAGGTACCTTTGAAATTAGTTTTCTCGCAGATTCTCCCACCATAATAATAACCATGTCAAGAACAGCCGGTAGAATAAGCTCTTCTGCGATGGTGTGCGGTTTTTTGCACTTCGCCACACTCTATGCCACCCTGAAAGATGCTAGCAGTGCGTTGCTTGGTACTGAGGCTTGTTTAGTAAACACACACTTTTTTGCTGTTGTAAATCTTGCAACTTACTACTAAAAAAATTGTGAAATTTTTCAACCATGTTAGGGTGATTGGTCTCGAGATGTCGCTTTAGCTTTCTTGGGAGCATACTTTTGGGCGCTAAAACTTTCAAACAGAGCACACACTGCAGCCTCTCTTAATTGTTTACTTCTACTGAAGTAAAGCCAAAATCTAAATAGCTATCATATTTAAGATATTTCCGTTCTTTTCTCCCCCGCCACTTGTCGACGCTTGATCACTCTCACTTGAATTGTTAACTTGCTTATTTAATAAAAATCTTGCCATTTTGCATCCACGACTTTTACAAAACACAAAGCTACAAACTCAAGCAAAGCAACCTCCTCTTATCTCGCCTACGTATGTTTTGTACTGAAGTGCAGCGATCGTGGACAGGGCGATGTGGGGGCTGCGGGGGAGGAGAGGGATGCCGATGTACGAACGTGAGCGCAAAACTGTCCCAACGCGACGGTATCTCCTACCTACCGGCGAACGCGGCGAGCTGTGAATGCAGCACGAGTTAAATATTTTATTCTATACCTACCCGCGAATATAAGGAATTTTAGGTTCTGGAAAAGAGAAAACAGGAGTGCCTCACGGCGCCCCAGGGTGCCGCGGCGCACACTTAGGGAACCGCTGATCTAGTGAACACCAGAATAATTTTGGATTTCGGAGCTTTTCAGATTTCTGAATTTTGGATAAAGGGTTGTGTACCTGTATGTTAGTTTTATTTTATACACACATCAAGAATTAACAAGTGTTTCTTATTTTACTTAGAGATTAAAGTTTGGTTTAATTGAGTGTATTTTCCTTACAACAGAGACAATAATAAAAACAAAACAATCAATCAAATTAAAATATTCAAATGATAACAGGTAAATATATATTCTTATTTATGTATAAACCAAATTATCAAAAAAGTGTTATTACAAGATGGTGTATATATCTCTTTCTCTCTCATACACACACGCACACACACACACAAAAACTGTAACTAACATATGTCACGTGACAGCAAGAACTAGGTTACTTTAATCTAGTAGTTTTTGATATATTGGCAATAGACGTTTCATGTGTTTCTTTGGTAATCTTTTTATGAGACAAATTAATATTTATTTCCTCACCTATTTTGTGCAAGTCATTTCTGGTAATGATGTATTTATGGTGAAATACAGTCTGTCAATAATTAAATGATGCTCTATTCATAATAGTAACAATAATAATAACAACAATTTGAATAAAAAAATTACAGTTACCTAATTTTTTCGTTAATAATTTATCTTCAAACAACATTTTGATAATGTGTGTTTATAATAGGTAGCCATGTATTCCTCTTCAATTATCACTACATAATTAAACAGAAAAATTTATTTCAAACTCAAATTCCTCGAAATATTTCTAATTAGAACAAATTGGAAAACATAATAGCTTCAGTGAAATATTTACTTGACTTAAAATTATAGTTTTGTTGTAACTAATAAGCTGGGTTTATAATAAACACAATGAATTAGACATGCTAATAAAATTACGAAACTAACAGTGAACAGCAAACACATCTTCATTTTTCATCCATGAAGTGGGCGAGGTAAATCGATCAGTTTAGTCATAATTGTGCTTTTCCTTATTTCCGTGAAGTAAGTTTAATTAAAAGTCAAAGTAGTCACGGTTCATTGCTGCTCGTTTCATAAAAAACAGAGATGTTAAGTCCTTGTATTTGGCCTCCGTAATGGGGTGGCTTTGTGGGTAATAAAGTAGCAAGGCAATCTTCGAAAGCCTGCACAAAGCCGGTTTCCTGCAGTCTACTAGCCTAAAGTTTTCAGCTTCAAATGATTCCTTGCATTCATATTCATAAAGGATCTTCTTCTTGAAACAAAACCAGCAAAGCATCAGTTTTGCGAATGGTGAGGTAGTCATTAATAAATGCGTTTCAGTTGCTTGTCATCAAAGACTAAGTTTGTGCAATGTTTTTCTAATTTTTGCTTAGAATTGCATAATTATACTGATTCTTGTGTTGTACATTGATCTTTAAAAATTATAAAAACCAAAGTCTGCATATAGCATAAATTTACTTTGTAAATGTCGACTGTACTGGAATCACGAATAGTAAAAAAAAAAAAAATACCAGTTTCAAAATATTGCTTTACAAATACCAACACTCTCTTACATACAGGAGTTAGTATATAGAACCAATGTTTATATAAGAGCTGCTGTAATATAAATGGAGAAAATTTCTTTGCAGATTTACATAAAGAGTTATATTGCTGAAGAGACTCCAGAGTTGAAGATAAATGTTTTTAATGTAAATTTTTTAATGTTTTAGAAAATAACGCTTATTGCCATCCATTAGGATGCTCAGTTATACAAAAACATATGTATTATAGGCCTCTGAGCATGTCATGCTGGGAAACTAACAACTGGTCATATTAAAAGCTAACCATTGTTACATGCAGGTAGCGAATAAAATTTGGGTGCAGAATAAAGATAAAGTTTGCACCCAGCTGCATGCAGCAAAACACTGGCGTGGTTGACATCACTTTTCAGGTAATGTTGAAATTGGGAATTGGGCCAGAAACTGTATTTAGACCTGTAATTTTAATTATTTCAGTAGTTTTATGGTCACTTTTTAATTGCATCATTAACATTCGTTTTTAATTTTTTGGAGGTAAGTGAATATGGTACATAATTTTTTTATTTTAAAACTAGTTGTTATTTTAAATTCCATTTCAATAAAATTTAAATAAAATATTAACGTTTTAAATATTATAAACATTATCAACCTAGCTAATGTAAATAAGTATCTCTGTATCTAAGTATCAATTTTAATAAGTTGTATGTTTTCAGATTTCACTATTATTTTTATTTAACATATGTATAATCATTTTTTACTATGCCATAGTATTTTGATTTAAATGTAATTTGTATATATTTATATAAAACTAGCGAACCGGTCCGGCTTTGCCCGGTAACAATTTTGTTTTTACAGCGATACTTTGAAAGACAAAAATGGTTACTGTGGGTCATCCTTAAACAATAAACATATGCTATTGAAGACTTTTCTGTAGACCTTTCTGATAGCTACAATTCTGTAGTACATTAATTTGATGTATTTCTTATGGTTTAGTCAGCGCAAGCCATGTAAGCATCCTAAAAGCGGTTTTTTACGACTTGATTAAAAACTGTTTGACATTTCATTACTATCCTTACATAAAATATAAATGAATTATACACCAAAATCTTCCTCAAGGAATTCTCTAAATGATGTGGAACATTGCATCAAAATCCATCAAGTAGTTTAGAAGTACTAAGCGAATACACAGACAGACGCGGATAAGCGACTTTGTTTTATACTTTTTAGAGATGTTTCTGAATGACATATCCAATATTGTTTTGTACATACAATCCAATGGATAAAAATAAATCTATATCTCATGCCGGCCAAAAAGACTCTAAGTACACTTGTAAATTGTTACATTTGGATATACTGCAGAAGTTCCCAACCAGTGTGCTATAAAGCCTCTACAGGTGTGCCAGAAATTTTAGGGAATACATTAAAAAGAACACAAATGTTGTGTGTATTCTTTTGCAAATATAATTTGTAGTGTGCATGCTTTTATAAATATAATTTTTCGTGATAAAAAAGAGTGTAAGTAAAAGTGTGAAACAGTCAAGTCAACACGTCAATAGGTTATTAATAGAGCTTCCTTGAGGACAACCACCAGCTGTGTGTTGGGTGATTCAGACGCCAGCGAGCTGAACGTGAACTCTTTAACAGCAATCGTTGTTTTGGAGACATAATGAAACTTAGCTAATTTAGTGATTACGAACTGCACTGCAGTACATGTTACGTTAAACCTCAAAGCACGTAAAAATTTTGTGACATCACAGAACAAACGAATGCACTGAAAATTTTTACGTAAACTGTATTTAATAATTATGACGAGGCAAATGTAAACACCTATCTAAAATTATAGATTTAATTTTAAAAAGGCACTCTGAATAATGTATGCAACATCATTAGGCCTGAAGAACAATTTGTTAAAGTACATGATTTAAAATTGATCAAATATAAAACTAAGGCTGGCATTTTCTTCATTTTTCCCCAGGGAGTGCCATGAAGTCACACAACACACATGCGCGTGCGCACACACATAGAGCTATATATATATAAACACACACATAAAAATATATATATATCTGTGTGTGTGTGCACGTGCATGCTTGCGTGCATGTGTGTTTTTTGCATCATTTTCAATTTCACATTTTGTGTGCCTTATGTAAAAAAAGTTTGGGAACTGCTGGTGTAGAGACCAAACAATAGCAGAATTCGGATGCATGCAAAGGATATGGTGCACAAAAGGACATTGCACAAGTTATTAGAGACAATGGCAAATAGACAAGCAGCGCCGTATGCAGTAAAGAAACATAACTGTTGCCTCAAAGCATTACATTAAAAATGCATAGCAGACCTCTGGTTTTTTTTACTGATATGTGAATAGTAATATAAAAGAAAAGGAAAATAAATGGTATTTACTATTTCAAGTTCAACATTTGTGGAAGACTTTGAGAGCTGTCAGACTTGAATACAAGCAGTGCCAAATTTATACAAATTAATGTAACTTGGGTTAACAGCATATTATTAATAGAACTAGGATGTGCATAGCCATACTGTAGTTATTTTCTAAATGCCACTTAGGCTCAAGAAACTTTAATAATGCACCAGAAATTTTGTTATTGTCTGTTTCACACTTGTCTCATGGCAGAGAATGGCTGCAGCACAGAAAAAGATGAGTTAAAATGGACTATTGAAAAGGTGACAGAAGTGAAAGTATTTCCATTCATGGCAGTTGTGATAGATGGTGCACAAGGCATGATTTTTGGAAACAACTACAGTAATTTGTCTAGTTTTGTATTTTAGAATTAATTTTAGGTTTATGTATAATAGACAAAATTGTGCCCTTAAAATTCACACGAGTTTGTTGCTCAGTTTCGGGTTTTGAGTTAAATATTCTTTGTAATGCATGGTATACAGAATGTATCCAGGGTGATGTTACAAACTTTCAGGGATGATGGAGAAGGGCACCAGCATCCATTTGAGATAAGGAACACTGGTCCAGAAATGCCTCTGTCAAACATTACAACCAAAACAGTGTTGGGATGCCTATTACAGTGCAATATGACAATGGTCGTACTCATACCTCAGGACCCACCATGTCGACACACCGCATGCTATCTACCATGCATTAGTGGAGCATACATTCCCCACCCTTTGTGCTGTACTATACCTACAGGGCATGTTGGCTTACTTGTGGCATTGGAGTCAGCATGCTTAACTGCCAACCTCCAGACACCAAGTTCGATTCCCAGCTCAGGCAAGGATGTTTATCCTGGTTTGCAGTCTTCAAGGTAATGTTAGTACTTTACCTTATGGAATTAAATGTTATACATTCTTCCACATTGCCTCAACCATTGTCGTATTCTATTGTAATAGGCATCCCAACACTGTTTTGTTTGCAATGATCAATGGAGTTGTTTTTGTACTGGGACTTCCTTCCTCAAATGGATGCTGGTGCCCTACTCCGTTATCCATGAAAGTTTGTAACATCATCCCAGATACATTCTGTATAAATAAAAATTTAACTATATAAATGTATGTTTGGTTTTATAGTGTTGTATTTAATATTGAACATCATAAAGTTGTGTAGCTCCACACGCCACGGCTGTGCCAGCCTGCATGTCTGGTCATCCAAAACACGTGTGCATATCACCGCCGTCTTTGCTGCTCGGGCCGAAGTCTGGTTCAGCATAACTCATCGCCGGCCTGCACGCCTGCCAGAACCCGCATTATCCAGTCCTACCTTGGCCATAGAAACTAGGTTAGCAATGAAAAATTTGGAAAAACTAAATTAAAGGTCCAAAGTTTAAATGCCAAACAGTCAGAATGAACAAAAACTAATAATCACAAATCTGACTCAAAATTAAATTTAATATTCATTTGGCCCATCAGTTGCCTGGATCTTAACAAAAAATAATCAAACCTGACAAAAAAACAATTTACGGTAAAATGTTGATAATAACAAAAAAATCAACACTTCTAACTTCAAAAATTAACTTTGTAACAATATAATCTGTACCACATGTAGAGGAACTGTATTTTGCAGCATTATAATTAAGATATCAGCCACTGGTAAAGTGCTTCATATAATTTGCCATTTTCTCTGTATTCTTAAATCAGCAAAAGCATTTATCTTCTTCTTCTCAGATAATTAGTTTTAAATTGACTCTAGAGGTTGCCTACCAAGGTCAAGTCATTCATTTGTAAAATAACTGAGTATAATTTTTTAAAGCCAATCCTTTAATAAAGCTCTTTTATTATAAATGTTTACCCAAATCCCTTAGACCCGAGATACACGAGGCTAGTATTCCGAAGCCAGGATAGTAAGTTGTGCTAGTAAGCTAGCAAGCTAGTTACTCTGGCGTCGTGTATACAGAACTAGCTTTATTTCCGGGCTAGTAAGCTAGTGGGAAAGCTAGTAAGCTAGCGTCTCAAGCCAGGATAGTTTAATAGGATGGGGTTCTATTTTTTGAGCTAGTAGCGCCCCCCACCACTGATTTTCCTGTCCTGGCTTGTCTACCAGCTTCGTGTGGCCGGTGAAGCTAGTACCCGATCGGCTAGTGTGCAGTGACGACGCTTGTTTGTTTTCTGACCGCTGTGACCAGGTGTTCCTTAATCATGCCGAAACTGAGTACCGATATTAATTTAAAGTTTGTACAATTGTACCGTGAGGAGGAATGTCTGTGGAACGCCACTATTCCTTCTTACAAAGACAAGTGTATGCGTGATTCATCATTACAAAACATGTGTGTCAAATTATTGACAATGGGCATAGTGATTACTACCAAAGAGATAAAAGCTAAAATAAAAAATTTAAGAGCGACTTATTGTCAAGAACTGTCAAAAATTGAAAAATCAACTAGGTCTGGAGCAGGTTCTACAGAGGAGTATAAGTCAAAATTAAATTGGTTCGAGGAAATGCACAGTATTATTAAAAATGTGCTTATGAAAAGAAAAACAACGGTAAGTTGCATTGTATTTATTTATTTATTTATTACTTTCATTTACACTTAAAATGTATGCCTTTGTAATACACAGTCGAGTTTATAAGTCTATGCTTATTATTTTCTACGTGTTTTATATAAATAGGATTGATTTACGGTCTTGATATCATTCTTGTTTGCCAAAACACGGCACCGTCGTCGTTGTTGAAGTAGTTTTTAAAGGTTTCCCTTTTCTCGATTGCTGAAATCGAAGAATGGTTACTTCCTTGTTGACATAACCTTTGTAAGCCCGTAGTTTCTGTCCTCCAAGAACCGAGAGAGATGGTTCCTGCTTCAATATCTTCCTCATCAACATCACTGCTGGTTATATAAGCGTTTCGATTTTCTTTTCTCAACCAATTATGCAAAGCGCATGCTGCTAATACAACTTTGTCGACGGTATCTACATTACTTGCAATTGGTTTTTGAAATACCCGAAATCGGCTTGACAATATTCCAAAGGTATTTTCCACTATGCGTCTGGCTCTGGATAGTCGGTAATTGAAAACTTTCTGTTCCAATGTTAAATTGTCACCTGGGTAGGGTTTCATAATGTATGGTTTTAATGGAAATGCGGCATCCGCAACAATCACTCCGCCATTTGGTAAAAGATTATTCTCTAGTTTATTATATATGGAGCAATTTCTAAATACACTTCCATCAGATGACATTCCACTAGCTCCAACATCAATATATCGAAAGCAATAGTCATAATCTACTATTGCCATAAGAACAATACTGAATACTTTTTTATAATTAAAATATACACTTCCACTGTTTCCAGGAGCTATAATTTGTATATGCTTACCATCAATGGCACCGTAGCATAATGGAAAATTCCATCTGTTTCTAAATCCGTTTTCTATTTCTGACCATTCTTCGGTACTTGTTGGTATCTGTAAAAAAATGTATATTTATGATTAATAAGTTACTTTTATTTTTATTTTAGGACAGTCAAGAATCAGCAATAAATAAACAGCAAGATAACAGCGAAACCAATATTGAAAGTTGCATTGATGACGGTGAAGATGTTCACACTTCAGAAGATTTTTCATCTCAGCCATTTACATCTTCATCAACTAATATGATGCAACCAGCTGTGAAAACACCGACATCTGTAATAAATCACAGGGCAAAGTGCCAGCGACACCAGCTCCGAAGAAGAGAAAAATTGCGCAAGTGGCAACATTGGTTAATGAATTAAGGCTGATCAAGGATGATTTAAAAAGTACACCAGTGTGCGAGCCACAACAAAATGAGCACGATATTTTTGGATCATATGTAGCTAGTCAACTTAAAATGTTATCTACTGCACGGGCTATTAACACTCGGGACGAAATCAATGCTATATTATCTCGTAGTCGAATGGAAGATTTAATAAATGATGGCAACACAATATGTTCATACCAGTCGCCTAGTCAAGACTCTTCAGACTCGCACACGACAAACAATACTTTATCAATGCCACTTTCATCAGGTGCCTCGAATTTAGCAACAACCGAATATCAAGCTCATTACCAACAACAAAATCCTTCTTCCCAAAATCTTGATGAGATTACTTTCCATTTTCCACGCCAGGATATCTAGAATCCTATTGCTGCAGCATTTATCAATGCATATTTTTTTATTAGATTATCTTACTACTTTACTACAAAAAAAATGTAATAAATAAAAAATAAAAAGTTAATATTACAAACCTTAATGTTTTCTTTCAATGCCTTGTATATTTCGACACATACTTCTGGTATAAATCTAGATATGGACGATCTTGAAACCCGATAAAAGTGACTGAGTCTCCTGTAACTAATGCCGGACGAAAGAAAATCTAAAGTGATCTCCANAAGATTTAATAAATGATGGCAACACAATATGTTCATACCAGTCGCCTAGTCAAGACTCTTCAGACTCGCACACGAGAAACAATACTTTATCAATGCCACTTTCTCAGGTGCCTCAAATTTAGCAACAACCGAATATCAAGCTCATTACCAACAACAAAATCCTTCTTCCCAAAATCTTGATGAGATTACTTTCCATTTTCCACGCCAGGATATCTAGAATCCTATTGCTGCAGCATTTATCAATGCATATTTTTTTATTAGATTATCTTACTACTTTACTACAAAAAAAATGTAATAAATAAAAAATAAAAAGTTAATATTACAAACCTTAATGTTTTCTTTCAATGCCTTGTATATTTCGACACATACTTCTGGTATAAATCTAGATATGGAAGATCTTGAAACCCGATAAAAGTGACTGAGTCTCCTGTAACTAATGCCGGACGAAAGAAAATCTAAAGTGATCTCCAATTTTACTCTTGCTGGTAACGCCTCTCTCATAATAGTATTCACTCGTTGTATTTTGGGCTTCACAAGACTCAACAGAATATCAAACTTTTCTGGCATCATTCGCAGAACACTCTTGTACTCGCCTAGATCTTCATTGCGAAGTTCTTCTAGAAGCCATGCAGATGATCCATGTTCATTCCTTCTTAAAATCTATGGTTTTGTCCAAATACGTTTTTGTAACAAAACTTCTATTAATTTTTCTACTGCAAATTGGCATAGTTCCCGAAGTAACTGTTGTAATCGAATTGATTTTCTTTTACAAATGCTGTTCATTTTTTCCGTGGACCGAACGTATTGTTACACTGCAGGGATACTGGCTTCATTTCCTAGCATCATGTAAACCGCCCTAGCTTGTGCTAAGGCAAGCTAGTAGCTAGCTTCAAAAGCAGGCTAGAAGGCAAGCTACTAGCTTATTATCCTGGCATCGGAATACTAGCCTCGTGTATCTCGGGCTTTATGGTGAGGTTCCACGCCTTAAAGTTTATATAATTTTTTTTTTTTTTTTAAGGTATACTTCTTTTGGCGCGTTTAGGGCAAAAGTTTAGTGTGCAATGGAAGTTGCGTGCGCACAGTGTAACGAAATTTGACAGTGTACATGGTAGGGGTATGACCCAACGTGCATGCACGTATAGTTTCACGTGCACGACAGTGAACGTGGTAGGGGTATGACCCAACGCACATGCGCGTATCATCTAGCTATAAACAAACACAAGGTACACAACATAGCGCGTGGTTATATTTAAAACCGACAGAAAATCAGTTCATGTAATGGTAATTATTAAGTTTAGGGGCTTTTCTGTAAAAAAAAAAAACCCCAAAAAGTAGTATATTTCCACTCTACTAATCACGTAGTACACGAATATACTAGGGGCATTAACATACGACTAATTTCTTAATATGTGCCCACCTAACCTAACAGAACCTAACCCCATGATGGGTGAATCACTATTTTACATTTTTAAACTAACCTAGGATTGTAGGGTTTTAAACTAACCTAGGATTGTAAGGTTGTAAAGTAATATAAGATTATACAATATTAATAAAATCTCCAATCAACACCCTACAATCACAGACTAGATGGGAACCTTATAATCTTACGTTAGTTTAAATAACTGCAATCCTAGGTTAGTTAAAATCGCTACAATCCTAGGTTAGTTTAGAAATGTAAAACAGTGATTCACTCATCGTGGGGTTAGGTTCTGTTAGGTTAGGTGGATACATATTATACAATTAGTCATACGTTAATGACACAACTATAGTCGTGTTCTGCGTTACCTATCAATAATCCTAGGTTAGTTTAGAAAGATTGTGAAATTGTGGGGTAAAAACGTCCGGGAAAGCCTTGTTTGAATTACGTAATATAACTACATTTGCACGTTAAGCTACCTGTTAGTTTACAATTCTACAATCCTAAGTTAGTTTAGAATTCTACAATCCTACTGACGCTATTCCCCACCTGTGGCACACAAAGTGGTTCATAGTGTCGGAGTTAATTTCTCCAGGCACAGACTAAAAGGTGCCTTGAAGGTTGAGGGTAAATCACACAATGACTTCATCACGACTTCTTAGTTTGGAACAGGTTTATTGAACGGGACTTTACTTATACATTCCTGGCACTGTTGCGGGAATTTACACATACTTTATGCCCTGCGAGTTCAAGGCCTGAAGGGCTGGTTACAATGTTTGGGCTACAATTCCGACGCTGTAGGGGCATTAGGTGTCAGGACAGGTCCCTGAGTGACGACGTGGTTACTTATCTGCACATGTTGCGTGGTAGTTATTCCAGCTGTTCATGAGGCCTGGTGAACTGGATGACCATGTTACAGGCCCTCTGTGGTTGGCTTGTTGCACGCAGCTGGCTTCCTCTCGACGTGGCGCCCCTCGGTGGGGCTCACCACTCGCTCCCGTTCTCTGCGTAGGGTAGTAACAGACTGTTTACTACCCTACCACGTCCCGGCGAGGGACCACATGTGTGGGTCCCACCTGTCCTTCGCAGCTACAGGCTGCACTGGACAATCCCACTTGCTCGACATGGCACTTCTCGGTGAAGTTCACCACTCGACTCCGCCTTCTCGGTGCGTTGCAACTGACTGACTTATGCGGTAACTGGCTGGCTAACTCGCGTCCCGACTTGGTGAAACTACTCGTCCGACGTGACTCTGGTAACTGTCTCTCATTCGGCCCTGCGTCTCGCGTCCTGATTTGGCTGACCCCTTAATGTCGCGGCTGACTACCTTCCTGCGCATTCCGGGGTGGCAGTACCGAACTCCCGCACCACCTGCTGCTCGTTGCTTCGACTGATGGATGTTTCCGGGCTCCGATCTCCCGGCCTAACTCTCTCTGTGCGGTACTGACGAACTCTCCGGCTCTACTGACGTACTGCTCTCTCTGCGGGAATAATTAACTGTCTGATCGTCCCTACTGACGTACTGCTGGGGCCGGGGGCCCAATATTCCCCGGCCGCTCTCTGTGCGACTGATTTTCAACTGATCACTGATGCGGACTAACCTCTCGGTGCGGTAATCTTCAACCTCATACCACTCGCCCCGCAAAGAGGCTGATATCCTTTCTAGCCTCTCTCCCTAATTGTCGGCACGCGTCTCTTGTTGGGGGAGGGGGTTGGTGGTGTCCTTTCAAAGATTGTCGGCTTATTCGTTTGCGGTGCGTGTCCACATTGTCCCGTGGTTAGCTAGGGGGGGGGGTCCTTCTCGCACCATTTTCCAGCTTGTCAGCTATTTCTTCCGAGTTGCGTGTTTTCTGACTTCAGGCAAACTACGCCTGGATATCTCGTGATATCTCGGCGCTTACAAATTTTACTTGACTTGCTAGGAGTGTAGGGGAGGAGGTGGGTGGGAGGCCTACGCAGCAGGACACGTGTAATGGCCTGCACACACTCCTACTTTGGCTACCTTTCTCTGCTGTGATTACAATCGACACGTGTCTCTCTACACTGGTTTAAGCTGGCAGGGTGTTGGGTGGGACAGCGCCGCTTCTAATACCTAATTACGTCATGTGTCACTACGTTAGTTTAGAATTTTACTATTGTACATTTTTAAACTAACCTAGAATTGTAGGATTTTACACTAACCTACAAATTTAGGGTTTTACAGTTTTAAAGGAGCCGTAAAACACACCAAAATAATATCAATTTACTCACCAATGTAGGCGGGTGGTACAATACCTCTGTCAACGGCCAATTCAACCTCACCTCACTTGATGAAATCACAAAGCGCCACATACGTGCAGTTAACGCACTGAAACACTCGTTTACAGCCGAATATATACACAGAAGCACTCCTTAATAGACTAATATAACGCACAAAAGCACTCTTTCTCACTTTCTCCGTTTTAAATCCGCCGGATTAGAACGACATGAAACATGCCGGCAAAAGCGCGCAAGCGACTGACCAGGTTAAAAAATGTCCTTTAAAGTGCTAGTGATGACATCTGTCGCCGCCAGGTAGCTTGTGGAATTTGCAATGCGCAGCCATTATTAATGTCGGTAGACGTTAACAAACAATTTTCGCAATTTCTTTAAATATGTTCTATTTATTTTAACATTACGCCCTCTTGAATATGAACAAGGTAAGCTGTGCAGAACCCATTAATGCAACTTTTGTTGGTCTAGTACGTTTCGTTCAGAAACTTTAACAAACTGACTAAACAGTCAATTTTGCAATTTTGTTCAATTTTTAAAAATATGTTGTACTTATTTTAAAGCTACGCCCCTAGTATATTCGTGTTGTACGTGATTAGTAGAGTGGAAATATACCACTTTTTGGGGGTTTTTTTTTTTTTACAGAAAAGCCCCTATACTTAATAATTACCCATGTAATAAGCAAATTGAAAAACATTTAATTTATATTAGTAATTCATTGTGAATATATATATATATATATATCTTATTAATTAATTTTACTTACATTGTGCCGTAAAAAATTGTTAGTGACTAAAATTGTATAATAAAATTTAAAAAGTGTTTTCAAGTATTTGAGGTTAATTTTGGTATGTATTTTAATTATATTCATTAATAAAACCTTTATTAATTGAATTTAATGTCTTTCTTTGGTAATTTTATCGTTTTCCTACTTATATAAATTATTTGCATACTTAATAAATTTTTATTTTAGTGATGCCAAAGAAGTATAACTTCTAACGCGCATACATAAGTACACACACCCGTGTTTTTTTTTTTTTTTTTTTAGAAAAGAGAGTTATAAATAAATCAATAGAATTAAGTTTTCGTTTTATTTATTCTTTTGATTGCTGTATGTAATGTGATGGAAGAAATATGGTCTTGCACTTCAACATTCCTTCTTATAAATGTTTGTAATATTTTTGGAAGTGTTGATATTGGATATAACTGCTGCTATGCTCTTAAACTTATTATATGAGAATGAAGGTGTGGAGCTTTTTGGATGGTACCAATTTCACTTAATGCATTTAGTCTCCACATTATACTGTATTTTAATGTTCCATAATGAAACTTTAGTGTAAGTATTCATTGCAAAAGGAAGTGTTATTTATCAATCTAAAAGCAGCAGGAATTGAGGTGGCAGAGGGTGAAGATGTTGGTGCATAATGGAAAAAGCTGTCAATGTTTATAAAAAGCAGTTAGAGAAAAGATTTGATAAAGGAATCTATGTGGCTGGCATTGCAAGTAAATCAGCAGGCCAAAATATGACATTATGTAGGTATTTGGGGAAATGTTCGCTATTAAATTGGCAAAGTGTGATTTACTCTTATATAAAATAGAAGTAATGAATAAAAAACTAGTGGTGCATACCATATAAGCTGTAGGCTTGAATGAAACATTATTAAGGATCTAAGGTAACAAGATATTGTTACTCTAACTCTTTCACCATTCATCTTGCCAACCATTTTAGTAAGTAATAAATAACTGGGAAAATACCATATTTTTATTGATTATAGGCTTTGAATGAGAAGGTCAAGATTGGAGCCATACCCTGTGATAAATTGGTGAAATAGTGTTCAAGTGTCTAATGCAGATTAAGATGCTACTGTTAGTGTTACAGTTTATTCAACATCAGTGTTTTTTTCCCACTAAAGATAAATTTTGGAGTGTGTTGTGGTCAGATTGATGAACAAGTCGTCTTTGAGATTCGATAAGTGATGGTAGTTATTTTCAATGCATATAATGTATGCTCTGTATGCGTGAAATCATTGCAGAGTGTTATCATTGCTCTCAGGTGAGTGTTATTATTGTGATCCAACTAGGCTATAGAATAGATGTAGTAGTGGTTCATGAGATACTGAATATCGTTAGTACACTCAGATTGATGTAGAATATATAACTGAATGGTTTTTGTTGATCAAAGTAATTTTTTTTTTTAATTGATTAGTATTATCTGTGTTTGGGCAATGCCAGGTTTGTGGGAGATAGAGGTCTCAATAAAATTACTAAAATTATATTTCCTAATTTATTTACATTTCTACCAAAAAGAACCTATACAACATTTTTCTCCACTATCTACTGCAATTCACTCAATTACAATCCTCTGTGAAACCAATAAACTACTTCAGAGTATCTAATTACATTGATAAATTTAATAACTATTTAGTTCTACTGATATAAATTCTTTACTCTAATTCTTTAAATCACTCCATCTGCACCAATGTGTCAGTGCCTCGTGGTCTCCCACCTCCACTCTTGATGGTTGACTTAACCACTGATACTGCCACACTTATCCACGAGAATGCCGATGTCTCCACCGAAACCTGCCAAAACACTTCAATGTACAATAGAGTGGAAGGTTTTTTTTTTTTTGTTTTTTTTTTTTTTTTAATTCAATTCTAATAGTGCAGAAAAGTTGCATTTAACAATAACTTTTAGATATGCAAACCTTTTCGATCGAATTAAAATCATCTTATGCTGCCACATCAATCCTAAAGTTTTATAAAATTGAGAATAATTCGCTCTCTAGCTGTGTTCGTTACAATAGCCTTTTACACTAAAGTTGTAATTAGAATCAAATTTCCCGCGCATCCAAGACGAATGGAATCGAATCGCGTCGCGAGATATACTTCACTCTTTACCCGCCCCTCACCCCTTCGCCCCAAAGTCAGTCGCTCGCGCCGCTTTCATGCGTGAAGACAAATTGCAACTTGTAGTGCTAGCGGCTATCGTAAATTGTCTTAATTCGATTGTTTCTTAGTAGATTAAGTACATTAGGTACTAATTTTATTATTTCTATGAATGAAGTGATACAAATATTATGGAGACTAAAGGCCAAGTGAATACGAGGGAGAAAGTGAAATTTGCTGTATTTGGTGCGCCTAAACCACTCTATGAGTCCGTTTTACCTACATTTGACGATGTGATGAAGTTATATCTCTGGATAAAACACGAAATTAAATCTAAGAAACCTATGAAAGAACCATCTTTCAAAGAAATTGCTACCGACGTTGTAGTAGAAGTAGAAAAGTTATGGCAGAAGGCTTCAATACCGACAGTATCACGCACACGAGTTCTCCAGATGTTGCGGTGTTACCATGATAAATATTGAGCATTGATAAAGAACTATAGACAGAGAGAAGGCCAAACTAGTCTCACTGCCAAGATTAAATCTTTTCAACATGACTCAAAATCGAAGTTGTTCGATATTTCCGCTTGCAAATGCGTTGAGTTCCAAAAGTGTGTTTGCCCAAAAATCTGCAAGGTTCCAAAAGAAGAACGCGGGTTTCTTTTGGACCAAAGAAGCGAACACAAGATGATCATGGGCNATGATCATGGGCGCGGTAGATGTCGTTGCTTCAAGAACGAACGAACAGAAATATCAAAGGCAAGTTCAGAGAATGTCACGCCTCACTAAACGTGGGATAACTAAGCCAACAAATGCATCGCGATTAACTTCTGATACGGAGTCGGATAGCTTGCCTTCTTTGAGTGTGGAAAGTGAAGAATTTCTGCCGTCACCAGAAAAGAAAAAGAAACAAAATCTCACTCCATACATTAAGAATCGAATGACACTGCCTCTCTCTAAACTGGCATTAGCTTGCGACCGAACTGGTGTTTCTGACAGAAGTGCAGCGTTAATCGCTAGTGCTGTTTTACAAGATGTTGGAATCATACAAAAAGAAGACAGGATGAAGGTAATAGACAGGATGAAAGTAAGAAGACAGCGAGAAAAAAACCGCGAAAAACTCCAGAAAAGAGATATGGAAAATACCGAACTGCTTCAGGGCTTGTATTTTGATGGAAGAAAGGACGATACGATTAAGATCGAGAAAAAAGCTGAAAAATCATACCGAAAAACGGTAAAAGAGGAACATTATTCTTTGATCCAGGAACCAGGTGCTATTTATATCGGGCACGTAACTCCATCATGTGGTACTGCTAAATCTTTCCTTGCCACACTCAAGCCGTCGAAAGATGCGTCAAATTGGTCACGGAAGCTTCAGCAGCTGTTTGTGGAAATGTCAAGAGAGACGGCTTTATTCGTTCTAGGCTGGAATCTCGAAAAATAATGCCTAGATTTGAGACAAAAGTCGATTATGTAGTATAAAGACAAGACTTTACCTTTAATGTAAGATAATTAGTATAGGAAAACTTCGAGGTCTTTGTGGCAACACAAGATATTTTTTGTTTTTTTTATAATTTTACATGTTCATTGTAGAGCCTAAAAGGCAACTTATTTGCGCTATTAAAAATGACTTGGAGAAAAAAAAAAATTTTTTTGCCTTTTTGTTCCACCCTAATGTACAACCATCCGCATATGCACAAGAACACCTGCCGCCAAGATGAGAGTTGTGTTTATTCTCTTCTGCTCTTTTTTTCTGGATATTTTTGCACATATCATCTCCTGTGACCAAATTCAGTGGTCAGATATTTCTGGACTATAGAAGGTAATACCAGACTTTCTGGAAAGTGTTGGCAGCTGCCAGGCACAAGACGTCAATCAAAAGCTCTGCAAAGCTCCCCTCCTCACAACCCACATCATGTCATCCAAGGGTTGGGTGGGTGAGTCATGCAGGCCCTTACTGGCAAGGCTGGCAATGGGTGGTCTGGGGAGGGGGAAATGGACTGCTGGCTCTTAATCCCCCTCCTTAGGTCTGTTCATCCCAAACACACTCAGCATCTTTAGTACCTTCATAGAGCACCAGTCTGTCAATGTGAACGTTAGGCAACACCCAAAAGCCCTGGCAACAGATCCAAAAGACCACATTGTTTGTTTTCTTCACTGTCTTATAAGGGCCATCCTAAAATTTCTGGAGCGTGGAAAGTGGCCCTTACGTCTATGTGGGTTGTACAGCCATATGCATTGCCCTTCTTCAGAAACCTTGGAAGCCTCACATCCATACAATATCTTTATCTTCATCTTCATCTTGTCGCTGTTGATTCCGAGCTTCTGCCTAGCAAACTCATATATGTTGGTCAGTCTTTCAACCATCCCATCTGCCTGAGGGTGCAGTGATGACAGTATGGTCCACATGGCCTCCTGGATAGTGTATCTGCATTACTATGGAGGTGTCCAGGCATGTGATTAGTTCGTAGTTTAGCTATGGTTTATGCAGCATTTGCTAAAATAATCCAGTGGCTTCTCCTTTTCATCTTGTATTCAGAATAATACTGCCCCAATGCCTAACCTACATCACTGTCATCTTTGTCCAAGATGAAGTCACCCTTATTTCTTGGAAACCCCAGGACTGGTGGGGATGTTAAAATCTCCGGAAACTTTCTAAAAGCAATTTTATAATCGAGAGTCTAACTAAACTTTCATTTTGATTCAGTGAACTTTTGCAGTGGCATGGTAATTGTGGCAAATACATTTACATAATACTGGTGATAAACATGCATGCAGGTGAAAGTCTGCACTTGTGTCTTGTTAGTAAATTGAGGTCAATATCTTATTGCCTTCGTCTTGTCAGGGTTGTTTTTATTCCATTAGCCGCCATTATACACCCCAAGAAATTAACTTTCTGTTGGAAGAAATGGCATTTCTTAGGGACGAGCTTCATGTTGACTGTGGCCACACTCTGAAATGCAGAGTCGTGACATGATCATTTCTCTTGAATATTTTCCCGTGATGACAATATTGTCTCGATAAACCTGACAAATATACTAGGGGAGATCTTTTTTCCATTAAGCATTCAAAAGAAGCAGGAGCATTGCATAGCCCAAAAGCCATAACCTTGAACTGCCATGTTCTTTTCCCTTGTTTACAGAAAGCTTCTCCCAATTCTCCAGGGCTACTTTTCATGTCCAAGATAGAAATCCACTTTGAAATTACCAGGCTATGCAAAGTGTCATCTATTCTAGGGAGTTGATATAAGTATTCCTTCATCATATCATTAAGCTGTTTCTAGTCTACACCGAATATCTTGAGCCATATTTCTTCTTAGAGAGCACAATAGGAGACAACCAAGGACTGACTGAGGTTTAGATTACATCTAACTTGTTCATTTCCTTCAAAAGTCCATAAAATACATCGTGCCGCCAGTTCAGGTTCTATCTTGTTCTTTCCAAAAGTTCCCCCCAGTGGTTCAGGTAGGGGACTCATATTGTCTGTCATTATTCCTTAGGGTCATTGTAAACTTTCTGCAAGGCGTGCGCAAGCCCCAACTAAGGCCCCCTTTTCAAGTTGGACTGCCCGTACAAACAAGTTAATAAATCTGATGCGGTAAATTATAGATTTTGGGCGACCAATTTTCTTGTCACAAGTATCCCGTCTGGAAAGCATTCACCATTGTCTGTCTGGGCTTAGTTAAACCTAGATGCCTAACAACATTTTCTTTACATTGACCTAGGATATCAACTCCACTAGAAGCTGGTAACACCATAAACTTATGACATACTACTGGATAGCTAGGTGGTGGTGTTAAATCTTGTCTTCTTGACACTATCAGTTCCATATTGCCCACATTATGCACCCCCATACAGTACAGCATCCCAGTTTATGCAGTACATCAAGCCCAACAGACATTCATCTTCTATATTGGCTATGTAAACGTAGTATTCCCAACTGAGCCTTATCAATTTTTAATCGCTCCTGCTCCTTTTTTTTACAGGTGTGTTCTAACATGTTACTGTAGATAACAGGCATTGTCCCAAGCTGTGATCTAAATGTTGCTGAAGGGAAGGCGTACAATATATTGTCTGACCACTGTAATGGTCACGTCTGCATCAACGACCATCTGATGAGGAACATCATCTAGGCTTCAATCCGCAAGTGTGGCATTAGTTTCTTGCTTCAGAGAATGTACCAGTAAAAACAAAGGGGCTTTCCCTCAACAGCCACCGACCTTTGCCTCTCAAGAAGAGTGTTTACAAGATTTCCTATAGCTCTCAACTCTCTCTTGATTCATGTCTCCATGTGTTGGGATTGCTACTTTTGATGAAGTTGCTCAGGTCATCCATACCCCCAACATTCCTGATGCCTAGGTGGTCGCAGGAGTAGCTTTATAGCACAGACTGTGGTGGCAGTGGCCTTGATGGCCGCCTGCATGCTATTCAAGTTGTGCATGATGCTGTTTCCCTTGTCCATCTGACTTATTGTCACTGCCCATACTGTGTGCCAGGGTGTAGAAATCTGTCTTACAGACTCCACTTCAAGTGTTTGGGTCAGGGCATCCCACAGTGGTATTCAGCACAGCCAGGCACACTGCTTGCTGATTATCCATATCAGTGATGGCATTGACGAAGAAGCAGACAGTAATGACATCTTGTGCATCCTCTGGGTACCCCTCCAAGACATATCGGCCAACTGCGCAATATTTTGCCATAACTCTTATAAAGGCTCCCTTGGTTGCTGGGTGTGACTGTGTAGTTGGGCATGGTGGGCAGGTTGCAGGTAACGATTGCTTACAGCACAGCTCCAAAGCAGACACCAGTGTTTAGTACTTTAGCCTATGTCATTCTAACAGTGATTGGAGTATGCCGAGTGCTAGGCCTCACAACATAGCTTCAAGGTAATAGGCACACTATTCCTCTGAATAGTCATTCGTAGTGGCAATCTCAAACTGATGCTGGTATTCCTACCAAGGATTTTTCCATTTGTAGGGGGCAGACTTGATTGTGACACACTTCCCTACCTCTGATGGAGAAGCACCCACATGTCAAGAGTTTCTGGATCTCTCCTGCCATTGTTGTACTTGTTGCAACCTGTACCTTTTCCATGCTGCTCTCATTCTTCGGCTGGATGTTAATTGGTTTTCGCTCCTCCTTAGTCACAGAATGTCTTCTGACCTGCTGCTGTAGAAATTCATGCCATATTTCATAAGGGCTTCTACTTTCTGTTCTAGTCCACATCTTGCACTATAAAATTTTGATCCACAATTTAACTCACATGGTCAATTTTCTTGTGTTCACTAGATAAGTAATTTCATCTTCTTTACTTTCTACATTCTCATTTATACTAAGTCAGTGGCGGATTTAGGACCGCCGCACCTACAAGCTGACGAAGCCCCCCCCCCCCCCCCC
>NQII01000008.1:1969452-1992612 GCA_002778355.1 Clitarchus hookeri
TACGGGAAAAATACAAAAATCAGTGCTATACTCCATTTTTCATCAGATGCTGAATGCTTCCAACAATAGGCTGAACACCGAATAATAATTGAATATTTGTTACATGTCTAGCATACGAATATATAATAATATTCGTTGCATGTCTAATAGGCAAGGAAAACAGCTGAACACAAGCTGCATTTCCGCATAGATGCATTAATAACCACAAAATTGTTGATTTTACTATATAACTGACTAGATCTTTACCTGCTGTTTCTGATTTTGAACTTCTAGCAAAAATCGTATCAAGTTTTGGTGTTTTCTTGATAACCTCTTCTTTTTTTCTCTCTCTTTCTCTACGACGCTTTGTACCAGCACTCCCAGTTTCTCTAACAATTTGACCGTCACTCATAATTGTTTATTTTACAAACAAAACAATACAGGCCTAAATTTAAATAAAAATATTTTCACTTCACAAAAACACAGCAGATTTTCTCGCAAGCTTTTAATGGTCTCGTGGGACTCGCAAGTCACAACTCGCAATCAGCGCAATATCTCTACTGCGCAAACGCGAGAAAAGTGTCAGAGTAAGCCATCCTGCTTTAAAGCTATAACAGATGTCGGAACTCACCGGGACTGCTGTAATCGGCTTTAGACCGGCCGGATCATTTTTATAGAAAACGTTCGGCTACGTTCGATTATATCTATTCTTTTTAGTTTATAGTAAAAAAAAAAGTATTCTTAGTTAGTATTTTTATTGAAATGAGGTGTAATACCTATACATTGTGTATTTTTTTTTTTTCCAAACGAAAATATGCAATATATTTTTCTAAAACAACATATCAGATTACGAGAGATTTTTATTTATTACTGAAAAAGTCTTTAAAAAATTTCAGTGTAGGTACATACTGTAAGGGATAGTGATAAGAACAATAAGAAAAGTAATTTCAATTTTTTCTTCTAATTTGGTGGTCAATAATTTGTCATAATGAATTAAGTATTACATTACCATAGTGTGAGTAGGACGATGGCGCGCTACAAGGCTTATCTTGTGTTCGTTTGTTAACGTTGTTTCACGTTCATGTTATGCGCAGAAGCAGTTTTTGGGACAGGCGCCGGCGAGGCGACCAATAGGTACACAGAACATATTTCGTTACACTATAAGTATACGAAGCGCGTAACCTCGTATTTATGTAGAAAAAGTGAACGATATTTCTTAACTTTCTTATTCAGCAACCGACGAACATTTATTATTTAATCTTTCAATGATTGAATAATCATATCAAATCACATATAAAAAAAAAATTTCCGTAAAGTTTGGCGCAAGATTTTGCACCCCCCAAAATTTCGCGCCTCCCAAATTTTCGCGCCCCAAGCTACAGCTTGTTCAGCTTGTACGTAAATCCCCTGCTGTACTAAGTATTTTCTTGTCTACTAACTCGCTAATAGTATTTTTTTTGTCTATTTACACTATATAATTTATTTTCTGCATTCACATTTACATTACCTATTCGGCCACTTAGTTCTTCAATCATAGCACATAGTGATTCCACATCTGTTGGCATTCTCTTGGGTATCATCCACTGCACGACATAAGAAAAATCTCTTCAAGTGTGGCCTCCTTGCTCTTAAACCAATGAAAACAAACGACCTTAAAAAAACTTGAAAAACCTGTTGTTGAATAAATGTCTTATCCCCATTTCGAACACCATTGTTGTGTGTCTCTGGGTGTTACCAGGTTCATAGTGGATGGAGATCTTAATAAAATAATCTATGCATTATTTTCCTACTCCTACTGAAATTCACACAATTACAATTTTCCTTGAAACCAGTCAATTATTACTGAATATCTAATTATATTAATCAATTATAATAAATAATTAATTCTGTTAATATAAACTATGTACTCAAAATCTCTAAATCACTCCGTTTGCACCAATTGGTCAGTCTGTTATGCTCTCCCACCTCTGCTCGGACACCTGAGTTAACCACAAACACTTCTACACTCATTCGCAAGAATGTGAATGTCTCTACATGCACATGCTGCAACTCCCAGGTCACTGTAACTGCTCACCGAAAACCACCCGAACACTCCAAGGCACTGCTTTTTGCACGTAAACAAGAACTTCAGAAGGGTGAGGGTTGTATTTATACTTGTTGGGCCCCTTTTTAGGATATGTCTGCATATACAATTCCACTATGGCCCAATTCAGTGTTCAGAGGTTTCTTGACTAGAGGAAGTAATCCCAGGCTTTCTGGAAGGTGTTGGCCATTACCAGGCACTTGACATCAATCAAAGGCATGGCACAGCCTCCCTCTTCGCACTCCATATCACATCATCCAAGGGTTGGCCGGGTAAGTCATACAGGCCACCAGCTGGTGATGAGTGNGGGGGGGGGGGGGTATTATTCACCACTGGCTTGTAACAATATTATATGTGATTGTGTAATTGTTTATTGTGGAATTTGGTTACTGCCTTTGCAATCAGGTCTGCAATTATATGTTAGGTATTAGTACATTGTGAAAGGCATAACTTTTGTGTGTACATGCATGTATATGTGTGTATCTCACTATCTGTATACATATACAGGATGAATTACCAAGAACTTACACCATTAATATTTTGGAAATAAAAGGTGCTATTGATGTGCTGGTTTCACATAATTTAAGTTTAGACAAGGGCTTATAATTGCAGCCCAGATACATATTTTAATAAGTATTAGAATGTGTATTTCTTGAACAAAGTTACATTTCTTCAAATGGAACAATGCCTATTCACATAAAAAAAAATAAAGCTAGAGGAAATTAAAATGTCAGTGGTGTTTTTTGCAAGATTCTAGTGCAAGTACTTTACGTGCTATCGTAATATGACAATGTTAAATACCTACAGTTGTCTGCTCCATTTAACTGTACCATGTATCAGCACTCTCTTGAGAAACACAAAAAATTAATAAACAAATTTTGTGATTTCTGAAGAAGAAAGAGAAAACTGCCCTTCGCAGCATTAGTAAATACCATCTTCTAACACGTCCTATGTCTAGGTAGTATGAACTTTCACAAAGTACTGAAAAGCAGATCCCAATGAAAACGGTGTGAAGGAAACGGAATCCTAACACACATACAAACATTGTAGCATATTAACTAAGCAGTTAAATGGAACAGACAACTGTCAGTATTTAAAAGTGTCATATTACAATAGCACGTAAAGTATTTGCACTAGAATTCTGCAAGAAACATCATTGACATTCTAATTTCCTCTAGCTTTATTTACATGATGTGAATATGCATTGGGTCATTTGAATAAATGTGACTTTATTCAAGAAATGCACATCTAATACTTATTAAAATTCATGTTTGGGCTGCAATTATGAGCTCTTGTCTAAACTTCTATTCTGTGAAACCAGCACCAACAGCACCCTTCATTTCCAAAATATTTGCGGAGCAAGTTTTATGTGATTCTTTTTGTATTTATGCACGCACGCGCACACATGCATATATAGAGGATTCTGAACTACAGGTACAAATGCTGTGAGGCTATTCCCTATGCAAAGTGAGAGAGAAAACAATTGTACAACCCATGTCCTACAGTAATTTGTAAGGGAGGTAGGTGCCCTTGAAAAATATTTGAAATGGTGGTAATTCAAAATAAGGAAACCTACTTGAGATGAGAGAACAATTCCGTAAACGTTGTTTCAAATTGAGATTTGAAACCTGTGAACGGTTGTTGGGTAATATCATCCCCATTCATTGAGAAAATTTGGGGTGCCATGTTGGTACGCAGCAAATTTATGTAACCCTCGGGTCTTTATTGCAATAACGTCATAATCATGTGTACATTAACATACAAAAAAATTTGCTTTGGTGTAACTGTCTCAGGTGAGCCATTTGCTTGAGAGAGTTACACTAAGGCAACGTTTTTTTTATTACATTACTGTACACATGATTATGACAACATTAAAAAATGATAACGAGCCAAGGGTTACACACATTTGTTGGATAATAAAATTGCACACACTATTTTCTCAATGTATGGGAATGATATTACCCAACAACCATTCACAAATTTCAGATCTCAATTCAAGACAACAGTATTCATGGAATTGTTCTTTCATCTCACGTAGGTTTTATTATTTAGAATTAAGTCCTTTTGAAGTATAGATTTTGGCACCTACCTGCCTTTTGAATTACTGTAGGAGATAGGTCTTGTAATATTTTCTCATACATTTTGCATAGGGAAATACATGGGGCAATTTCTACCTAAGTTGAATATTAAAAAGTATCCCTTAAAACTCAACATTTAATTTTTTATTTTTGTAAAATATCATAAACTAAGTGAAATTAAATTATACTTCTCCGAGCATTGTTTTGTGTTATCATGACCATAAACGTAAAAGCAAAACCCTCCATAATGAAAATAACAGGGGTGGCCCCATCTTTTTGCAGACAACTCTTTTACACTTAATGCTGGTTTATCGAACAGTGTATGAACTGATCAACAAAAATGGTCCTCTTGTTGCAATTGCCCAGGACTAGCTGTTTTTTCTGTAAAACACACACACCAACTTTCAGTTACAGCAATACAGTTCCAGGTGCATAGGCAATACAAACACTTCCTGCAGGGAATCACATACTGACGGTTGCCAGAAACAAACATGTAGCTTCTGTACTGTAATCTTGTTAATGTATGGTACACGCAGTTTACAGTAAGTGTTAAAAATACCCTCTACCATCGTCTATGCAGTGGGTAGAGTAACATACCATAGATACATGTAGCTAAAATTGCTTACATGCTTGGCACTGTATTGCTGCAGCGTGTGCATTTTACATAGAAACGGTGGGTCCTAGGCAGTTGCAACAAGAGGACAGTTTTGGTTAATTAGGTCATACTCTCCAATAAACCAGCATCAAACGTTCATAATAATTGACAAAAAAGTTGTGTGTAGTAAGAGGGCGTTACCCCTGTTTTTCTTACTATAAGGGGTATTAATGAAATTTTGCTCTTAAGTTTAAGATGCTGATAACATAAAATAAAATTGTAACTTAATTTCACTTTGTTCCCGATATTTTGCAAATTATAGTATAAAATCTCAATCTTCTGTGTATGGCATATCTTAAGTTACTCATTCATACCATTCCTTATAAACTATAAAACAAGACACATTCTGAAATTGTTAATTGCGTGATACATATCACTCATTTTATTATACATTTATGGAAAACCATATTCCTGGTTCAAGACATGAAGGCATCTCAAGGGTTGAACCAGACCATGTCGAACAATTTGTTTGATGAGGTGCATCATGAATTTTCACTAGTATATTGGGAAAATAAGCAATTGTACTGGGTATCTAGACCACTAGTGTACTTTGTACGTTGCGAGCTAGAAATTACCAATCCTATCACACACAGAGGTTGCAGTCCCTGCTTCATCATGAAGGAAAGTGCAATAGTTTGCCCTTTGTCATTTTCAACTTACAAAGCACAGGAATAATAATAAAGGGAATTAGTAAGAAACTTAAGAAACAGTTAAAGCCATTGAATTACAATAAAATTAGTAATATGTGTTATGTAATGAACAATTTCAGAATGTCTCTTGTGTTATAGTTTATAAAGAATTATATTAAGAGTAACGTAAGATGTGCCATACACAGATGTCCTAGGGATGTGCAGTTTGTTAAAGTATCTTGTTTTAGGTGTTAAGTAAAATTCTTTATGATAGCGCCACTATTCAGTTCTTCTATCTCTATGGTTTCTTCTTTGTCACAGTATCTTCTATGCTTATCTTGTTCAGTTGTGTTGTGTTGTTCATCCGAGACAATGCTTGTCCGTTCTTTTATAATAAAGTGCATTTAGTATTCAAGGCATTTTACTTCAATAGGTTATGGGACCAGTTGCTTTATTTGGATGATTTGTTATTCAGTGAANTAGTATTCAAGGCATTTTACTTCAATAGGTTATGGGACCAGTTGCTTTATTTGGATGATTTGTTATTCAGTGAATTATTAAAGTTCGTTCGTTTAGTGTGAAGTGTTGCTAAATCCATAACGACGATGGAGTTTGCTAAGCACATTAANGTTCGTTTAGTGTGAAGTGTTGCTAAATCCATAACGACGATGGAGTTTGCTAAGCACATTAAACCACTGACCAGTGAAGCAGATTGGCCAGTTTGGAAGCGAAAGATTCGTGATTTACTGGATTACCATGAAGGTGCATTAGATTGTATCGATCAGAAGTTGAAGAAACCAGATCCGTTAAAAGGTGACGCAACGAAACAGGAAGTGAAAGATCACAAAGAAGCTTGTGATTTGTATAGAAAAGCGAATAGCTACGCTAAGTCAATGATCATTAGTACGGTTTCTGATGCAGTCTATCAGAAGATAATGGACAAAGATACTGCCAGTGAAGCTTGGGAGGCGTTGAAGCAGCAGTTTGAGGCAACATCAAAAGACCAACTCTTCAAAGTATGTGCAGATTTCTTTTCTTTTAATTGGACATCAGGTGATGACGTTTCCACTCATGTAGCCAAGCTGAGGAGTCTGTGGAATGAACTAAATAATGGTTTAAAAGAAATAAACGAAAAAACTCTCCCAGATCTGCTTTTGGTATGTAAAATTTTGCATATTTTACCATGTTTTTTCGAAAGTTTTAAATCTAGTTGGATGCTGCTTACCAAAGATGAAGTTCGTTCATTTGATGAATTGAATATGCAGCTCTGTGTTTTTGAACGAAATATGAAACCCTTTACAAGTAGTGAGAGTAATAAACCAGAAGCTTTAGTGGCTAGGTCCGATAGACAGAAACAGAGTTGTAATAGCTCAACTAATAAACATAAGCCAAATTACACTGCTCAAAAGTGGAAGCCAGGTAATTGTAATTATTGTCGCCAGCCTGGTCACTGGGTTCGTCAGTGTAGAAAGTGGATTGCAGATGGTCGTCCACGCCCTAATGCTGTTAGTAGTAATTCACAGAGTAATATCGCAGATTCTAGAGCTTCTACAAATACGATTGCTCTTGTGTCTATTCACAATGAAATCTTAGCTGCTGAGCCTAATGCAGAGGATTGGTGGGTGGATAATGGAGCTACTAAACACGTTACAAGTCGTTTAGATTGGTTTAGTTCTTTTAATGAGTTTGAGAACTCGTGCAGTATTAAGGCAGCTGGAGATGAAAAACTAAATGCTGTTGGTAGCGGTGTTATTGAGATCAATTCCATAGTTAATGGCAGGAGCCAACGTTTGCAGTTAAAGGACGTTTGGTTAGTTCCTAGGATTGCTAGAAATTTATTCTCTCCATTATCTGCACATGATAAAAATCCAAATAGCAAGTTCCAGTCAACAGTTACCTCCTGTTCGCTTTCAGTAAATGGTGCTCCAGTGCTGGTGGGCACTCGAGAGAAGAATGGAACATTATATAAGGCAGAGATTAAGACTGTTAGCCCGAGTAGCAGTAGTATCAACATTGTAGAATCAAGTGACCCACTGCAGTTGTATCATGAGAGATGGGGCCACCAAGATAAACGTCACATAAAAGAAAAGCTTGAACGCGAGCTAGATATTAAAGTCAAGCTAGATGACAAAATTTGTGAACCTTGCATTTATGGCAAGTCTCATCGACTGCCTTTTGGTACTAGAAGAAAGGCTTTGAAACCAGGAGAGCTTATGTCAACTGATGTTTGCGGACCTTTTGCTGAGTCATTTCAGAAGAAACGTTATTTAGTTGTATTTAAAGATAGCTACACTAAATTTCGGTATGGTTTTGTCATCAAAGAGAAGTCAGATGTCAAAATTGTTTTAGAACAAATGCTCGCTCATGCTGAGAAACAAGGTCACAACATCAAAGAGCTTCTAAGCGACAATGGTGGTGAGTTCGACAATGCAGACGTTCGAGAGATTTTGCTAAGTAGGGGAGTTACACAGCGGTTGACAGCCCCTTATACGCCACAGCAAAATGGTAGCAGTGAACGAGAGAACAGAACAATAGTTGAAATGGCAAGAACTTTTATGTACTCGAATTCTGATGTTCAGTTTCCACAAGCAATTTGGGCTGAGCTTGTTACAACAGCGGTCTACATACTAAACAGAACGGGGAAGTCGTCAGTAAATGGAGTAAGTCCTTACGAGCTTTGGTTTGGTAAAAAACCAAGAATCAGACATCTTCGTATTATTGGTTCAAACTGTTACTTTCATGTTCCTGTGCAGAAGAGGCGTAAGATGGATAAGAAAGCTCAAAAAGGTTACCTAGTAGGCTACGATGGTGAAGAGCGCTACCGAGTCTATATTTCAGAAGATAGGCGAGTCGTGTTATCCAGAGATGTTCGTTTTCAAGAAATACTTCGTGACTGTGCTGAGAAAGTAAAAGTACCTTTCCTGAGCACTCCATCAAAAGAACAATTGGTTGAAGAGGAACTTGTTCAGCGAGAAATTTCAACCAAAGATAAAGAAGATTCAAGTGGTGAAGAGTCCAGTTCCAAATCTAGGCCAGAGTCTGGATTAGAGCACACTGAAAGAGCAGATACCCGAAAACTGCGTGATAGAAACACAATCAAAGCGTCAACATATTATGATGATTTTGTAATGATCATGATAGCTGAAGAGGATCCACAAAGTTTTCAAGAAGCTGTAGGTGGCAAGTATGGTCAAGAATGGCTTAAGTCAATGAACAGTGAGATATCCTCTCTACTTGAGAATGATACGTATGATCTAGAGTACCTACCTAAGGGAGCTAGAGCCCTTCCATGCAAATGGGTATATAGAGTCAAAATGAAACCTGACGGCACCATCGAGAAGAGAAAATCAAGAATAGTTGCTAAAGGCTACGATCAACGTAAGGGCATAGACTACTCTAAAACATTTAGTCCAGTAGCAAAGTTGCAAACTATTCGTTTGATGCTTGGTGTTGTTGTGACAGAGAAGATGCACTTAGTTCAGTTCGATGTATCTACAGCTTTTCTTTATGGAGAGCTGGAAGAAGATATTTACTTGCAGCAGCCAGAGGGATTTGATGACGGCACGGGTAGGGTTTGGAAGCTCAAGAAGAGTTTATATGGACTTAAGCAGTCGCCAAGGTGCTGGAACAAGCGTATTGGCAAGTTTCTGACATCACTCAAATTCAAGGCTAGTGATGAGGAGCCTTGTATGTTCATTCGAGATGAAGGTAGTGTCAAGATAATTCTCATTCTTTATGTAGATGATGGCATCATAGCTTCTACCAGTAGAGTAGAATTAGAGAAGTTTTTAGATCAGCTTCAGGCTGAGTTTAAAATTACATCTGAAGAAGCGTCTTATTTTTTAGGACTACAAATTGAGAGACAGTCAAATTGTGATATAAGAGTGTGTCAAAAGTTCTATGCACAGAAAATACTTGAACGTTTCAATTTTGTCGGTTGTAAATCAGTTTCTTCACCAATGCTTCAGAGTCAAGAGAGTTTGATTTCAGGGAAAGCAACAGAAAGAGCACATCAGTTTCCATATCGCCAAGCAGTAGGCTCACTAATGTATCTGATGTTAGGCTCTAGACCTGATTTAGCCTATTCAGTCGGATTTTTATCCAGATCTCTTGAAAATCCTACTGCTGAAGATATTACCAGACTTAAAAGAGTTTTCAGATATATAGCAGGCACCCTTAATTATGGCCTTCTATATCAGCACAATGCAGAGAAAGGGATTCTTGGCTGTTTTTCTGATGCAGATTTTGGCGGATGCCTCAAAACAGGCAGATCAACAACAGGTGTTTTAATAACTTATGCAGGCGCTGCTGTTTCATGGCTAAGTCAACGTCAGGGATCAGTTACCGATTCTACCACAGAAGCAGAAGTTGTCGCCGCTAGTGAAGCCTCAAAAGAAATAATTTGGCTTAGTCGTCTATTGAGCCAAATGAGTAAGTTAAAAGAAGTTCCAGTTCTACAGATAGACAATGCTGCAGCTGTCAGACTTGCAGAAAATCCAGAAAATCATCGTAGAACCAAGCATATCCAAAGAAAGCACTTCTTCATTCGAGAACATGTAGCAGAAGGTAGACTGGCTGTCGATAAAGTTACTTCAGAGCATCAAGTTGCAGTTATCATGACCAAGCCACTAGCCGCCCCTCGTTTGCGGATGTTGTGTGACAAGATGGGACTTATATAGAGTTGTATTTTTTTTGTGAATTTTTATTTAACAAGGGAAAGTGTTAAAGTATCTCGTTTTAGGTGTTAAGTAAAATTCCTTATGATAGCGCCACTATTCAGTTCTTCTATCTCTATGGTTTCTTCTTTGTCACAGTATCTTCTATGCTTATCTTGTTCAGTTGTGTTGTGTTGTTCATCCGAGACAATGCTTGTCCGATCTTTTATAACAAAGTGCATTTAGTATTCAAGGCATTTTACTTCAATACAGTTTTCCCAGGCAAATAGCTCTTTTACAAAGGCGGGAGGATACTTAAGCATGCAGTGTTTTACTGTGAAATCTGTAATGAATAATCAAACCTGGTTACAAAGCTGTGAATTTTACTCTCCTGACACTATCAAGTAGTAATAGCCCATATATATTAACATTTTGCAGTGTGGCGTATGACCAGAAAGAAAGTGCACGCAGAAAACAATATGCATTTTGTCACCCCGCATGAGATGGCATAAGTGCACCTGCATGTGCGCACACACATACACACCAAACACACAAGTCCAAATTCATTCACAACTACTTCTATATCAATTCAATAATCATCGTAATGTATAACCAATTATCAGGCTCATATAACTCAACTACCATGTCTAACGTAAGCACTGTGTCCATGAACAGGTAATAATTGCGTAAAGTGATTTATCTGACCCCACAAAAAAGGTGAACGGCATGTGTCAGAACACTATAATTATACACCTAAAATAATTATGTAAAACTCTTGTCTGAATGCTATAAAATTTCACATTCAAAAATAAAATTATAAAATTTGAGGCATTACATTCCACTATAGTGAAAATGTCAATTTAAGTAATCCTCTGTACAGAATTTAAAAATTTAGTGAAATCACAATACATTGGGCTTGTTTAATATGCTATATTGCATTGTAGCACAATAACACTATCAAAATTTGAAAATAAAATTGATTTCATTAACTTAACTTTCATAATGAGATTAAAAAAAAAATTGTACGATTACTCTCCAAATAAATGAAGGGATATACGACAAGCTTAAATTGATGGAAAAAGTTTGTAACCATTTTCCATCAAACATTTTTCATCCAATTTTGTTGCCTGTCATATTTCAAGGCAAAATTTTATAGTGACAGGGGATTTATACATCTTTATACCTGAAATTATACTTCACATTTTCACTTTTTCTTAGTTGTTTATGTCATACGGAACATCTGCAACGCTAGAAACATGTAACGTTTTCATACACAGGTGAGTGGATGCAAATTTGCATTTAAAAATCAGATTTTTAGCAAAAAAAAATTTAATGATGGGTAGCTTTTGGTAATATGAAATACACCAACATTTGTGAAAAATGTAACACCAAGAAGGTTACATGTGATTGAAATGAACTTTATACCACAGATTAGGTACATGACAATACATAATTGATTAGGATTACAGAACTGTACATGATCTCTGTCCTTGAGAATTCAGAATGGTGTGAAGCCTCCATGTGCTGCAATCAGAAGCATCAACAGTGGTTGCTGGAGGTCTGTGACGAACAAGTCGCTGACCAATGATATCCCAGACATGTTAGATAGGCGACATGTCAGGTGAACGTGCAGGCCAGGGAAGCAATGGTATCAGTTCTTCATTGAAGAAGGATTGCATGTGGCCATGCATTGTCTTGCTGAAATATGGCATGTGGAGTCTTCTGAAGGAGGCGCAGTACCTCAGGCTCTGAAACCTCCCTGATGTAGTAGTTGTTGTTCAGATTGCCCTCAATATGCAGGAGTCGAGGTCGCTTGTTGTATCTAATCGCGCCCCAAACCATTATACTTGGCGTTTGCCCACTATGCTGCTCCACAATGCAGGCTGCCAGATTGCTGTCACCACGGTAGCGTCTAACATATATGCTGCCATCACTGTAGGATAAAGAGGCCTGTCACTTTTTCGGGAATAAAACGCCCACTTACAATGTTTGCGTAACAGCAAAAACAGGTCTAAAATCTTTACGCAATAATTATTATGCATTTAGAAAGTTATGAATGGCATACTGTACAGAGTATAACTACTTGCTATGGCATATCACACTTCAGACTGGATCCACTACCTGTGGTGTTTTTATTCGTATTGTGGTGATTCATGCCTGCAGGTGATGAAAGTAAAAATAAAACCATGTAGAAAACTTCAGTTAGACTCAGCAGAAGTAGTGCCATTAGCATGCAACATAAAAACTACTAGCACCAGCTTTCTCTCATTTTTCCCAGACACAACTCCCAGGCAAGGCCTTACTATGGCGTAGGTTCACCCTTGGCCTTTATTATATCTGTAACTCTGAAGGGGAGACTGTTAACCATGTGTCGGAATTTCTTTGGGGTAATGGTCAATCATTCATCCTGCAGCGCTATTTAGTAAATTATGCACATCATTGGGGTCTGGCGCACATTCACTGTTCCAGTTCATCCCAGAGGTGTTCACTGGGATTGAGGTGAGGGCTCTGGACTGGCCAGTATATTTCAAGAACCCTATTGACCTACAACCCACTTATGAACAAACAGTGCTTTATGGCAGGGAGTATTGTAATGCTGGAACTCATAGTTATCATTTCCAAACAGGTATTGTACTGTAGACAACACGCAGCCAGTCAAAATATCCTTTTAGCTTCCCACCTTTAACGTATCCTATAGTATTAGGAGAGGAACATGCTGGCTGCTACCATATTGACCTTACACCTGTCCATGTGACATCAGTGATACTATCTTTGCCAGCATCATGCCAGATGCCTCTCCTTGACTGCAGTGTCTTAGGACACTGCGTATATTCAAATGTGATTGGAAAAATATGAGTTTCTACACTTCCGGCACTCTTGTATTCTCGTACACACGTGATGGAGGAATAAGAAACACTTTGGGGAATAAATAGTTTGGGAGGGCACATCGAGAGTCATAGTAGTTTTCACCATGTCCTATTAATGTTAAGTATTGCCCGTATGGCATTGTACACCCATTTTGGGGATTCCTTTTTGAATTTAAATCTTTATTGCAACTTTCAATTACTGCCTTTGCTTTGGAATTTTCATTATATGTGGATATGTAATTTGAAAGAATTTTTGTAGTGTTCAAATTTGAATGGTTTAAACATAAAATAGTGATTCAAACATAACAATTTAATAATTGCATTTTATTGAAGCCTAAATACTATATTTAATTGAAATTTTTGTGTAGATAAATGTTGACTGACTGGCTGAATTTATAAAAGCCAGTTTAGTATATTGGGTGTTATTTTGTGTGTACATTTTCACTTACGTTATTTGCCATATTGGCTCATAATGGAATTCCAAGCAATTTCATGTCATATTTTATTAAGTATTTGGGCTTATTAATGTAATGGGTTTTAATGCTTGGAGTATATTTTCATATTGGCTATATTGGCTTTAAAGTCAAATTTGTTGCATGTATAAATGCATAAATTGTGAAATTATTTATGACTTTAGAAAAGGAAACTATAAGAATACTAAAACAATAGCAAAGGAAAAGAAATCCTAATTGTGGTTATTTAAAAAAATTTGGGGATATTTACACTTCAAACTAAGGTAACAGAACCAAAGTGAATCACTAACTGATCATGTATCATGCTAACAAATATATTAATTCTGAATTATGACCATCGAGATATGGACATACTTTGTAGTACTATATTATCTGTGGAGTGTGCACTTCAATATGCAGTAGTTGGTGCCTTAGTTGGGGAAGTCCCGGCAACAAAAAAATTGTTTGTGAAGTCCCACTATGTAGTTGTGCAGTTGCAATTGCCAGAGATGTGCAAGATTAAGAAAGTAAGTGCAGTTCTTAGAGTTAAAAAAAAGCAATATACATTATTTTATGATGTGGCTATGGTGAATAGAAGACATATTACAGAATATACTGAATATATGATACATAACAAAAAACGTATATACGATGTATTATGAGGGCAGTGATCAGCTATAGGTACAGGGAATTGATAGCGTACACCAAGGGCAAATCATGTACTGAGATAACAGTGTGTTAGTGAGAACATCAGTACTAGTACGTAGTTACATTATAAAATTTGAAAACCATAACTTTAGTCAGGAAGTGCTTCATAAAATTATTTGATTAGCAAAAGTGTTTTAATTTTTTTTAAATTGAAATTTGTGTAAGTGAAGGGATTGGCATGTGCGATTCAATAAATGTTTTAATTTTACACTTTTGAATGTTTTAACTTATTTCAATTTTTTTTTGTAATTATTCTTTTCATTGATTAAACTTTATTATTACAAAATAATAAAATGTTACTTGATAGTATTTCTTCTCTTGTTTAATTCATTCTGTGAGCGTTAACATGTATAACATTCATTACATTTTAATGTTTTTTCCCCCACACTGATTACTGTAAGTTAAGCTGGTTGTTCATTATTCCATTACCCACATGTTCTGTAATCATGCATAGTTATATACACAGTTGAATCACATCATTATGACCACATGCTAGTATCCAGAGTAACCGACCTTTGCAGCATGGACAGCAGCTAGATGAGCTGGCAGTGACTCAGTCAGGTGCTGATAGGTCTTCATAGGTATCTGGAGCCATGCTGTCATCAGTGCATCCCACAACTGTTGAATGGTGCGTGGCGGAGGAGACAGACAGCGAGCACGACAATCGAGGTGGTCCCACAGATGTTAAATTGGATTGAGATCACAGCTGTATGGGGGCCAGGGAAGCACTTTGAAGTCTTGATAGTGCTCTTCGAGCCACGTGCGGACACTTCTAGCCATGTGGAAAATCTCAGTACCGTGTTGGTAGATCCCATCCTCCCGAGGAAAGACAATCATCACGTACGGGTGGACATGATCACCAAGGATGGATTCACAACCAAATTGATCAAGAGTGTCTTCAACGTGGATGATGGGTCGTAGAGAATACCACGAGAACATTCCCCAGACCATAACACTGCCCCCACTGCCTTGTGTTCGTCCAGCAATGGATGCAGGGTGTCGGTTCTCAGACGTTTCTCGCCGGACACGCTGACGTCCTTCCGTTCTATGCAGCTGAAACTGTGACTCGTTGGAGAAGGCTGCCTTTCACCGATTGGCTATCCATTGCCAATCAGCAGCAGTCCAGTTGCCATACTGTCGAGCAAATTCTAGTCATTTTCGTCGATGCATCTTTGTTAGCATGGGTGCAGTCAAACTCCGTCTACTCCATAGCCCCATTCGTAGAAGGGTTCGCTGATCTATTGCAGTAGACATGTGTCTGGATGCCCCCTGGTTCATTTTGATGGTGAGCTGTTACATTGTAGCCTGTCAGTTGGCCTTCATGCACCATCATAGTCGACGTTCACCTCGGACATCAATGTTGCGTGGAGCTCCGCATTTCCCACAACGGTTATTCCCAATGGTGCCATTCGTCCACTCACGGTACACCTTTATCACAGAGGCACGTGAACAGTTCACAAACATAACTGTTTCCGAAATGCTGCCCCTCTTGGCTCGAAAGCAGATGATCATCCCTTTTTGCAACTCGGTTAAATCGCTTCCCTTACCCATGACAGCAGAAAGCACACAGCCCGCCTGTTGGTCGCATTATATACCCGTTTTACCAGACCACGTCACGGGCCATACATCATGGGCTACACGCTGCAGGTGGCACTTCTAGCAGATGGTCATAATAATGTGATTCGACTGTGTATGTGTTACACAGTTTTGTTACTTGTCTTGGTTTAATGTAAATCTTATTTTTACATTTACCTTCTAGAATATGTCTATAAGGATACTGATGTATTTTCATCATACCCATTTCATATGCATATTGGCATGACAATATACATTTTCAAGGTGGTTTGCTCAACTGTTGATGCTCTTTATTTTCATTTGGTAGATGTGTGTTTCATCTGAACAGCTTTAGGTACTGCAACGTCATGTTTATTCAAAAATCTTTAAAAAATTCTCTAATCACGTAAGTTTGTTTGTTCACAATTCTAAACAAAAGGAAATAATTGGTGTTCATCTCATATGAACATTACATGTACATGTCTCGCCTGTTGGTGTACAAAAATGTATCAAACTTGAAACGTCCCTTAAGCAATCCACATTTGGTTCCATTACCTTAAGAGTGATGATTATATGTTCACGTGTGTGGTATATCTTGATTGTTAATCTGTTGAATGAGAGGGAGCTTTAGGCACCTCATTTGGAAGTGCGTGTGGGTGTAAAAACCCTCGGGAGCACCCATCCACCACCACAAACTAACCAGGAAGAAAAGTATTCAACTATGAATTAAACGACTTATCATAATGCAAAGTAAGATCACTTATTAATGTATACTGTAACGTGGTATGAGGCTCCAGGAGTGGGAGAAAGGGGTTTTTGTTGGTGTTGGATAGGTTGACCTGAAGAAGCGGTGATATATTATGGCACCGGTAGCTGTAAAGCACGAGATGTGGGATGGGTGTTGGCGGTTCAACCAAGTGGCTTCCCCTTAAGAGTCTGCTGATTATGGTTGGAGTAGACTGTGATGATATTAATCCAATTTCATGCATGCCTAACTACGCTGTTAGCCTCCTTTAAGTGACAGTAAATGTAGAGTGAGGTTGTTAAAGGCCACCTCACATGCCTGATAACACGAGATTCTAATAAATGTGCCAGACTGAGCATTACCACACTGTATGAATGGCGAGGTTAGGGCCCCAATGCCCCATTACAGTCTTGAAGCAAGTGTGGCAGAAATGAGCACATGAACATGTCACTTTACCGGACGATGCCGCTGGTCAGCGGGTTTTCTTGGGAATCTCAAAATTTCCCCCTACCCCCCCTTGCATTCCAGTGCTGCTCCATTCTTGCCTCATTTCACCCTCATCGGCTCTCAAGACCGCATTGTTAAGAGCCGCCCAAATATCTCAACTCTCTCGACATGTCACTTCTGTATTCAATTTATTCACGTGACACATTTACACTTTCCAGCTCACTATTTAAATGGGCGTGGCACTAAGGCCTGCCAGTAACTTAAGTGGACAAAATTATGAAATTACAGGTGATACTAAGTCCTTCAGCACATGAGCCTGCAGGGGGGAAAAGGGGGCTCAACTCCCCAGGCAGAAAAGAAAGAGTTTCCGGTATTCTATGGCTATCATGGCAGCATCTCGGACCGAAGGTAAGCAGGGTTGGCGCCAAAGTTGTGAAAAATGTAACATGTTAATGAACAAAAACTAACATACAATAAACACTGAAAAGACACATATAGATAGAAAACATTTCAAAGACAAATTACAAAACACATTTACTGTTGCAAAAATACACTACTGGACATGGAAATCACTATACCCTCTTTCCTTATGTGAAACTGTGTTAAATCATCTGTGGCTGATAATGATAGTACAAAGTATAGATTAGTCTTTCATGCATAAATGTTGTGTTTTTAAGCATTTACAAATCACATGTGTAATATGGTGTAGAGCTTCCTCTCATAGCTATACAGGTAGCAATGCGATGAGGCATTACATTGTACAGGTGCCGGATAGTGTCCTCCTAAGGCTCATACCATCATGCTTCCTGCAACTGCACACACATATCAGCCAGTGTGAGGGCAGGTGGTTCACAGTGGTGCAAACGTCTGCCCATCATATCCCATAGGTGTTCAATAGGGAACAAATCTGGAGACCTGGCAGGACAAGGAATGGTGTACACATCTTGTAGAGCCTGTGGGGTGTTGCGAGCTATATGGGAATGAGTATTGTCTTGCTGCATGATAGTGTTGGGTATGTTGCGTAAAATGGCAGAAAATGGGGCAATAGAACTTCATTGTCATATCACTGCATTTGCTCAGTACCTTCAACAGCCGTAAGACATGACCAGGAGTCATAACTGATAGTACCCCATATCATACACCTGGTGCCTGGGGCAGATAACGTTCACGAATCAGTGCAGTTGCCCACTGTGATATCAAACCCTTCTGTGACCATCATCTACACCAAGACTGAAGTGGGACTCATCAGAGAACAAAATTCATCGCCATCCCTCTGTTCATTGTTTACATTACTGGCAACGTTGACGGCATGCCACATGATGCAGAGGGGTCGTAGGCAAATGGCATAGTGGATGCTGTGCCTGTAGGCCAGCCTCATGGAAACTGCGATAATTTATTCTTGTTGAGATTGGCAAATGCGATGCAGGCCCCACAAACTGCAGGCTCTCTCAGGATGTGATGCCACTTTCTGCCTCAGCATGCTGGCAGATACAACAATCTTCTTTATCTGTAGTGTATCTGGCAGGGTCAGTACCTATTTTACGTGATTTGTAACCTGTATGCTGTATGTATTCACACGTGTGCACATTGTCTCTCAAAAGTGACTGCACAACCAAGATGAATGGCAATTTGATGAGCAGACCATCTGGCTTCATGCAGTTAGATCATACGACCAGGGTGGCCACACTTCGGGAAAACAGAGAAAAGTCATGGTATTTCCCAAAAATAGAGGGAATTTTGTAGGCAGTAATAGTTAAGTTTTGTGTATGCATAATTTTTTTACTTTTACTTATGTGTAACTTATCCAGAATTCGTAATGATAAAATTATTTTGTTTCTGATGATGTTGGATTGGCTGTGCAGTTAAAAATATTCTCCAAAGCGTATATCGATATGACTTGAGTTGATATATTGATACACCTGTTGAATCATAGATCAATTGATTCCAGTTTTGTTAGGCACATTCTTTGTCAAATCTGTTTGCATAAGGTAAAAAAAATTTTCAAACTTCCATATTTGTTGTTTTAATGAAGGTTAATTAACATAATTTTTATTTTACTTCAAAAACTATTTATTGTGCAACGAGAACGATGTAGTTATGCTAACCAGCACATATTTTTTCTTTGATTCCATAGCGTAAAGTGTCGGAATTTAGTCAAGAGCCGTAGCGAAATTTCTTTGTTTTGTTGGCAACTTTGATCAGTGCACCACCAGTTGCTTGTTGAAAATTATCACGATATGCAAACATTAGTGCATTATGGTTTTGTTGGTTATTTTGCTCAGAAAATTTATATTAAAGTATCTATAAGCAAAACTGTTTATATAATTATTATGTGAAGTAAGTATGTTTGACTTTAACGATGCTGCATTTTTTGTATCGGCTTGTTCGAATTGACACTTTTAGTTTACTAAAAGGTCACGTGGCGTGAATTAGTCAACTAAAATTTTGATGTATTCTGTAATTTAGTATTTCATTTTTATTATGAAACAAAACGTTCTATAATACTAAATTACCAAATTGCAACCATTTTTGAACAAGTAACTATCGACGGCATCCGAATTGAATGCTACGAAACACTAAAATCCTAAAATACCAAATGGTCAATCCAAACACGGCCTGTGTTCCACATCGTGTGCCAGCTGCACAGCCACTGAGTGACTATCCGCTGTTCAGTGTGCGACTCATCCCACAAGATAAGAGAGCACATTCCACTGTGCCAGTGATGGCAGGAGGAACAGAGACTATTAACATGCAAAGACATGTACACACACAATCGCTTTAAAAATGTTCATCATTCCTTCAAATATTAAAAACACTGGACTACTTTGTTTCCTTTGCATCCAATAACTTTTTTTTTTTAAAAGCGTAGGATCTTTTAATTTATGTAACCTGTTTATAAACTGTGCCTCGTAACTGTTCTTATTTATAAACCTATAAATGATATAGGTGCAGATATTTGTGTTTGATACCTGTGACCTTGTATATTTTGTAAGACCATATAACTAAAGATCCTTTATGAAAAAGTTGCCTTCAGTTCCAACATATAGTCATGATCACCAATTGTTTTACAGTAAATCCAAAAAATCCTGAATTTTGGGTAACTTGGACAAGGAATTACTTATTTTCTATGTAGCCAACTATACATGCTCAAGAAAATATATTGGATATAATTTTCTAAATATAAAACAGTTATTCAGCACCACAGTGGCATTTTATCACTTTTACGGGATATCAATAATCCTCTGTGTCACATGTTCCAATGATGTAATTTTTATGTCATTAAGATCATATTTAACCATCCTTGGGCATTTAACCAACCTATGAGCAACATATTTTTCTCCTGTAGAATACTGTATCCTGTGTGTGTATATATAACATGTATCAGAAACGTGTGACCAAAGTGTGCCAGGAGAGTGCTGATGTGAAAAGAAGAAGTTTGAAATATGAGGCACATGGTCCATCTCAAATAGTAAAGGTTGTAGAAGCCCCTAAAGGTGGAGTCTGAAAAGCACATTATGTGGGACATTATGAAAAGTACTTGCATTGGAGGAACATAATTTGGCATACAAATTAATTAAACCAAGAACTGGGGTAAAATGAATGTATGGTACATCGTACTAACCCCTATCATGTATGAAATAGCAGTTTGCACCCTGTTATTGCATACAACTTTTTTAACTTTGGGTAAAATTTATGTTTGATGCCATCTTATTAAACAGTACGTAATAATTAGCCAAAAAGGTACTCTTATTGCAACTCTCTAGGACCCACCATTTTCGTGTAAAATATACACAAAGGTTTCAGTTGTAGCACTACTATGGCCTGGTGAGTAGGCAACACATCCTACAACCGCAGGTAAACACATGCTGGCTGTAATACAGAATTGCACACTGAATAATTATTGCCAAGAACAAACCGGAACCAAACAAATTACAAGGAGTAAATGTGCTACACCAATGTTTAGTTGTGTTTGGTGGCACATTATGAAGCAAGGGGGTAGAAACGAAGACAAAATGTTTCTGTGTAACTGCCTAACTCAGGACATTCTGCAGATACTATAAGTATAGGTAGTCAAAATGTGTGACTGAATTAGTCTAGATTTGATCTTGTAAGAACAGAGTAAGGATAATACATTATGGTGCGAGCAGTGTGTCTATGTAGTAATGCCTTTATAAATGTGGTTAGTCACAGTATGTTCAAAGATTTTGCATGTGTGGTTGTTGATATGGGCACAGATGGCACTAATTAACAGCACAACAAAACGGACATTGCAGCCATTACAGTTTTTTTTTATCGAAAAACAACTTCTTAATAGCAACTGTTCGAAATGCGCACCTCCAACCTCATTGCAGTAGGTGTAGCGGTGCATTAGAGTCTGGCGTACCCTTTCAAATACACCTTGTGTATCTTGCACCTTATCGCAGACAGGCATGACCCTCGCTAACAAGTCCTCCTCTGATTCAATGGGTGTCTCGTATACCAACGCCTTGACGAACCCCTACAGCCAAAAGTCCAATGGGGTAAGGTCTGGCGAGCGTGGTGGCCATGCAACAGGCCCGCCTTGTCATAACCAGCAATCAGGATATGCTGCATTCACGTGGTCATGCACAATTCTCGTGAAATGGGTAGGAGCATAGTCATTACAGCCACAACCATTGATTGATGGCAAGCAGAACATCCTCCGTTAAGTCTGGCAATGTGAACTGCAGAAAATACCAATACTGGAATCCTGTCGAACAGGTTGACAGCAATTACAGCCTAGCATTGTCGTCAAGTATTCCAGCTCAAATTTTTATCAAATATCTGTGCTGGTAGCCCCTTGTTGCAGTTGCATGTGAGTTATAGTCATTCCAGATGTGGCTATTTAAACTATTAAAATACCCTTCCTGTGTGAATGTTGCTTCATCTGTGAACATAACAATAGCAGGAAAATCAGGAACCATTTCACACTGATGCAGGAACCATTAACAAAAATCTTGACGAGGGGCATAATCTGCTGGCTGTAATACTTGCACCTTTTGCACACTGCACGATCACAGCAGTTTTTCATGTAGTACATGCCATACTGTTGCATTCGATGCCTCTATTGAATATTGTGGTAGCATGGGTGCTAGTAGTAGGGTTTTCCTCTGTACTCTCCAAGACTGCCTCTTGAAAATTAGAGGTTTGAATGCTGCTCTGTTGACCTGGTCCACCTCGCCTCACAAACATGCCTGTTTCTCGTAGTCGCTGTGTGACATTTCTGAACGTATCACAGACAGACATTATGCAGGATATCGTTGGCTGTACAAACATGCAGCTTCCCTTCAGTTTCCTCTCGCTTCTCCATACACCATCACTATGTCGTGTCATCTTTTCATTGAATTAGTGTGCGATGCCATGTCCCTCTCTTGCAGTAGTGAAGCTACGCAATTACATGCAGTGAATATCAGGCTGTTCTGGCAGCGACAATGCAGGGGAGGGGCAGGAAAGGGAGGAAACTGCTATTACATCAATAACTTGCATCCACTATTGCAAGCCTGATTCAGGTAAACAAAGCACTGACTGTAGTATAAAGTTAATTTTTTCCGGTAGGATGTATGTGTCTTCATCACTACCCACATTTGAGCACAACCTACCAAAACATGTAGTTACAGTATCTGCAGAATGGCCAGTGTTAGGCAGTTTAATATAAATTTTTTTTTTCTTCTACTCCCTTGCTTCATAATGAAACACAATTTAAAGGTTGATGTAGCACATTACTAATTGTAATTTGTTTTCTGCCGGTTTGTTCTTGGCGATAATTATTCAGCGTGCAACGCCATATTACAGCTATCATGTGTTTACCTCCAGCTGTAAGATGTGTTGCCTACCCATCAGGCCATAGTAGTGCTACAACTAAACTTTTTGTGTGCATTTTACACGAAAACGGTTGGTCGTAGAGTGTTTCAGTGAGAGTTATTTTTTGGACAATTACGATGTACTGCTTAATAAGATGGTATCAAATATCAATTTTACCTGAAGTTAAAACGTTGTATGCAATAAAGGGGTGCAAACTGCTATTTTTTACATGATGGGGGTGCGTAAGACATACCATACGTTCATTTTATCCAAGATCTTGGTTTAATTTATTTATATACCAAATTTTGTCCCTCTTAAATGAGTACGTTTCATAATATCCCACATAATATGCTTTTCAGACTCTGCCTTTGAGGGCTTCTACAGCCTATATTATTTGAGATGGACCATGGGTGTCATATTTCAAATTTATTCTTTTCATATCAGCACTCCCCTGGCACAGTTTGGTCACATGATATGTGTGTTTTTTT
>NQII01000008.1:1992621-2019453 GCA_002778355.1 Clitarchus hookeri
CCCCCCCCCAACACAACCACAATATATTTCTCTCTATCAATACCTATATATTTATATCTCTATCTTTCTTTTTCTGTTCATATAATATTGGAAGTAGACCGGTTTGCAAGTTATTAAATAATAATTTTCCTTGTAATAAAAAATTCAGTTTCAGAAATTTGACAAAGGGCATGCTAAGTGGGAAATTTTTAAGAAAAGTAAATAGGTTTTTTCAGCAAAAAATTTGACAAATCTTTAAATCCTATTTCAATAATTGTTTTATGAATGTAGGGAGTCATTAGCACTATAATGTATTAAATGTGCTTAGATAATAATGATGATGATGATCTAATTTTTTTGGGAGAATATATTCCCTTTGTCACATTTTAGATTTGTGTTTAATAACTTACATTATGTAGGCATCAGAGGACCTGCTTTATATAAAAGTGAGTTAAGTTTTTGGAAGCCAAGAGGTGTTGCTTTAGGTGCACCTAGGAGCATTTCAACATAATTGTGGAGTTAGTATGCAATTTACATGTCATATGCCTCATAATTTTTGCTCAGTACTTTTTGTATTCTACAACCATACAGGGGTTCAATGGTCCTTTGTTTTTATTTACCACTGTCGGAAGTTTGAGTAGCATAGTTACAGAATAAGTAATGCCAGCATGACTAAAAGTATGTAATTGGTGCATAGTGATACTTTTATTTTCCAGTCATTACGTCGCAAAGAACGAGAATTTGAACATGAAATGGAGAGGTTGGCTCGTGAAAAGATTTCTGCACAACAGAAGTTGGCCACATTAAAAAAAGAGTTGTCGACGCAGTGGGAGCACATAGACTTTTCAGCCCTCCTTCCAGATATTCTAGAATCAAATGAAATAGAAGTTAGAGTGGAGCAGTGTTCTGTATCAACCTCAACAGCAACAGGTATTTTTTTCACATACTTTTTATTTATATCACCACAAATGTGGCACTAGAGTTCAACTAATGTGGTGACAAATGTTGCTCTTAAATACTTCATTCCAACATTTGTTATCTTATATTAGCTCTACAGACATAGCCTAAAGTTTAAAGCTGATGATATTTGTGTTTGTTCATTGTATGGTTGGTAAATCCATACTAATTCTAAATACTTGAGTTGTGTAGATATTTCTAACATAGTTGTTTTGTAGGATGATGCTGTTCATAAAATGTTGATTATATTTCTGCTATAATTTCTATTACTCTTGTGTTTTTAACATTTTGTGAGGGATAAAAATTAACATTTAAACTTTATCATGAGATGTAGTTTCCCTGAAAATTGTCGGGTGTGGCAGGTTGTATGGTTATTTTCCAATTATGTATAATGATTAAATAATATTTTTATTGAATTGAATACAATTAAATAAAAAATTATTTTACCCGAAGAATAATTTTGTTTATAGAGAATTTTTTTAATGGCTCGATTTTTACATTTTTTATGAATGTAAGTTTGTAAATGTTTCTTTATGTTTTAAATTAAGACTTTTTTTAAGATAGTTGGTAACTTATTTGAAACAATTTATTTTGCAATGATAATGTTGGAAGTGCTTCTAAATATTATAAATCCTGACACTTATGAAGTCTTTACAAATTTATTTAAAATCCAGTACTTCAAAAACTCTCATTCACTTATCCTGGAAATGTGACAAAGTGACCCTGTCTTTTTAATTTTCCCTTAAAACTTGATTGTTAAATGGGACCACTGCTGTGTAGCAGCTAGTGTGTTCACCTCCCACCAAGGCAAACCGGGTTCGATTCCTGGTTTGCTTGCTTACGGATTTTCATACATAGCAATTGTGCCAGATGATGCTGCTGGTTGGGGGGTTTTCGTGGAGATCTCCCATTTCCCCTGCCCTTGCCTTCTGGCACTGCTCAATTTCCACCTCATTTCACCTTCATTGGCTCTCAAGATCTCGTTCAGAGCCACACAAATCTCTCCACTCCACTCATGTTAAATTAACATACAAAAATTANATTGGCTCTCAAGATCTCGTTCAGAGCCACACAAATCTCTCCACTCCACTCATGTTAAATTAACATACAAAAATTATTTTTTAAGTAAACTCAGTTTGTGAATACCATTAGGAATGTCACACACACGTGAGAATGGGTGTGTGCACCGGCTCCCAGCATGATTTGCACACATTGCGACAACAATCACATTCACTGCGTCAGTCTGTACACTTCGTAGTGTGAGGTTAAAATGTTCAAGAGAATTGAGAATCCTGCCGAATGTGAAATGCGGTCAGTAATCCATTTCTTAATAGTAAAAAACATGAAAGCTGTGGATATTCATTGCCAGGTATGCATGTGTACAGTNGGTCAGTAATCCATTTCTTAATAGTAAAAAACATGAAAGCTGTGGATATTCATTGCCAGGTATGCATGTGTACAGTGACAATACAATGAGTGACAGTAAAAGTACAAAAATGGATGAGATTGTTCAAGGAAGGGTGAGACATCCATGATGACCCGTGTTCTGGGCAGCCATCTGTAATCATTGATGATTTGGTGCAGGCAGTTGACACCCAAATTATAGTGCAAACAGGCGATTCACAATTTCCCAGTTGTCATCGGAATTTCTGCAAGTTTCAAGGTCAGTTGTGCTTCAAATTGTGTCTGAGAACTTAGAGTTCAGAAAATTGTGCTCTTAATGGGTTCCTAAACTGATGAGTGAGGGACACAAAAACAAATTAATGGCAAGTGCTAACCTATTTGACCCTCTACAATGAGGAAGGTGATGACTTCTTGAGTCATATCATCACAGGAAATGAGACATGGGTCCCATGTCAGGGTCTCTTTTAAGGGGGAGGGGCATAAGGTATTGTGCACCCCCTCCCCCCAAAAAAACTAAAGAAAAACTACATAAAGACAAAAATATAAAAGAATTGGACAGTTCGGAATCTTAACACATATAGAAAAAAAAAATCTGTACAGTAAGTTGCACTGCTTGCACAAAAAGGTTGTAATTTTTTAGAGAACTGAAAGCAACATGCCGCAATTATTTAAATGTTTTCAGCATAATAATTTTTGCATTTTCTTATTAAGTCATAGAAAAAAGTTGTTGTTTTTGTGGTTGTTCTGACACCACTTCCTAGATAACAGTACCAGTTTTACACCACTTACTAGATGACAGATCCTGTTTTTTTTACCACTTCCTAAATAACATAAATAGTTTAAAAAAATTGTTTTTTTGAGTTGCAACTATGACTGCGAGAGACACACACACTGTGTGTTTACTGTTTAGACAGGAGTTCAGGTACTTGTATAACATGTTATATCATCAAAGCTTTAAGAGTGCAAAAGTTTGAAATGTAATTGTATGAAATAAAGTGATGTTAAATATTATTGTATCTGTGATGATAGGCCAGGAAAATAAAGCTATCTACACAGCAGAGCTCAATTCATTAGTTTTTTTTTTTTACCTAGAAAACATGTAGGCCTATAGATGTTAAAGTGAATCAACAGAAACAGAATCGTGCAGCAGTTCACCTTCTACAGCAAGTGTAGGTCGAACAGTAAGTGTACATGGAGAAAATCCAGTAGAATCCCTCTTTGTAAATAATGGTGGGTTTCATATTTCTTGTGAGACAACTCCTAATGTATATAATATCTTGAATTACTCTGGTAAACACAGCTCTGTCAAATTGCTTAACAATAAAGAAAAATGTTGCACTTTGAATCAGTAAAAAAATTCCCAGCAATAATTATAAATTTTCCAATCAAACCATATCAGATCAAACCCACTCCAGGTCTTTTCAGCTCAGTTGGATGGATGAGTTTAAATGGTTAACATATTCAGAAATGAAAGAAGGCTCCTTCTGTAAATATTGTGTTTCTTTTTTTGATAATAATGCTGTAGGCCAAAGAAATGATCAAACATTGGGGGCTTTGCTAACAAAACCTTTCACGATCTCGAAAAAAGCAAGAGAGGTGTTTAAACAGCGTGAGAATTCCAGATACCACAAAGATGCCATGTCGACAGCTGATAATATTAAATCTATTATCAGTAAAAAGACTGTTATTTGCAATGCGCAAAAAAAAAAAAAGTAATTGTAAATAGAAGGAAGCTTTTACCAATCATGCAAACTGCTTGGTTATTTGTCAGACAACAAATTTCACTAAGAAGTAAATATGATGCTGGGCGAATAAACCCTAATGAACCAATAAACAATGATCACAGTTTTTGCTCCTTACTTAGGTATATAGCTAACAGCAGTGCTGAGAAACTGAGGGAGCATTTAGAATCTTAGAAGGGGTAAATGTATGTACACTATTTTTTGTCATTCAAAATGGACTAATAACCATTTTTGGGGCTTTGATTCAATACAAAATTGTTACCAGAATTGGAGAAACCAAACTCTATTTAGTCCTAGCTGATGAAACGACTGACATTAGTCAAGTTGAACAATTTTCTCTGTGTGCAAGATATGTCTATGAAGATTCAATGAAACTAAGGGAAGATTTTCTTGGTTTTGTGCCCGTTTACGACATAACAGGTTGTGCTTTAGCTCACACTTTAATGGAAAGCCTAATGAATGATGGGCTCAACTTAAATTATATGATAGGCGCCAGGGATATGACAGTGCTGCCAGCATGCATGGAGAGATCCGACCGAGTATTACAAGCCTACGTTAAAGAGAAAGTCCCTTCAACCCATATTCACATTGTTCTGCACATTCACTAAATTTTTGCTTATATGATGCTAGCCAAGTTCCCTTTATTAGAAACTGTATGGGTGTAATTGCAGAAGTGTGTACATTTTTTCATACTTCAGCCAAAAGAACACATATTTTAAAAGCAAAAATAAATTAATGTTGCCCTGAGTCTAAACGAACAAAACTTGTCTCCTTGTGTGAAATCTGCTGGATTCAGCACCATGATGCAGTGCTGATGGATTAAAGAAACTTGTGAATGTATTATAACCACTCTAGGCACCATTGAACTCAAGTAAAATGACTTCAGTTGAGACCCATACATTGGTCAATTCATTATGCCAGTTTCAGTTCATTGTGAGTGTATTTGTTTTGAGTAGTATACTGTCCACAACATACAATATATCGGAAGCTCTTTACAACAAACAAATAGACTTGTCTCAAGCCATTCCATTGATATCTCATGTTATAGATATATTATCTATAAAACGTAATGAAGCAAGCGTGCACGTCCGATCTTTATATAAAGAAATTAAAGAATTTGCAGAAAAAGTAAATATACCAGAAGAAATTCTTCGTATTTGCTGATTCCAAACAACTTGCTGTAATGCACCATATACACTAAAGAGCCAAAAAAACTGGTACAACTGCCTAATATCGTGTAGGGTCCCCCAAGCATGCAGAAGTGCTGCAAGACGATGTAGCATGAACTCGAATAATGTCTGAAGGTATGCAGGAGGCAATTCACACCATGAATCCTACAGGGCAGTCCACAAATCCAATCTGCGCCAATTTGAGACAGGTTGCACGTCTGTCACGTTTAATGATTCTCGTCAGTCGTCGTTTGTCCCGTTCTTTCACTATCTTTTTCCGGCCGCAGCAATATCGAAGATGTGATGTTTTACCGGATTCCCGATATTCACGGTACACTCGTGAAATGGTCGTATGCGAACATCCAAATGTTATTGCTACTTCGGAGATGCTATGTCCCATGTCTCGTGCACCAACTATAACACCACGTTCAAACTCACTTAAATCTTGATAACCTGCCATTGTAGCAGCAGTAACCGATCTAGCTGCCGACCGCATCATGTTACTCTGATTGGTTCCATACCTCTTTTATTTGCATACGTATGCCTACACCAGTTTTTTTGGCTCTTCAGTGTATTTCTCCAGAAGAATATTATTGCTGAGCAGTGTACCTTCCTTATGTTGATGACTTTTCCAGTGCACTTAAAGATTGCTTCTAATCTCACAAAGAAACAATTGTGTCATTACAATGTGTTCTTCCAGACTTATGCATAAAGAATGATTTTTCATCACGGAAGGCAGCTGTTACATTTTATGAGAGAGACTTTTTTTACACAGAAGTAGTTCACATTGAATATGTATTATGGAAAGGAAAGTGGGCTCGTGATAGTAAAAGAGACATCCCAAAAACTGCTGTCGATGCCATGGCAACATGATACAAGATGTTTTCCAAAATATTTTTATTCTTTAAAAAATATTAGCTGTTCTTTCAGTTTCAACAGCCACTGCAAAAATAAGTTTTTCTAGTCTATGACAGTTAAAGTCATATTTAAGGAATAAGATGTGTGAATTGTGATTAAATGGGCTTGCTTTTGTAGCCATTCATCAGGCTATTTATGTCAATGATGAAGAAATCCTGGATAAATTTGCTAGTGTATGAAAACTTAGTTTTGTAAAAAGAGTAATTTCATGATTTGTAGTAGTCATAACATAACTTGTTGCCTGTGTTTGGTAGGCCTACTTGAGCTAATTTTAAGTTACATTATTCACCAGAGTACAATGAGAACTTGGTATTTTTTATAAAAACATATTTAATGTATAATTTGAAACCTGTTTCATGAAAACTTGGTATTGTTTTGTATTAAAAAGTAATTTAATGTAATATAGTCAACTCTGTTCACTAATTTTACTTTTTTGTTACATTTTTCAACAATGCAGCAAATTAAAAAAAAAACTGCTCACTTTATAAATGAATTTAATTGAGCTATGTAATGCAAAATTTTTATTTACTTTAATAATAGAATAAATATTATATACAAATTAGCTTCGAAAAGTACAGTGATGTTTCGTGATTAAAAATGTAGGTAGAATTATAATTCTAACTTCTTGTTGTTTTCGATAATCTTGCCCCCCCCCCCCCCCCCCCCCCCCTTTTTTTNTGTGCTAAATGCCCTTTGAAATTCTAAATTTGTGAAAAGAGCATCTTTTTGTCTTAAACTGTAGTGACTAATGAAGCCTTCAGAAATGTGATAGTAAAGATTGCCCTGGAAGCATTTTTAGACAAGCAAATGGTTTCTTCAGATGCAGGTTGTGTCAAAAAGTCTACTTGGAATTTTATAAAAATGTATGGGTTCAAATTGCAGTCAGATAATTTGACAAAAGAACAGACAAACTTGATACATTCCTTTTGAACCTGCTTTTAGAATGCATTATAGAAAACAAAAATTTGATAACATTTCTTTAGTAAATACGTGTGGTACACCATGGAAATGCAGCTGTGGAAAGAAGGTTGTCTGTAAACAAAGAATGTTTGGTTGAAAACCTAGAAGAGCACTCTCTCATTGATATGCAGAACAGTTATGGAACTGAGCTGTTGCTGATAATGTTGCAAGTGTTTCAATTAACAAACTAATAATTCTGTCTCTTGGGAATGCATTGTAAATAAATACTGTGTATTAATAGGTATCCATAGTGCTAAGTCAGGTGCAAAAATTTGTGTTAGATCATTCTAAACAAATTAGTCTGACTTAGATGAGGAAGAACTTAACTGAAAACTGTCTGAAAATGTACTGGATTACTGTTTAAGACTGCGTAAATTTTTCACTTAGCCGTATTTCCACTAGCAACATTGGCATTAATACTTTAGTGCATTTTGTAATATATTCTAAATTTTAGGACTCTTAGTTGTTCAGTATCAGTTGTTTTTATTTTGTAATACATTCATTCATTTTTAATTTTGCTTATTTCATGCCAACATCATTAAGAAAAGTTATAGAAAATTGTTACTGATAGGTTTTGTGGAAGACATGAAAAGGTCCTGAAAAAGCCCTGAATTATGTTTAGAAGTTTTTTGTAGACACCCTGCTGAACAACCACTGAATGATTGTGCTTTTGATTGTGCTGTACCCTCCAGTGAATCTTCAAAGCCTTGTTCCCCTATTTTCCCCTTAACTGACTGCACTGTTCCATCCGCTGCTTCATTTGATTATAGATGAAATGCTAGCATGAGTTGTAAATCTAGTGCCATGCTCTTACAGTAACTCTTGAATTCTTTGGACCTAAATTAAGGCCCATTATCTTCCACCAGTGTCTCCAGTTACCCATAAGCTGCAAATTTTGATCTTAGACGTTCAAGTTCTTGCTGCTATCATCAAACTTGTCAATTTGACTTCCATCCGCTTGGAATTTGCATCTACCATGATAAGTATCCCTTTTTGGTCCCTCTGCAAAATCAATATGAATTGTAATGGCAATATCTGAGCTTTTTAACCCCCTAATCATGGCTTGTTAGTCTCTGAAAGGCCAGACAGTGACATTGCACCTACCCACTCCTCTCTTACTTTAAATCCAAGCTTATATAGTAATTGGAGAGTTGAAATAATAGTACTATTTATGTATTCTTAAACAGACTCAGAACTTTCTAATTATGTGGTAATTAGCGGTCTCAATAGATTTACCTTCCTCATCAGCCCTGAGTCTTCAAAGGACTTTTGAATGTTTTCCCAGGCTCCTTTTGCTGACAGTCATCTCAGTGTGTGGATATATAACTGAATAAACTAATAAGATGATCTTTGCTCATGCTTTGCAATCTTTGTCACGCGCCCCTTCCACCTTTCATGTTCCATCAACTACGTCCCGAAGGTCTTCACATTCTAAATATGCTTCATAAGCAAATTTCCATGAGGAAAAATGTTCCCTGTCTTCCAGACGGTTAATAGATGGAAGATTCAAAGATGCCATAACATCCCCCGACATGCAATCTTTAAGTGTTGGCATTTAACTGACGCACAAGAGTATCACTGTGCAAACATAAAAAAAAAAAAAAATTACTTTTCCAATATACAGGGCCCATAACATGTTGGCACATATAAATGATAACACTGATTCAGTTTGGTAATAAATAACTTTATTCATGCTTGATTTACAGACTACATCATAGCAACTGAAAAACAACAGAAAGTATCATACACCAATACACATACAATAACATGGCATTTTCTGACACTCCAATTGATCTGACAATAGCAATGACCATAGCATGTTTGATCACACTTCCAACATCATTAGCCAGATCCATCCTTGGCCATCACATGTAACTCATTGTCAAAGTCTTCATTTGTACCATTCCAGAATGTCCCTCATGTAACATTTGGAGCATCTCCTCCACAAGTTGCTCTGGAATGATTACCTGGTCACTCCACAATAGGCAAACCTGCTCAACTGTTAGTTTGTCCTTTTGGAAGAATGGCTTCAGCCTGTCATCCACCATTGCCTACCAGCCACCCATGCGTACATACTCTTTCAGCAGCTTCATTATATCATCTTTCTCAACGGCCTGCCTAATCTTAGCTGGTTGTTAGAAGTCCTTTATGGACTACACTTATAGAATAGACTGGGTACTCTATAGGTTCTGAATCAGCATGTATTTTCATTTTAAATATTTCTGTAGAGATTTGCTATAGAAATATGTTTTTGTATAGCATTTTAACAGATTTGCATAGCCGTTTAGCAGTAGTATGACAGTTTCTTAAATATCTTTATTTCATAAAAAAAAATTATGAATACAAAAAATTTTAATAAACTATTGTTTGTGAAAATTGCATCGCCCAGAAAGAATGGCCTGAATGAATCCAAACTCTGAGGATGTGTAGAACAGTATATTAGCAATAAGTGATTACGATTGCAGAGAGATGGCATACACATAGGCCCAGCAGCGCCCTCTCTTGTGTGATTAGAAAGGTCCATGTTACACCAAGCTCAGTCAGTGAAGAGCTGTCAAACGAAGTGAAACCAAGTGCCAGTATGACCCGACGATGTCAAAGGGTGCCATATCAGCATGTGAGTGAATTCGAATGGGGCAGAATGATCAGTCTCCGGGAAACGGGTTTGTCATATCGTGACATTTTTGCTTGTACTGGACATGCTGCTACGACAGTGATACGTGTGCGGCACCAGTGGATAAAAGAGGGTCATACGCAGCGACAAGCGCATACAGGACCACACAATGTGACAACAGCACGGGATGACCACTATCTTGTCCGCACGACCGTAACAGACCATACAGCCTCGTCCATAGTGTTGGCTCGACACTGGAGTACTGCAACAGGTGTGAACCTGTCTGTGTCGATGGTTCGATGCCATCTTCTGGAAGCTGGATTGGTAGCACGCATGCCATTGTGTCTGCTTCCATTGTCCAGAAACCACAAATGCCTCAGACTGCAATGGGCATGTGAAAGCTGTCGCTGGCACGCTGAGTGGCAAAATGTAAAATGTAGTGTTTTCAGATGAGTCCCACTTCAACATATCCAACAGTGATGGCCGCATACGTGTTAGATGCTATCATGGTGACTGCAATCTGGCAGCCTGCATTGTGGAGTGGCGCAGCGGACAAACACGCCAAGTGTGATGGTTTGGGGCACCATTGGATACAACATGTGACCTTGACTCCTACGTATTGAGGGCAATCTGAATAGCAACCATTACATCAGGGGGGTTTTAGAGCCTGAGGGACTGCCCGTTCAGTGAGAATAATTTCTTTTATTACACTTGTTTAATTTATTATTTATATGTTATAACGAACTGCCACTCTTTCAGGCAACTCCACATGCCATATTTCAGCAGGACAATGCCCAGCCCATATGTGGCGAGGAATGTGCAAGCCTTCTTCAATGAACAACTAGTACCATTGCTTCCGTGGCATGCACATTCTCCTGTAATGTCGCCCATCAACCACAGTTAATGTTTTGTGAACTCGCATACAAACCGCATGGAGGGAGATTCCCCAAGAAAGTATCCAAGTCCTCTTTGATTCCATGCCACAATGTTTAGGGGCTCTTATTGCAGCACGTGGGGGCTTTATACCATTATATGGCTTCGTTTACATATTTTCTAGGTTATAAGAACATAAAGAAATATTCCACCAAATAACTTTATAGTATTTATATACATTCCAACCATAAAAGCCAGTTTGGTTGAAATAACTTATTCATCCTTTTAGATTTGGGTATTCTCTACCGATGCTATTGAGGTAAGCAAAACTTTAGTTGCATCGCACCAATATTGATCATGTGTGCAATGCTTTTAATGTTGACATCTATATGTTTACATTACATGTATTCTCTTTATATTTTTTTGTATTAGTTGCACACTACAACATTAATGTTATGAAAATTGTAAAATCTCCCTTCCTAACTTATAACATCATATCAAAATTTCACACATTCAGTTTTATAAATCAATTTATTTTGTGAACCTAAACAAATTGCAATTTTAATCTGTTTTAAGTCTTGTTCGATAATATAAAATGTTCTGACGAGCAATCTACTATGCAAACATTCTAAAAATAAATTCAGCAAAATCTACTGCAATTGATTGCTCAAACCAGCTATGTTTTATTGCTTCACTTGCCAATCTTACACATTTATTCCATTTTCTCACAGTGCATTTAGATTATTTCACTATTTCAAATAACTAAAACCAATCCTGCCAAAATTTCACGATTTCACACATTGCAAAAAAAAAGGTGTCCCTAAATATGGTATTTGCCTTTGCCCATATTTTTTTGTTTTTATAAGTCAAAATATTCCACTTCATATAAAAATACTAACAAATTGCAGCTAGTGTGTAGCATTTTGCAATACAAAATAACACGTCACAGTTATATTGTTATTACATCAAAAAATGTGATGCGATACCATTAAAAATAGACACTGTTCTGAATGTGGAAGTGGCAACATCGACAAGACATCCACATTCCCCATATCCTATACTGCACTTCATAACTGTAACCTGATAGTAACAGCACCCAACGTTGCAGACTAGCTGCTGCTAAACAGGTTACATATTTGGTAGGTCCTAGAATGGCAACTAATGACAATATTTCTTCTCTGCGTTCAATAGACATTTTGAAGCAAAACATATAGGCCTCTCTATACTGCCGTCCAGCCTATGAGCAAGCACAGCTTCCACCCCATACTGTAAGGCATCACTTGCAACAATAAGTGATTTCTTGGAATCATGTGGTATTAAAACTGGGGCTTGTAAAATCCATGCCTTATTGGCCTTAAAAAATTTGCTGACATTAACTTTTTGAGTTCCACAGTGCCTCCTTAATCAGTAAATCATAAAATGGCTGCAATCGGCTTGCCATGTGTGGAACAAACTTGGAGGAGAAAGTTAACAGATCTGCATATGATCTCAATTCTTCAACATCCTTTGGCACTGGAACCTCTTGAATTGCTTTACTAAGTCTACTGCTGGTTGAATGCTGCCAGAATTGATATGGTAACCTAATTATTTTACCTCTGATTACAGGAATCTGCCTTTGTGTGTGTTAACGCTTACTCCATAACTTTGCAGTCTTTTCAACACATCCTCTAGTATCTGACTCCACTCCTGTATTGAGGGACCTGTTATTATGGTGTTGTCTAGATATGCAACAATGCATGGAATTCCCAGTACGACCTGCTCGATTGCTGCTTGTAAAGTGCTGAGTGCAGAACACTACCCAAATGACATCCATCTATACCAATACAACCTTTATATGTATTAACTGTCAGCAATTCATGTATTTATTCCCCTACTACCAACTGCTAATATCTATTTGATAGATCCAATACATTTAACACTATTCCGTGCCCCATGGAAGCAAATATGTCTTCAATGCATGGTAATGAATGATCTGGTTCTACAATAGGGTTTTTTTTATCTGCATATATCCTAAGTCCTCCATCTGCTTGTGAAACTATTACCAGTGGACTAGCCCATCTGCTATGTGTAATCTGTTTTATTATGCGTACCATTCTGAACCTGTCCAACACCTCTCCCACATTGTGTATATTATACTACACTAATTTTGTCTTCTTGAAAACTGGTTCTTAATCATTTTTAACACAGAGGTTCCTTGGATCTTATGAATCTCCCAAAATTCTCCGCTGAACACATCTGCATATTTTTGCATGCATTCTAGAGACTGATTCCATCCCAAATCATGTACTGCTTTAGGGATTACTGCTTTACCTACCTCCTTGTGCTGGTTGTCCACTGATACTACAAATACTGTTTGGCAGTTCAGTTATAGCACTAACAGCCAGTTCAGTCGCATCTGTGATGGTAACTACAGTTCACCTCAGTCCACCCCTAACAGTGCATGCTTACAGGTACAGGTAAAAAAGGCAATCAGCCTTTTTTTACCTGTACCTCATTGGTCTCTTTCAGTGGCAACTACTACCCAAAATATGTTATCAGCTGAATATATGCCCATTACTAAGAAATGTCTGGCCATTTTGCACAATACACACTGTACGGCATAAGAGAAACTGCTGCTCCCTATCTATTTCTATGGTTAGTGGTTTTCCCTTCAACTTTGTATGTTACCTTCACTTTGTTTGTCAAGCCCACATGCCACAAGTCTATTACTTTCCATCCCATATCATGCACCTCTGTTTGCACTGTTTGTATCACACCCTGTTTAGCTCTCAAACATTTATGAGACAGATATCCGACTTTACCGCAGTTATTGCATGTATACTTCATAAATCAACAAAAATATGCCAAGTAGCCCACCTTCCCAAACTGAACACACTTTATTCTCCTCTTTACATTTTTCCTTCTCTCCCCTCTCAAGCTTGTCACACATTCATTCCATAACATTATAAACTTCTCCTTTGTCCGGTGTCGTAACTGTTATAGACGTTTGGAACAACTTTCATTATTTTTCTGTCATCATAGCCGTCTCGTATGCTTCCTTAAAAGTGCATTCCTCCTCAATCAATTTCTTTTGTATGTAATGATTATAAATGCCATTCACAAACCTGCCCTGCAACACCTCTTTCAAAAATGTACCAAATTATATGTTGATGCTAACCTTTATACCCTACAGAATATTCTGTCATTGTCTCGTCTCCTTTCTGTCTCCTGCTATAGAACTTGAACCACTCTCTGCCCCAATTAAAGTTACATATATGTAATGGTGTTTCAGAATATCTTTGAATTGTGTGAATGTTTTCTTGCCCAGCAAATGTGAAGTGACCAAATCACGTGGAATGCATTCTTACCAATCATTGACAAAAATGCTGACACATACTTAGTATCCAGAACCAAATTAGCCTCTAAGTAGTTACTTTAACAACATAAGATATGACACATTATCATAAGAATTTTCATTGGATTCCGCTGACCTTAACTGATTATCTGCATATTTTTACATATTACTTAATTTTGCAGCATAATCCTGATTCATTGCCACTATGTTTCATACCTTACGTAATATTGGTTCTCATTGTCTTGCCAGCCTTCTCATTTGTATCTCTCTCCACTAACTGTATGGTGCAAATTGTATAAATAAGTACAAAAACTCATTTATCTAGTGAAATATATGGAATACTTAGTGAAGAAGTGCATTATCACCAGTAAAATATACTAAAAACTTCCTGTCAAGTAGTGAATCACACCTGTTATTGCAGATTCCCACAAGTCACTAAATTATTTTGACAACAAATTCTGTAATTCATCTGTACTAAACAAATGAAGTTTAAATAGCTTTTTGATGTATTTTGCTTAGTTCTGGAATATTTAATATTACATTATGATAACCAATCACTTTTCTTTATAAACTTTTGTTTTTAGTTATCAAGAGCATTCTTTCAGATTTGAATGCCCACTAGTAAAATTTGCATCTGCAATTTAATTCTAATTACCTGTTGGTAACTGTGGAAATTTTCTGTATTGCTTTCAATTCCTTATAGGTATAGCAAATGAGAGAAAGGTACACTTGGGCAAATAATCTAAGTATTTTTTAACTGTTAAATAACCAGTAGACTATACAGTTAATGTTATTGTCAGATGTTGGTTACAGTAGTAGCTCTGGTGTGAGCTGTATTTTATATAGTTTTAAATATTGAAGCTGCAATAATAATATTTAAATTTGAAGTATGCACACTTCAACCTTTTAAACAACTTGTTGAATAAAATGGGATACATAATATAAAGTCTATGTGTGTGTCTGTAATATACAATGTCATGTGATGTATTTACATGTATGTGTGTGTATTATCACATACATACTTTGATATGTATTTATTTTATGTAATGTGTTTATATCATATGCCTGCATGTGCACATGTATATTTACATATACTCACAGTTTCACAAAATGTTTGTTTAAATTCAATAAATAAATAAAAGGGTTATTTTATTGAATGTCAATAAATATTCAGCATCTTTTTTAAGTTCCTGTATCTTTTATTTATAAAAAAATTTTATGTAGCTTTTATTTTGTGGTTTTTCTATCTTGTAGAGGAAGGACTTGACTGGATAGTTACCCAGAATGAAGATGATGATGATGATGACATTGATGTTATAAGTGATAGTGATGAAACAAGTAAGCCAAACAGCAACACATCATCTTTGTCAAGTTTTGCATTGCCTTGTTCACCTACAGGAGTGTCATCAATTGAGTTATATACAGAGAATCCCAAATCATCTTCCCATGGATCAATTCCAGTGTCTGCACTTGTAAGTATCAATAGTAGTTCTGTATTTACCTGCATCATTGTGTTTGAGAATTCTGGCATTGTCTTCTCGGTCAGTCTGCAAAAGTGCATATGTTTTAAATTTAAAAAAAATTGGTGGACCTGCAGACACAAAGTTACTTTCATTATTGGAAACTTGAATTTTCTTTAAAGTTAATTATATTAAAAAATTAAGAAATCTGATGGAATTTTTAAGTGACTTAAGAAATACCATAGTGAACAACATTGTCCTTTGTTGTTTGTATGATAATAAGGAAATCTTATTTTTAAACTTCATAACATCACAAATTTATTTTCAGAATAATAAAACTATGCGCCATTTTCTGGGGGGAAATGTTTAAACTTTTATATGCAACACAAAGTATCTTTCTTTTTCATTGCCACAAAATATTTTTTTAGAATAACTCAGCATACTTTTAGTTTACAGGGAACCAGTGGAAATGTAAAACTGGCTTCATTCTTTAATTTTGTAGAGATATATACTTATTGTCATCTTCACTTCATACTTAAAACTGGTGCTATAGCAAAAATTACTTAAACTAAGGAAAATTAGATAAATAATTATTAATTGTAATATTACTCAGAATGAGTTTTTTAATATTTATTTTAGGGTTTCTTTTGTTGGCACAAAATCTCTCATTTGTTGCTTTCAGCTCCAGTTTACTAGCTGAAATAACTTGTTGAACTGATTGTGTCTTTTGATACTCTGCTTATTTTGTCTCCCGACACAAGGACAATAAAATAAATAAACACTTTACTAATAAAGCTTAAATTCATTAAACAAGAAGTTGCTGATATAATTAATAAGCCTACTTTCCTCTACATGATGAAAATAATTTTTAATGAAGTTCTGAAAAGCTTAGATAGTAAGAAGACCTTAACATCTCACTGACAGCAATGCCATTACCGATTAAACTAGAAACATATTCAACAGTAGGTAGACAATTACAAATAAACATGTGTTTTACATGGGACTTGAACCCACAAAACCTTGTACCATATGGTAGTGTGCAACCAACTGCCTTAAGTAGGTGGGATTCAGAGTATCAACTTAAAATTTTACCAGTTTAGTGCTTTGAATGATAAGTAAAGACAAGATTTTGTGGTGTTATTATAAGGGAAATTTCGTTTTTAAAAATATGATATTTCTGTGTTATTGGTTTTATTATGGAAGACTTGTAAACTAAAACTTGGTAACTAACACTATGAATTACTCAAATAAGAAATAACAAAAAAATTATGTATATATGTTAAATGCATAAACATCCTCTATAGTATAATGTGAATTATTCAATGAAAGATTGAATAAATAATACTATTTGAATGATTGTACATGAAATTGTATCCCTATGGCGCTATGACTCTCAACTGTCACAATAACTTAGTTGAAATTATATAATTTTAAGTGTATATAAACACATCTTTGCACATGTAAAAGGACATAAATGCCATTCATTTTTATATACATTAATTCGTTTAGTGGTTTCTGCCAAAATAAACATTAAAATGTAAGCATGGAGTAAGTCTATGATGCCTGTCAGAAACCACCAGTGAGTACTTAGAAAATGAACGTTCACAGTCAGGAACCATATTTATTGCTCTTAATCCTGCAATCGAAAATTCATTATAGTCTGCCTTCATTGAACACAGGACTTGAGCTATATCAATAAACTTTGTTTCTGGTTTTGCAAGTTCCTCTTGAATTATTTGCTTTAAGGTGTTGTATGCTTTGATAAAACTTCACTGGGGATATGAGAAACCACAGGTTTTGTCTGTATGCTTTCAGCTTTAATACACACCCTGTTTACATTTCATGGATTAAAAATATAATCAATTTCCTGAAAAAAAATTTGCAGGAGTCATTCTGAATCAGTTATTAAAGTTTAATCTCAAATTTTTTTTGGCAGCCAACTGCAAACTTGCTTCTGTTCTGCCTGCCTCACTGTGTATATTCCACAGATCAGGTCATTTACTGAAGTTGAAAAAACACCATTGCTCAAAATACTGAACTGGTTCTGCAGGTCTTTAAGTTTTGTAGTTAACAAATGTGCAGTTGAGGTACATGCTTCCCTCAAGGAAAGTTATTAACTCTGTCAGAGAAGAACAGTTTTGTGCCACAAACAGAGCTTGAGCTTTCACAACACACACTTCCTCTACAGACATTTCTTTCAGGAATGTGATACCACTGAAGTTTTCAAAAAGTCTAAAATATCTTGTAAGTGTTCACTGAGTTATACAAGAGAATTGAACCACGTATTCCATCTGGTACCAACTGGCTTTGGGAAAGCATTTGCATTTCAGGATTATGAGAGTATTTGGTGTTTAAAAATTGCAGGTACTGATGTTTGTTTTCTTGTAATATGAAATGAATTTTTTACCTTGTTAACACTGTTCTTAGCTCCTGAAGGTTAGCTTGCCTCACTATTACAATCAGATGAATTTTGTGTCCCCAGCACTGCACTTGTAGCACAACACACCCTGGAGTGATGTGGCACATTTTGTCATGTACCTAGCTGAGTCTGATACAAATGCACACACTAGAGAATGATCCAATTAATATTTACTTAATGTGTAGAAAACAGCATGAACACATTATGAATTTGCAGAATCTAAAACAACTGATGCAGCAAGATATGAAGATTGTGTTGTGTTAGGCAGAAGGGTCCTGAAAATAATATTAAACATACAGCATCCATTCCTGATTGTAGTTTTGTCACACAAGGCGGAAATTGGATTTTTACTAATTGATGACCTTATTGTTTCCTGTTTATATTTGGCAAGCATTGGAAAGCACTTATTTCAAAGCCAATCTGCAGTCGGTAGATCACCACTTCCCTTCACACATACTCTTGAAATCATGACCTAAGTGCATGATTGTCTAACTTTTCCACCGTGATATTAACGGAAACACAAGCTTCAGTTGTTTTCATGATGAAATCTTTTTTATCATCCTTTATCTTCTTTGAGATATCCTTAGAGTCGGAAATCTAAACTTGTCATTTCAACCCCAACACAAATCTAAGACATGCTGCACTAGCACTTCATTGCTGTTTGTTGTGTAATGTAGGTATTACCGTGTTGGACTACTAGGAAATACATCTCAAGTATCATACCATCAACCATGCAATCTTTGGTGGAACTTCCGAGAACATTTATGTTTATATTACGTACAGTGCAGGAAAAGTAAACATTTAGGTTATAAACATGTAATACAAAGGAAAACAAAAACTATGGTAGTAAAATATTTCCTTTTTGATAATATCTCTTAATATTCCTGCAACATTTCAGTAAAACTTGTGACAATAAATTTTTTTTCCCCAGCAAATTGGAACTTTGTCGTGAATTAATGTTATTTCGTGGTTTTAAGTATTTGTGGGTGTTATTTCATGTTTTGCGATTCATTTCGGTGTTATTTTGTTTTATTGTTATTCACTATATAATCGTGACTAATGATAAGGTTTACTAATTTGAAATAAGTGTCTGAGCATATTAAAACACATAAGTTTACATGGCTTCTATAGCGCTACTTGTTTAAAGATTTAGGTGGAAAATTGTTACTGGTTTCCAAGATATGGCATTTGGTGCTATCATATAGAATTACCTAAAATAATGGTCTGTATACGATGTTCCTAATATATGCTGTCAGCATACAAAGTTTGGTTGAATTTGGTTAAATTGTTTAATAAGTATGACATCTAAATTAATTATACAACCACCATTTTGAAAATCAGTGTCTGACACCACTTGTATCATGTATGTTATATGGCCTTCTGTAGTGCTACTGGTGGGTAAAATGTGGTGGAAATTTATTAGTTCCAGAAATATTGCAAAACATTCCATTTTATGGCCTAGCACTATTTTACAAAATGGCTGGCAAAAGATAATATGTGTGCACATAATTGATGCTTCTAATGAATACTGTTAGCATACAACATTTGTTTGAATTTTGTTGAATTTTTTAATAGATATAACTTACTAATCTATATTATTTATACTAACTCTATTTAAAAATAAAGCCTGTCCCACTTAAAACATGTAAATTTACATACCCTTTCTTAACACTACCTGCATGCACAATTTAGTGGAAATCGGTTGATTGATCCTCGAGATATGGTATAAAACCTAATTTTTTTACATGTGACAATCTTTAAAGTATATATTGTCACATAACTTGGTGGTAACTATACTGGACGACCAAACTACAGGAGGTGATTCCTTATAAAAAATAAAGATGAAAGTATACCATACACCATATATCTAAATTGATTATTAAAGGAGATATGATTCTGTAAATATTAGGTTTTGAAAACATATTTTCGCCAAATGCCTTGAACAACACCTACAATGTTAGCAGCAGAAAGGTGACTTATGCTTTCCATGTTGCAGTGACAATACATAATGCTGGCTGTCCCCGGTCCATTTGCACTGTTCGGCTTAAGAAAGTGTTACGTCAGCACATCAACTATGTGCCCTCCACTAGTACACACACTATAGCACGCCAAATGGGCATGTCCCATTCAACCGTGTTGGACGTAGTGCAAGTAAATCACCACCATCCCTACCGCTGGCAGAAAGTACAAGTCATTCTGCAAAAATAAGTTTTCAAAACCCAATTTTCACAGGTTCATATCTCCTTTAATATTCCTTTTGGGTATATGGTGTCCTATATATTTTTGACTTTATTTTTCATAAGAAATCACCTCCTGTAGTTTGGGCATTTAATTTCCGAAAATTCTGTATAATTGTTTTAATATTGCATGTGGTGCTACCTTCTAAAATGGTGGAGAAATGTGTTTATGTATGAGCTCATTTGATGCTTGCATAGATACTGCCAGCATACAAAGTAAATTTATAATTTGTTACATAACTTTGTAGTGATAGCACACTTAGTTAAAAATGTTTATATAATTGCAATTCTGAAGAAGAAAAATGTGTCTGGCCCACTTCAAACATCAAGGTTTATATGCCCTACCATAGTACAACTTCTTTGCCAATCATGCTAGGAATTATTTGATTGTTTCCTGAGGTATGGCATAAAGACTTCATTTCCTCATGTGGTGCTGTCTTACAAAAGGTGCACAAAAGTAGCTATTCATTGGGATATATGATGCTTTTAACATATACTTACAGCATACAAAATTTAGTCTAAATTGGCCTAAAAGTATGGTTCATATATCATATAAACATTAAAAATTGTTTCTCTGCCATTTTGAAAATGTGTGTCTAACCCACTTTAAACTTTACCAGTTTACATTACCTGCCACAGTTATACTGGTGTGGCCAATTTGGTATGAATTGGTAATTTGTTTCACGAAATATAATTAAAATGTTTATTAGTGTGGTGATATCTTACAAAATGGCAGACAAAAGAGGCCCAGTGTAGACACATTTGATGTGTGTAATAGATACTGCCAGTATACAAAATTAAAATGAAATTGGCTGCATGGTTTCGTATATTTAGCATACCAAGCCTAAATGTTTATTTGGTCGCCATTTTGAAAACAAGTGTCTGACCCACTTTAAAGAAATAAATTTATATGGCCTACCACAGTAGTTTGCCAAATTTGGTAAGAATCAGCTAATTTTTTCCCAAGATATGACATAAAGACGTCATTTCCGCATGTTGTGCTATCTATCAAAATGGTACACAAAAGTGGCTATTTGTTGGCATATATGATGCTTGTAAAAAGTACTTCCAGCATACAAAATGTAGTCTTAATTGGCGAAACTGTATGGTATAAATATTGTATGAACCTAAAATATTTGTATGGGTGCCATTTTGAAAATAAGTGTCTTATCCATTTTAATTGCATATGTTAACATTACCTACCATATTATTACTTATGTACCAAATTTGGCTAGAATTGGTCTAGTAGTTTTTAAGGTGTAATACGAAAGCTTAGTTTTGTCTTGTGGGACTGTCTTCCGAAATGGTGGAACAACAACAATATCCATCTCTATGTTGAATACTTACATTATGCACTGTCAACATACAAAATTTGGTTTAAATCGGTTGAATGGTTCCTGCGATATACAGGACCCCCCGCCCCTAAATATAAAAATTGTCGCCATTTTAAAATTAAGCACCCGGCATCATTTAAAACTATAAAAGTTGGATGTACTTACTAAGTAATATATGAGCACCAAGTTTGGTGAAATTTGGTTGACGCGTTCAAAAGGTTTTAGGAGACACGCTCACATAGGAAAGTTATTTCAAAAGCCTTCATTTCCTTCAGAAAATAGGCTAAAAGAAGAGGTTTAACAAAAATTAACACAAATAAATTATCAGCTTTATTGTTAATGGTTAAAAGTCGCCAGTGGTGTATCCAAATTCATTAGGGAAAGAGATCTTAATAAAATAGAAGAACTAAATTTAATGTGTTTTTTATTTATTTATAATGTTGTTAAAATACACACAGCTATAATTTAAAAACATAAAACTACCTATTTGTACTATCATCACTTATTCTCAGTGTGCACAATTATTTGATGACAATCTCAATTCTAATTAAAGTCCTAATCACAGTCTAAACTTTCTACAGTCACTTAATCTGCACTTATAATTTACAGATATTCAATAAAACTCTCTATTGTCATAATTTAAAATGTGTGTCACTCACGCATCCAGTTCAGTAGTCCTGTCCATCTGTCTCTCTCCACTGTACAGATGCTCACAGTCCGCAGACTTCACTCCTGCTGATCACTGTCATAGCCACTCGTCACTTTGCTGGTTTTGCACACATGACACTTAAGGATGTACAAGGCTCCAGACTCTAGACTGACAACTCGGGAGTCTGCTGTGGTTAATGTAGTTTAGGCGGCCCAATCCAGAAGATCCTTGCTCCCTGAGTTGCACCAAGGAAGGCAAAGGCAATGACCAGAACATTATTGCAACAATAACCGCAAACATGCAGTCCTCAAGGACAGGAAGTGGCACAATTCCAAATAGGCTTATTGGGGCACGTGTTAATCTTCTGCAGGTGGCTTGTTTGCACCTTAATGCATGTTCTTCTCTGGTTACTAGTGATATCAGCACATTCCCAAGAAGTGAACATGAAGAACATGAAAAATGTGCTGCCCACGGTTCTACAATTACCAGTGATGCTCTTGAAGCACTGCACTTTGTATACCTGAACTGGAGGGCAAGGGAAATGATGAAGAGTGGTGGCATTTAAAATTACCCCCTCCTCAAGTGTGTTCATCCCAAACAGACTCTGCACCATTTGTACCTTAGTAGTGTGCCAGTTGGTCAATGTGGACAAAATTATGCTTTGCCCAAGAGCCTTGATGGCAATTCCAAAAGACCACATCATTTATCTCCTTCATACTCCTACATGAGCCTTCCCAACATCTCTGTAGCTTCCTTTTTGTCTCTGTAGGTTTTACAGCCACACTTATGTCCTCCTCTGAATGCTTCCCAAGCATCTCTTGAGGTCACATTGAATGTTCCTTGTGATGTCAGCTGAAACTGTGGTATGTTTCTCTTCTGCTCCTTTCTGACTGGCTTCCTTCCCCTGAAGATCAATACATGCAAATACATTTCCAAGTTGGACTTGTAGTCTTGTCCACATTAGCAGAAAGTTTTTGTAGGTAGTTTGGCTCATGTATTGTGGTCCTTCTTATTGCTAGGTGGTGATCTTTCTTCTGTTCTTGAGGTACATTATTTCCAGTAGTTGTGGATTGGCTGCACATTGGATTATCATCATTTTTGCAGCTAGATTTAACTATTGGCTAGCCAGTTATCTGGCCTGTTTCTTGATAGTTGCTGTTGGAACACATCCTTGGACACCAGGCTTGTAAGTTTCCCTCCTTACAACAGCTCCAACATTCTCTGCTGTTACATCAATAATGGACAGGTTTTTGCAGGCTCTATGCTGTTCAGGAGCTCTCCTACCACCGAGCCCAGCCTACTCAAAATGCTCTTGGTCATGTTTGCTTCTGACTGTGACATTCTGCAATTCTTTCTGGAGCACTAAGCATTCAAATGCCCTGTTCAGCCACACTGCCGACATTCCCAATGCGTAGGTTGACGAAAGGGGAACTCCACTCCCTAGTAAAAACTTTTATAGTAATGTCTTTCATTATGACCTCCAAAATATTCAGTGTCTTCTTGATGCTGTTGTTGTCATCCTTGCTCAGCATCGCTGGCCTCACCAAATGTTGGTGTGTCCACTCCTGCTTTGCTCCATCTCCTAGGCTCGAGCCTAGGCATCCTGCTTGTTGTGTGGTGCTGGCAGGTGTACTGCTTCGCAAACATCTGCATAATCAGTAGCATCCACAATGAAATTGACTGTGATGATATTGCATGCCTCCTTGGGGAATCCCTCCAGACATAGGTTAGAAAGCTGCACTATGTCCTGCCATAGCTCCTGCAGTGGCTCCCCTGGTCGCTGAGTGTGACTGCGCAGTTGGACATTGTGAGCATGTCGCAGGTATCTGTCACTGAAACTTGGCTCGAAGGCAGACACCAGTGTGAGGCACACCAGTCGATGTCTCTCTGGCAGAGATTATAGTATTCTCAGTATGGGACCTCTCTGTATAACTGTGAAATAGTAAGCCTGCTGTTCGTCTGACCAGCCATCAAGGGTGGCAACTATTTCAAACTGGTGTTGGTACTCCCACCAAGGAGTCTGGCCATCATAAGGGGCAGTCTTAATTGTGACCCCCTTCCTCACTCCTGGCTGCCAAACGCTAATACTGCAGAGCTGCTGGCTACAATAACCTGCTCTTAATCCCCACTTTCCTCAGCTGTCGGTTCAGTGATAGTGGAGCTCTGCTGCTGAAGAAATTCCTGCCATTTCTTCTTAATTGCATTAATTTCTTTCTCAACACTCATCATCATCCGTCAATCATCCATCAATCATTATTCTCTCCTAGACTGATGTTTGTTAACTATTATTGCCTGTGGCAGTGCTGCTGACAGTCTATTTCATTAATGATGATATTCAAGAATCTTGGTATTTGACACTCAGCTACCATATGTTCTTCATATGTAAGTTGCCAGATGGCCCTGCAGCAAGGGATATACAATAAATTGTTGATGGGCCACCCTGCATTCCCCAAGCTAGTGATGCAACGTTTAGCCACAGTGCAGATAAACATACATGCTGATATCTAGCTGTTACCCAAGCCTAGCATAGCATGTTCTAGCATAGTCCTGTCTACCATGGTTGATAGTTAACGTCAAGATAATCCATGTAGCCTAATTGAAAAAAAAATCACAAGAATAGTTAAAACTACAAATTTAACAATACTGAAATGTAGTGTAGCTGCAATGTTTTATGGTTTTAAATACTACTACTTTATGTTGTTATTTGTGAATATATATGTAACATACCTGTTTTTTATACAATTTGATGATAACCAAAAATTTGCAGTATCATATTGACCTAATTCACAGTACACATCAAGAGCCAAAATTTTTAAAATTTTCTTGGTTGGTTGATTTTAAGTATAACTGTCACCTGCTTTTGGAGAACAAGCTACTTTTTTTTCAAGATTACTTTGGTAACCTGGGATGGTTCCAGCATCAGGAATGTTGATTTCAATTCCCAGCAGTTAGATCATAACCTGATTGAATTTGTAATTGTGCCACTATGTCAGGCAATACAGAATAATCTCTGAGGATATTATATTCATAAGAAGCATATCAATTTTTTTAATTTTTTTAAGCTGTTACCACCTGCACCTTGTTTTGTATAGTCTTGTGAAAATTGTTTTTGTCCTGGCCCATCTTGTTCTCAGAACACGGAAAATGAAATGTGCTGCTAAATCTTTTATTTGCAGTGACCAGTATCTTTACACTGCTCTTTGCTCATGCTGCCATTATTTTCAGAATGATGCTATGTCAGTTGTGTTCTTCAATTAATCTGAGTTCGCCAACCACATGTATTTCATCCTTGCTACTAGGTTGACAAATGCATCACATCATCTGTTATTTATCATAATTAAATGAGTGCTGCTAAAATATCCTCCATCATTCATAGACATACACACTGGTTAAACAAGCATCCAGTTTAAAACATTGGAACCTGTGGGACATATTGCATAGTCTCTTTAGCATATGCTTATTTTTAGTCACTTAAATACATGTCCACATCTCACGTCTTCAATCTCCACTTGACTTGTAAGTAAAATTAAATTATCTTTGATCAGTCATAGCCAGAAAGTGTTTGACAAAGAGAGAAGGAAGGGGTTGATGTCATCTGCCTGCTGTGGTCTGAGATGTGTGTACAACATATGGTGGTCGAACTAGCCTCTATGATCAGCCAGGCTAGCCACATTAATTACTGATTAGTGGAGCTACTCCAAATGCTTATAATTTACTCTTTTTTTTTTTTTCAAATTTATTTGAAATTCATTTTTAAAGTCAGCACTTAATTTATAAAAATGTTGATTTAATATAAAATTCAGCTGATTTACAGCATAAGTTCGTTCTTCAGTATTTTTTTAAAAATAATTTGCATGTTAAGGCAGATTATATAACTTGTAATGCCTCCTCACCTTACTAATAGCCTGGACCTCAACCCCAGCAGCACTCCAAGTACATCCAGGGAACCTGTCGAGCTCATTGTACTACCAAGTGTGGGAGTGTAGTGGGCAGCACAAAAAACTGTGCCAGTGGTGCAGGGGTGGGTGGTGCTTAATGCATGCTATATTTGGAGTTTGTACCAGCCATAACAAAACAGCATAAAATAAACACCAGCAAATTGTTAAGGCAGGCATGCAGTGTGATGTAACAGGGAAGATACTGTCTAACCATTTGCAGAATTTTCAAAAAATATCTTGTTTAAAATTTTAGGCTTTACGAAAGACATCTAGAAATAATAAATCTACTTTTATTTTTTATGTTTAATTTTTACATTTAATGATTTTTGTTTCCTTGTATGCATTTAATGGCCTGAAGGATGCTACAAGTAACCTCCTTCCCACTAGCATTTGGAGTCAGCCTGGAAGCAGCAATGGAGATGGTTAGACACACATCCCATGTGGACAATTGTAAAAAACTGAGGACAACGTCATGTTTTACAAACCATTTAGTTTTCTTTCGACATAAATCTTATTATATCTTTCACTTTTTCACCTCGTAGTGGACTATGAACTCATTTCATCAGTTATTTACTAGTTACATTGCGCTTGCAGGTGGTTCAGCAGTGTAGAACTATGGACCCAGCTAACTGTGTTTTTTAATCTAACTGCGTCCCAGTCAATGGTGTTTTATTTAGTACACAACTGAAATTTCCATTAAGCACACTTCCAGATCTTTGCACCTAATGATAGTTTTGTATTGTGCTGCAGGGAAAATTATTGTGATGGGAGGATTTTAGCATCTGGTCATACCACCCAATACCCAATTTGAAAGTAAATTGCCCTGAATGTTTTTTTAAGTGTGT
>NQII01000008.1:2027487-2086297 GCA_002778355.1 Clitarchus hookeri
GGGGGGGGGGGGTCCATGTCATTGTACCTCCTCTCCTAATCCTGAGCCCAGTCCTCATGGCCACCCAGCAGTACCCAGAGGGCACACCCATGTAAGGCTACGTGTGAGGGAAGTAGGCCATGCAAGGTGCCATAGAGGATAGGAAGGTGGTTAACACCAAAGCATCCCTGGGATCATTTCAAATCAAATAACCTAATTTTAAATCATGGTCATGCTTCAAAATCTCAAAGTCTGTTGGAAAAAAATTTTTTTATACATAGATACCCATAAAATAACTGTAAATTTTAAAGCAAATTTTGTTAGATAACTGCATCAGTTAACTGAAATTGCTGTAATTCTATACATTTTCAAACTATTCAACACATTAGGGTGTCAAATGAAAGTCAGTTTTTAGCTCTTTTCAAAGATATCAACATGCCATGTTTTTTATACTTCTTGAATAAATGATTTTTCAAATCAATGAACCGGTAGGGCAAGTAGCGCTTAAAAATATTTAGAGTGAACCCTCAATTTTAAGGATTTCCATTTAGTGAACATNGAACCGGTAGGGCAAGTAGCGCTTAAAAATATTTAGAGTGAACCCTCAATTTTAAGGATTTCCATTTAGTGAACATTGGATTTAATAGACAGAAATCAGAAATCACTGTTTCTTTTACATCACCCAAGCACCAGCTGATTAGGCCATTGTTTATGGGGATGACCCCCCAATGAGCAGGGGGATTAGGTTATGTCCAATCACCGTGGGTAAAGTCTAGTTAACAATACAGTTGGCCACACCCAAACCCGAAAGTGTGACGCNAGGTTATGTCCAATCACCGTGGGTAAAGTCTAGTTAACAATACAGTTGGCCACACCCAAACCCGAAAGTGTGACGCTCCCATGCGCCTTTATCCACTCTTCCAACACTCTGAGACCCTTGTACTCAGAGTACCTTTGTCTGGCCGGGGTTTACCATCCTGACTGTCAGGGTCAGCACCAGAGCAGTGTAGCCGCTCACTGCATTGACTCTTCTCAGGGGACAGGGTCCCTCCGGGTCTGCTCCGTCTTTGATCCAACCACTGCTACCACGAGTCAAACCCCATGGCTGGACACAAGAGAGAATCTCCTGTGGGGCTTGCCAGTTGCCCGTGGTGCTACTTAACTTTCCATGGCACTTGTGAGTATGCTAATGGACCGTTTTACCAGTGCTCCATGCGGGTTGCATTTCAGCACCACAAAACCAAGGCCGAGTCCAAAGCCCAGGGTGCTCGCTCAGTTCCCAACCAATGAAGACACACAAGCTGAGCTGTCATCGGCCAGCAGACACAGCTGCTTGAACATCATTGAGTGGTAGGAGCGGCAGCTCACCCAGGGCCAGAAAGAGAGCTGGGGACATCCCTCCCATATCTATAGGTCACCTGCAGCTCCTCCCCCATGCAGCATTACCCAGGAAGAGAGGGGGTACAAGAAGTACTTCCGATCTGGTTGAAACTACCCCGCAGGGCTATGTAAAACAAGCCGACCCGTCACAGGTTAACTGCTGCTTGCCAACAGCCCCAGGCTTGCCACCACCACCACCAACCACCTGAGGGGAGTGGTTGAACTAAGACCATGCCTTCTCCTTTACCATTATCTTGAATTTTTTCACAGTGAAATTCGGGTTTTGGGCCCCAAAGCCCTGAATGTTCAGTAGTCTAACACCCTACCTAGTGGACTGTGCTTGGTACCCTCTATGGCCCAGATCATCAAGGTGGATGCCCCTATCTTGGGCACGAGGAAGCTAGGTATGGTTCATTTCATAAAAGAAGGCCACATTCTGACAGGCAGTGAGTGGCAACGTAATGTATTCAAAACAAACAACGCGCCATTCACAAAATCCTGTATCAGCTGCAGACAAGCAGAAAATACACGGATAAGAAAGAGTTCGTAGATTAATTAATACATTTTATTTTACGTGGTCATAAAACAGAAGTTTTTAGTTTTAGAAACGAAACTTCGTGATAAAATAGTAATGTATAGGTGTTCAAAATGAGATGCACAATAAAACGATCCGTATCCAAATGTAAGGAAAAAATCGAAACCTTTTTTCAAGTTTCCAGACTCGCCAACCATGTGCTGCCATCTTGTGAGGGACAGGCACGACATCTGTTACAACACGCCCTTCCACGCTATCTGTTATCCATATTCCAAACTACACCCAGAAACATATTATAGTTTTGTTGTTTAGAATAACGTATTTACGCCCATATACAAATGGTTTTATTTTCCCGTGAGCTCTGTATAATTTTTAAAGTAACATATATTTCATGTACAACAATTTGGAGTACAAATAATTTATATTCGGCCGGTAATCGTTCGTCTATGTAAATTATATGCCATATTGTTCTCTGGAAACCCATCTCCTTGTCTCCGTAGAAAGTGAGACACGCGTGAATAGTTTTTAAGCAATTCTAACGTTATTCCACATCACATATTTCCAACTCGAATATATTAGCTATAACGTCCAAAGTGTGATAATAGATACAACAGACCGTCTCGCAAATGTTAACCCAAATTCACTATCTCGGACAAATTAAAAAAGAGTTAGCAAATATTTAATTATTTGCAACATTTTATATTTTTACTTTTATAACCTACTTATTTTTTTAGACAGATGTCAGTCTTAAAATATCTTAAAATTTGTTTAGCATTACAGTACAATGAGAAGTGGATTAGCTGATAGCGTGTTGATAAAAAATACAGCCCCGACTTGACGGACCAGCTGATGGCGGAAGGATACGTAGTCAGATGTAAACAGTGGCGCTACTTTCGCAGAGCTGTCAAAAAGTGGCCTTCTTATATGGTACAGAATATAGCATAGGGACAGCTCGGCGTAGCCCAATATTCATCATAAGTCCAGGAGTGGCAGATGCCGAAGCACCACATTAGTAGTCTTTGATTAGCCTTGTTGGAGAAAGGCTATGTATGTTGCTTCATCCACCCATCCTAGGGTACTGCGTGGGTTACCAGGTCAGATACTATGGAGGGGCACCATCATGACAGCTCAAGCACCCTGACTCCTTTCTCCACAGGAAAACGCTACCTGTGGAGTTTAGTACCCATAACTCCCATATGTAACGGACATCTCTTAACAGGAAAAATTAATGTCTTCTTTTATTTTATTTTCTTTATCATTTGCATGCACACCACCAGTAGACTCTTTGATCGCTGGATCCATCAAAGATCACGTTTACTAATGGATGAAAAAAGCTTCCCACCTAGTTTTTATATTACTCATAAATCATTGATGTATGGCTGTCTAGGGACACTGCACACAAACTCATTGTTTATTATAGTCAGTTGAGCATGATGCTACAAGTCAACACATGACGTGTCTACCAGTTCCAATTGCGGTACTGGAAAAAAATGGAAATGCAGCCAGTTCCCACGCTTGTCCGAAGCGAGAATGGTCACTACATGAAGTTGGTTGTTTACCTGCTGCCTACAGTTTGAATCATTCTGTGTAAATAATACATTTCACATATGTTGTACAACTTGTGCCATTTGTGTTGGCACTTGTTCCAAGTCAGTTTTGTAACTTTGTTAATTCCATTCAGTTCTTAATAATTTGGTGTTTCACCAAGTTTGTTTGTATGGCAATGTGCTCTAGTTCTGCTTACTATTTTTTTTTACTTCCTGTGAAGTTTGTAAAACTAACTTTTTCTTCTGGAATTAATGTAATGTTTAAACATTTATCTGTATTTTTTTTTGTTATGTTTTTCTTGTTTAGGAATATTTTTCCTTGTGTGAATTAATAGTTTATGTATGTAATAATCTCTGAAGTCTTAATTTCTAATTGCTGAAATAAGAAGTTTTCTTTTATTTATTTAGTGTTTGGTCGCGCAAAACAACAAAGTCTGGAGCATGCCATAGTGTATATATATATATATATATATTTATTTATTTATATTTATATTTCCACTCGTGCGACTTTCTGCATTGTTTATTCACCATAGAGCATGTAGTTGCCTGGTTTTCTTCTTTTATTGCATCCTTTTATCTTAGGATGAAATATTTTTCATCTGCCGTTTTGGGTAAGTTTTTACAGCAGGTATTTTATGTCGCAAAGAGGTAATTATTTCCTTGGTTGCCTTGATATAAAAAATTTTTTGTACTTCATGTTTTAGCGGTTTGTGGCATGGGCCTCTGAACGTGTCATTGCCAGCCATTTCTACCTCTGAGTGATGTGAAACGTACACCTATTTGTGAGATAGCCTTGTTGGCCGTGGTACAGCTATGACTTTTGGATATCACATCATAGTATTTTCGTAAAAAAGGAAAGATGTAACATTTCTTTTTCTGTTTTTGCTTGCTGCATGACCTAATAGGTGTGCTCCAGCCTTTTTGGAATGACGTGCTACATCACAAAAAAGTTATAAGAAAAGAAAAATTTTTTTGGATGGGTAAGAAGTTATAAATGTTGTTTAACAATATATTGGTTGATAAAATAAATACAAAATGTGAACTGTAAGATACGTGATTTCGGGTACCCAACAAATAATTTATTGGCCAAAAAATAGTAATAATAAGTAAATAATTTGTTGTCAAGTTCTAAAAAAAATTTTTACTTCATATAATACTCCTGTTATGGTGAAAAATTTAGAATAGAACTATAAAGTTTTTCCAAAAAAGAAACTTCATTTAATCTTGTTTTTGTTCCTTTCTTAGTAAAATATATAAATGAGTTGCTTTTTTTAACTATAGGTTTGTGGCTGAAAATTTTAATTTACACCCTCAGTATTCCTAATGTCAATTCATGACTTTGATGTAATAAATAAAACAGGAGCATGCCCATACCTAGCTTCCTATAGTATGCTCTTGTCTATAACCTAGGAATCTAGATACCACCTTCCATTTATGTGCCATCTTATATCAATGCAAGACTACCTAAGGGTGCCCACAATTCTGTCGCAAAAGTGGTACTATAACATGTAGTAGCAGTAGCTGGGGTGGTTCCTGGTTGTAGATTGGAGTTTTTGTTTTGTGCATGCTTGTTGCATGTGTTGTCCTTCTTTATGACTTGGGCATGCACAAATGGTGTTGGTGAGAGCTCTGTGCTTTTATAATTAAGTTATATTAAGTATTGTTCCTTTGTGTATAATTGTGATTGTTCTGGGACCATGACTTTTAGCATAGTGCCAGAACTCCTTTTGAAGGATGAGTGCCAGTATGAGTGCATCATTCGAGGTGTACAGGCATCTGAGAACACAGCAACAGCATTTAGAAGCGTATTGCATGTTGCTTTAAACTGTAATGTCCCTATTTCTCTGGACAAACTGTCTGATATTGGTGTTGATGCAGAGTATCATAAGTGCTTTGATAAAATCATCTTTTTTCAATAGTTTTTGATAATTTGAAGTGAAGATGACATGTCTTATTCATACCTCTGGTTGAAGAACCAATTAGCTCATCTTAAGTGANATTTTTTCAATAGTTTTTGATAATTTGAAGTGAAGATGACATGTCTTATTCATACCTCTGGTTGAAGAACCAATTAGCTCATCTTAAGTGACGTGCCATCTTTGCCATCTTTTGACTAAATTGGGTGCGCAGTTGTCAGTTGCTCAGTTTAATTCACTTGTGAGCATTGTGGGTCAGACCCAATTTCTTTTTGATGCTATTTCANTGTCCCTATTTCTCTGGACAAACTGTCTGATATTGGTGTTGATGCAGAGTATCATAAGTGCTTTGATAAAATCATCTTTTTTCAATAGTTTTTGATAATTTGAAGTGAAGATGACATGTCTTATTCATACCTCTGGTTGAAGAACCAATTAGCTCATCTTAAGTGACGTGCCATCTTTGCCATCTTTTGACTAAATTGGGTGAGCAGTTGTCAGTTGCTCAGTTTAATTCACTTGTGAGCATTGTGGGTCAGACCCAATTTCTTTTTGATGCTATTTCAGGTTTGGAATCAGTCTCCATCCATGTTGTTAATAACAGCAACCAGTGTGTTCCTACATCTTCTCCATTCCCTCAGTCACCCGACAGTTTGCTAGTATTAGTTTCAGTGCACCATCCCATTGTATTCCAGCCACCAGTCAATCCATTCCAGTTCAGTTAACATAGTTAGCGACCCACTTATTTTCACACTTGCATCAACCACCTTTCCACCCATCACTCTCCACTCTGTTTTTACCTGTCCACAGCTCGTATTCATTTAATCTGAACAGTGTTTTCAGTGCACCTGTGCACATGTCATCTTCGGTATCATCCATGTATTAGCTGTTTTTGGCAAAATCACACACCCACTTTAGAACATGCTGTGTAACTTTCCAGCCACTGATGGGCTAAATGTACCAAAATTTTTATAGAGTATTTGAAAGTAATTGTTAAACTCTACCAGAGTAAAACAGTGCCAGTGGCATAACTGCTTGAAGTCATTTACCCTTTCACTCAAGGTCTGCTTATTGAACAGACCAGTTGATCCATGTCACAATATTATTCTTTTGATGCCTACCATTCAGACATTCTGAATATTTTTATTCCCACGAGGTTATATGCTCAGAACTGAGGATCGTTAATCGTTTGCAAGAACCTGAGGAGGCTCTTTTGTATGTAAGCAGTATTAAGAAGGCTGCCATCATACTGCATTTGAATTTACCTGAAAGTGAAGTGGTTAATACTATTTTAGAAGGCTAAGGAACCACAAGAGCATTCTTGTTTGGGTTTTTTTTTTATTTATTTTTTTTTTTTTTTTTTTTTTTTTACGAAATCCAAACCTTTTCACCGAGTTTGATAGGGAATGCATACACTCACAGAACATCAGATACGGTGACCAAAAATGCCAGTATGTCTAGGGCATACAAATCACTTCCCGGTAATGATAAAAATTTAATTACCTTCTGATTCTACCATCAATGCAGTTACCGATAAAAAGAATCAGACATAGAAATCAAAGGATGACAAATCCTCTTCCTCCTCGGATACTCTTGTAAAAGACAACCCACCTTCTTGTAGGTCTTGTAATAAGTAATGCCACACAATTGACCAATGTTTCAAATTAAACAAGTCCTGCTGGGACGACAAGTGAGTAGTCTTCCTTGCAATTCTGGCAAGGTTGCCAAGCTCAGTATAATGATCACCTTTTTCAAGATGTGAACCATTGCAGTAATTTTCAACAGCTGTTCAGTCCTTATGACCATTGTGAGAGAAAAAGGTTTGGAGTATGTCAAATAAATTTCCCTAATTTAGTGGGGATCCAGAAGGTTACTACACCATATATTTAGGTCAATTTAGGGTCATTATCTGTTAATGCTCTTGTTGATTCTGGATCTGCACGTAAAATTATTTCTGCTAAGATTTTTGAAAAATGGAGAGATTTATCGTTGGTTAAGTCTGTTGAAAGTACTGACGTACAATGTTATTCCACTTCAAGGCAGGCTCTGGCAATATTTTGTTGCGCCATTTTCAAGTTGAAAATTGGTAATATTTCTTGAATGCACAGATGTTTCATTTTCAAACAACTTGGTTTAGATTTTATTTTGGACGCAGAATTCATGGCCGCTACTGGCCAAATCCTTGACATTCAAGCTGGACATATATTTTTTTAAGTTTTCCCCTGAGGCAAAAATCTTATTGGTGGGCTCTGAAATAAAGCAAAGTGTTTCTCTTGACATAAGAGCAGATTCTAATCAAGTAGTATATTTGTTTGATCATTTTGAGGAACAGCAGCATTCTGCTATTAAGAATTTGTGTAAAAGTTTTTTCAAGCGTTTTCCCACCGAGTTAGGGTTCACTAAATTGTTAGTGTATAAGATAAAACTGCTTAACAAGGAAAATGTCAAGTGTCAGCCATAAAGATTAACACCACCTCAGATGGAAATTAAAAAAAAAAATTAGTTGGAGATTTGTTAGATAAAGATGTCATTGAACAATCTACTTCCCAATATGCTAGTCCCAACTATTTGGTACCAAAACCCAATGGGAAACATATTATGGTTGTGGACTACCAAAAACTTAACAAGAACTTTGAAATTGAGTCAGTTCCTCTTTATGATCTTCATTCGGCATTCAACTGATTTGGAAAAGCAAAAGTTTTTACAACCATAGATTTAACTGTGGCTTATCACCAAATTCCCTTGTCAAAATATTCTAAACAAATTACAAGTTTTTGTGTTCCTTGGAACCTATATCAATGTACTCATGTTCCGTTTGGCTGAACATGGGTTCTCATGTACATTACTTAAAAAAATTCTAGATATAATTTTTCACAATGTAAAATTTAAGTCTGTCTATATCTATATGGATAATTTTGTCATATATACCAATAGTTTTGAACAGCATTTGGACCATCTCAAGGAAGTCCTTTATCAATTAGAAAAGGCAGGTCTTACAGTTAACCCTTCAAAAGTTAAATTCACAGTTCAAGAAATGTCATTCGTGGGACATAAGATTTCTTCCAGTGGAATAATCTCCATTGATCCTAAAAGGACAAAATCCATTAGAGAGTTTCCTCCACCTTGAGATGCCAAAGGTATAGCTAGATTTATAGGCATGATCCAGTTTTTTTGTAAATTCATTCCTAATTAGGCCGAAAACTCAACAAATTAAGAAAGAATTCTTATATTTGAGTGGGGTGAGAAGCAGCAAAAGGCTTTTGAAATATTAAATAATGATATTATTCATTATCCTGTTTTACGCATGCCAGATTTTAGCAAGGAATTTATTCTTCAGACTAACGCTTCGAGTCAGGTGATAGGAGCTCTCCTGGCCCAGGAGATTGATGGCTGTGGTCAGCCGATTGCATTTGCGTCTCGCACTCTTACTCCCCAAGAAAAAATTTTTCAACTATATATGAATTGGAATGTTTGGCCGTAGTTTTTGCCATAGACAAGTTTAGGCGATATTTGGAACATACGGAATTTCTTCTTGAAAAAGACAACCAGGCTTTGTCGTGGTTTTTTTGCTCATCCACGCCGATTTGGAAAATTGGCTGTTGTGTAGTTAGAATTTCTTAATTAAAGATCAAAGTGCAATGCATAAAAGGAACTCAAAATGTAGTTGCAGATGCTCTGTCATGTATGTTTGATGTTACCAATGTGGAACTAGAATTACTTCGAAATTGTAATGTTTTATGTAGTTTTCCATCAACCTTTATGGACATTAAAGAATACCAAGATAAGGACAGTGGATTGAGACAAATTATCACAAATTTAAAATCAGGTGTTGAACACAAACCATATTTTCTTTCCAAAGATCTTCTGTGTTGTAGATCTCGTAATAATCAAAAACTTATTGTGTTGCCTGATCATGCAAAGCCTATGATATTTAATTATTTTCATTCACCACCTCTTGGCGCTCACCTACACACACACAAACCTATTCAGGCCATCCATCAGTAACTCTTTTATAAAGGTACGGATGCTGAAATCTCTGAGCGAGTGAAATGTTGCAAAATTTGTGCTCTGAGCAAGCCAGCTCAGAATACACATTTAGGGTTTCTGTCATCTGAAGCAGCTGAAAAACTCAGGGAAAATTGTTCATTGTATTCGTTGGCCTCTTAAGAGTAAATCAGGTAATAATATGCTGTTAGTTTGTGTTGGTGCTTTCACTAAATTTGTGTTGTTAATTCCACTTAGGAAAGCTGATGCTATGCCCACTATTCGTGCTTTTCAAGTACTTATTTTTCAAAATTTTGGTACACCTCCATCCATTGGGTCTTGTAACGGCTCATAGTTAACCTCTCATCTTTTTTAAAGCATGTGTTTTTCTGATGGCATACGCCACATAACTTTATCCCCATATAATTCTCCTCCTTCGCATGTGGAACATTTCAGTCAAAACCTTTGTTCTGCACTCATTGCTTTCCATGTGATGAACAAAACAAATTGGGATAAAAATCTTTCTTGGCTTCAAATTGTTTTCAATTATGCCAAGCACGAATCATATAAAACCAGTTCATTCAATCTTATGATTACCTTTGTCCCAAATAACTCTTTTTCAAATCTGTTGCATTTGAATGACTTGTTACCGAACAATCCAGAGGGTGTTCTAATATTTGGACATTTTCCCTCAAGAATTTAAATTGTGCTCATTTCAAAAGTTGTGCCATTTATAATAAAGGTCACATTGATAATCCTTTTCGTGTAGGTGACCTTGTTCTGTGTGAAGCACACTGTCAGCAGGGCAGTTAATAAGAAAATGACTAAAATTTCTTCTCGTTTGTTGGGCTCATATTAAGCCAACGTTTTTTGACGCTAGTCACTGCTGCTTTGGCTAATCCAAGTTCAGGAGCGTATATTACAAGAGCTCATGTCTCTCATTTGAAAATATTTCTTTCTTCAAAATAGTTTTTCTTTTTGCGCTGTTAAGGAGCTGCAGACCCAAAATATGCACTGATTTGTTATTTGGTTGTACAACCACATATTATAAATCACCTCTTTAACAAAACTGCAAGAGAAATTAAAATAATTCAGTAACAACTGCTACTTTTGTGATTCTGACTTTGTCTTGATCATGGACTGATGAGACTAGTCATTTTAGGATTCATGTCATTTGAGAGCTCTCCTGTCTTCAAGAAACCACTGTATTAAGATAAGTTGATTCTAGGTTAAATTCATTTGTCTAAGTAGCTAATGTTTTTGTGCTCTGAATTCAAAATTTTTGGTTTTATTATATGGAATAATGAATTTTTACTTGTTCATTGTCCGTTTAATCGGGTGATAATTCTAGTTGAATATTTTTGGGTATTTTGTGTTTGTTTGGGAATTAAACTAGTTAGGTTCATCATTAATCTTTTGAAGATGCGACATACACTTGTTTATTTGGTTCTTGTTCTCTTTCTTTAGGTCATTTGATAATGATGGATATATTTGGTATTTGATATTATTTTAACATTGTGGTATGGTTGATGTTACTGCTAATTAAATTTTGAGTAATTTGGTGTATTATACCTGGTTTCTGCCCATTGCAGCCTGTTTTCTCTTTCCATCTTACTCTTTACAAGGTCCCATTCTGTGTTTTACAGTTTCCGCCTGTTAAATGGACACCTAAATCGACACCATGTTTGTTACTTCGGCCATCTGCACAGTAACAAACTTGAACTCTAATGTAATTTTTGTGAAAAATGAGGACACATTTTCTGACAACTTCTATTTTATCACGTTAGATTTTGACCTACAAGCATTACACGAGGAATCTGTGCAATTGGTCAGTATGTTAAAAACCGTTCTTAATGTGCACAAGAACTTTGAAACCAATGGTGAAAACAGTTTGTTTGATCAAAATTTTAATTATGCTTTTTGCAATTAGAGAACAACCTCATTGCCTTCAAGACTGAAGTTCTTATGATTACCTTTCTACTACGTCAGTTGCGTACATAAAAAGGGAATTTTGAACATTGGTGGCAAAGTGCTCAAAACTGTATTTGAAACTTTAAATGATGATGATTTGGAAATTTAAGAAAAGAGACTTGATTCTGTAGTTGATGTACGAGATAAAATTTATGTTAATGTTGCTAATTGTATAATTTTAATCAAAGATGTTCAAGATTGTATTTTAAATATGACTAAAACAATCCAGAGATTGGCTACTCACTATTTAAATAACTATAAAATGTTGTATTTTGTTTGGACCCAAACTACTCATGAACTGTGAGACAATAATATTTTGATTGTTAGTTTCAGGTTAGACCTTAGTAATATGTTATTAAGAGTCAGCTAAGCTTTGTCTAGCACAGGGTTAGAATTGTTTGATTTGAAGCATGCTATTGAGACTAGTGTCCATGGCTAACTAAGCTCTACACTTTTGACTTTAAAGGCTTTCATTTATATTTTGAACCAATTTGACATTTGATAACACTATCTTTGCACATGATTGCTCCAGTGACTTTTGAAAATATTTTTGCATACTATGACTTCAGTACAGTACAATCTGAGTGGTAGCGTGCGTGCACACACACACACACAGAGAGAGAGACAGAGACAGACACACACACACACATATATTCACATTTATAATATTAGTAAGATTCTTTTCCTAATGTTGTTGTAAATGTCCCTTTGGCAAATAAGGATAGTTTTCAGAGTTATCATGTTTTGGTTTTTCCTGTGTTATTTCCCAACGTAAACAGGTATCTGTTATTCAAAGTTTCTGACTTTCTTATTCTCAACCCATTTTTCTAGACTTTTGGCAAGTAAGCACTATTCACTTCAATCAATCTTTACTTGTCCTATATTTTTCAAAACTTATTTCCAATATTACATTATTGCAACTCTATCAATGATTCCCTCATTAAGGAACTTGATTCCTTTCTTGCTTCCCAGCCCCAAGGCACTAATTTCCATGACGTTATGCAACTTTTCCTATTCCCATCCTACTCCACCTTCAGAAAACATAAATGTCATATCTATAGTTCTATCGACGGTTGCTGTATTTTGCATTGTGTTTGCTATCCTCTTTAGGCTGCAGTCCATATTTTGTGCTAATATGCAACCTTCTCCACCCATTCTACCATCTAGCCAAGAACGTTCTGTATTATTTCTTTACTAGTTGTTTCTAGCGATCCTTCCTCTTCATAATGTAAGTTTTTGCTATTGTGTTGTTTTATAATGTAGTATAATTTTGTGGTATTTTTGCCTTTTTTTTGCCATTGCTCTCGTCTCATCTTTGCGGATCAGTTATCCTGGTTTTGCGCGGAGGGGGGGGGTGGTGCTTGTGCTATTTATGTTAGCGCTTGTTCCAAGTCAATGATGTAACTTTGTTAATTTCATTCTGTTCTTATTAGTTTGGCATTATGCCAAATTTGTTTTTATAGCAACGTGCTATAATTCTGCTTATTTTTTTTGTTTACTTACTGTGAAGTTTGTAAACTAACTTTGTCATGTGGAATTAATGTAATTTTTAAACATTTATCTGGTTAATTTTTTTGTGTTTCTTCTTTAAGAATAATTTTCTTTGTGTGAATTAATAGTGTATGTATGTAATAGTGTGTGAAATCTTAATTTATAATCGCTGAAATAAAAAGTTTTCTCTGTGATGCGTTATATATCTTTCTGGACCTTCGATATATGTAACAATTGGTCGCACAAAACAACGAAGTCTGGAGCATGCAATTTATATATATATACACACACACACATTTATATGCGACTTCCTTCTTCTAATTTTCTCACCATACAGCATGTAGTTGCCTGGTTTTCTTCTTTTATTGCATCCTTTTCCATTTTAGAATAAAATAGTTTTCATCCATCGTTTTGGGTAAGTTTTTACAGCAAATATTTTATGTTGCAAAGTGGTAATGTTATTTCCTTTGTAGCCTTGTTATCATAAAATCTTTTGTACTTGTTTTAGTGGTTTGCGGCAAGTGCCTATAAATTTGTCATGGCCAGCCATTTTTACCACCGAGTGATGTGCAACATACACCCATTTGTGGGATGGCCTTGGTACAGCTATGACTTTCAGATGTCACATCACAGTATCTTCGTAAAGAAGGAAAGATGTATAATCCATTCACGGTATCTTCGATACTTTTGAAAAGAACCTTTGAAAAATCACCCTAGCCGTTAGCCACATGCATATAACATTACAAACAGCGGCGAGCGCGGATACAGTTATGCCGTTAGGTTGCCAGCACATAGAGAGGAAATAGTTCTAAAGTTTTAATGTAATTGTTAATTTATCACTTACAAATGGATTTCGAAAAGACTTGTATCTTATTATGCCAATTATTAATGACGTGATGCTAACGTACTTTGATTTCAATGTTTCTTGCATACTCACAAAATCACGCTCAAAGTGAAAGTAGAGCGGCCATTTGTTTACAAACCTTCGTTCCGTGTGTTGTTGGCGAGATGTGGTCGACACACGTGCCAGAGAAATGGTGCGATTATCTTGTTTAACCAATAATAATTCATTTACTGGTTTAATTTTTTTTTTACTAATATCCTCTCTTTATTATTTCTCGTTGTGCCGATTTCTTTCGTTTCTGATACCTGTATAAGAGATTACTCGTAGTGCGTTCTCACGTGTTTAATATTTTTTAAATTTATTTCAGGTTTGCTTAAAATTTTATTTATTGTATTTTACGTTATATGTTGCGGTAGTTTTTGTGTGCAGTCATGAGTTCTAGCAAGGTGAATAAAAGATAAGTCACCAACGCCAACAGGACATCATTAACCTCACCGAATCGTTGTATTCCCTAATTAGGCGAGGGGAAATGAAACCCTGCAACGTCGCGGAAAGAGCGGCAGAAATGTTGAAACGCTTCAGATCCACAGTTCTAAGGTATGTTAAAATATATGTAGTATTAACCATTGCGTTTGCAAGTTGTGTGTGCTAAGGTCAATTATGTTGGCCTACGAAATGTGTTTACAAGAACATAAAGAAAATTTGTTAATAACTTGATAACATCGTCGAACGTTGTCTACGTGTCTTTTTAACGTTTTATTTGGGTAATTATTAAGTTTAGGGGGCTTTTCTGTAAAAAAAAAAAAAATAATTTCACGGAAAATGGTATATTTCCACTCCACTAATGATGCAGAACACGAATATACGACGGGCATTAACGTCCGACTAATTTCGTAACATGTGCCCACCTAACCTAACAGAACCTATCCCCACGATGGGTGAATCACTATTTTACATTTTTAAACTAACCTAGGATTGTTGGGTTTTACACTAACCTAGGATTGTAGGGTTATATAGACTCAAATGTGAGTGTATGAATCACCTAACCAAAAGGTGGTATTACAATGTGTAATTAAAAATAAAAACTACTTTGTGTTGGAATTTGTGTACCCCTGCGAGGGATTCTTCATAAACAACCCAATATATACAGTGGAAATTTATTATAAAGACAACTGACAATGGTAAGGAAAATTGCCTCTATAGTGAGTTTGTTATAGTCAATTAATTTTATATAGGTTATGGAGAGATGGTGCATTTTAAGATTCTGAAGAAGGAGCTTGTTTTGTATTTATAAGTTACATTGCGGCATTAATTGCCATTGTTATACGTCACTAAATAGATTACAGTCGATATAACTGGAACTTCCCCTACTATTAAACATATCTGTATCACTTCACTAAACATGAGAGGACATCGTAATCGATGAAATCGCAGTCATAATCTTTTAAGAAAACAATTGTGTATTAATGCATTTCCCCAACACCACTGTTCTACAGCCATTGTCTTTTAGTTATTGTAAATTATCAGTGTCATATTTTTCACTTTCAGTGCTACATAGCCAACCTAATTTGCATAATTTAAAAAGGACCATAATTCAGTTACTGGGTCAACTACAGTTACTGATACCAAAAACATACAAGGGTTTGTTTACAAATGATGTGTGACAATGTGATATGCTCTGCCGTGTGTTAGTTTAGGTTAGTTTAATAGGTGGCAGGTATTGGTTACTATATAACCCTACAATCCTAGGTTAGTTAAAAAATGTAAAATAGTGATTCACTCATCGTGGGGTTAGGTTCTGTTAGGTTAGGTGGGCACATATTACGAAATTAGTCGGACGTTAATGCCCCTCGTATATTCGTGTTCTGCATCATTAGCAGAGTGGAAATATAAGATTTTCAATGAATTATTTTTATTTTTACAGGAAACCCTATAAACTTAATAATTACCAAAATAAAACGTTAAAAATACACGTAGACAACGTTCGACGACGTTATCAAGTTATTAACAAATTTTCTTTATGTTCTTGTAAACACATTTCGTGGGCCAACGTAATTGATCTTAACACACACAACTTGCAAACGCAATGGTTAATACTACAGATATTTTAACATACCTTAGCACTGTAGATTTGGAGAGTTTCAACATTTCTGCCACTCTTTCCGCGACGTTGCAGGGTTTCATTTCCCCTCGCCTAATTAGTGAATACAACGATTCGGTGAGGTTAATGATGTCCTGTTGGCGTTGGTGACTTCTCTTTTATTCACCTTGCTAGAACTCATGACTGCACACAAAAACTACCGCAACATACAACGTAAAATACAGTAAATAAAATTTTAAGCAAACCTGAAATAAATTTGAAAAATATTAAACACGTTAGAACGCACTATGAGTAATCTCTTATACAGATTTCAAAAGCAAAAGGAATCTGTACGAGAAGGTTAGCACAAATTAAAGTCATACGTTATGAAAAATCAAATAATAAAGAGCTGATATTAGTATAAAAAAACCGATAAATGAAATATTAGGTTAAACAAGAATCGCACAAATTCTCTACAGTACGGCCATCCGGGGGCTTATGAGAGATTGGCGTTGCCATGTTAATGTTGTTGGATGGACTCCTTGAATGTTGACACATTTCATTGCAAAGTATTGTGTCTATAATATGTAATCAAAGTGAAAGTTTTTCTCCCCCACCCAATCCCCCAGTCAAAATCAAACCTATATATACACACACACACACACACACAGAGAGAGAGAGAGAGAGAGAGAGAGAGAGAGACAGACACGCACACGAAACATCTCATTTTTAATACTCACATTTTGGGTTTATATAATGAAATGTTTTTCGTTTGCATCACATATTCTTTTGTGTGAAATCCTCAAGATTAAAAACTTTACGCTTGTGGAATATCCATTAATAATATATACATTACTTTTATGATGGGTACGTGCATGTACGAACACATGTACTCACAAACAGTGGAATGTAAACATTGCCATGTGACTGCCACTTGGCAATGTTTGTTTACCCTTTGGCAGAAGGATACGAAATGGGCTGGAAAGTAGATCTTTAGCAGGGCTTCAGAAAATCTTGAAGTTACCGTGAATACATTATAACATTTATTTTTCTGGTTACACCTGCTGCATTACCTAAAGGTGTGCTCCAGTATTTTTTGGACTTATAACAAAAGAAAAAAAAATTTTTGTGCAGATAAGAAGCAATAAATTTTAGCATTATATTGTTTAATAAAAAAAAATGTGAACTTTCAGATAAGTGCTCAATGCCTCATTCATTGGTCAAAATAATAAATTAAATAATATTAATAAGTAAATAAATTGATGTCAAGATGTAAAAAAAATGTTTACTTCATATAATAATCCTGTTATGGTGGAAGATTTAGAACATAACTATAAAGTTTTTCCAAAAAATAAACGTGATTTAATCTTATTCTTGTTCCTTTCCGAGTAAAATATATAAATAAATTTTTTTTTATTAACTGTAGGGTTGATGCTGGAAAGATAAATTTACACCCTCAGTGTACCTAATGCCAATTCATGACTTTGATGTAATAAGTAAAACAGGAGCACGTCCCTAACTTGCTTCCTGTTGTATCCTCTTGTCTATAACCTAGGAATGTATATCCTATCTTCCATTTATATGCCATCTCGTGTCAATGTGAGAGTACCTACAAGTGCCCACAATTCTGTTGCGAAGTTGGTACCATAAAAGACTTTGTTTGTTAATTTTGTTTTGTCAAAATTTTTTGGTTAAAACTTTACTGTGTGGAGTGGAAATAAGGTTGCATTTTCTCGGGTCCGAACAAGCAAGGAGTATATGTAGTAAACGAAAAACAGGACAGCTTAAATTAATTTCAGTTTTTCAGTGTATGTTTGTGTATGTATATGTTTATGAGTTTCTGCTGTGTGTGTGTGTGTGCATGTGTGCTTGCGCACTTTGAAAACAGAAGAGTAGGCAACCTGTTTTATTGTCTGCGCCTTTTGGAAATGGGAGGGCAGGTGACCCTTTTTTTTTCCGTCTTTACCACTGGAAAATGGAAAGTTGAGTAATCTTTCTCTGTGCCAGGTTAAGAGGGGTGGGGTGTAATTAGTTGTAGTGTCTCTGTCATTAAAAGAAGAAAATCACAATATAATCAGGTGTGAAGAAAAACTGATGCAAAAAATATTGTCTATGGTTTTTATTTATATATTTATGATGTATTCACTGCACTGTCAATAATTTTTTGTTACATTGCAGTTGATGTCTCATTATACTTTTTTTTTTTACGAGCTTGCTTGTATAAACCAAACATTTGTAGGCTTTTCCAGTGGCAATAACAGACAATTGGCAATAGCAGACAGATCATTCCTCATTATAGTCGATTAAATTGAGGGTCTACTGTATAAAAGTTATCATCTTGTGTAAAAAAATTATTTATACAACTTCTCTTGCAAAATAACTTTTTATTTTTCATGATATTCATTATGCTCGTTTATTTATGTTGTTTTCGATCTAGTTCTCAACAGGATTAGTCCAAGCTAATAGACTCATAAGAGAAGGAACATGGAATTCCCTAACAATATTTACAAATGGTACCCAGCAAAAGTCATCATTACTTGATAACTTTTAGAGTGTGTATTTTTATTGTTTTATATATTTATTTAATGTTTGTTTATGTTTTGGAACATATCGTCTAATTTACGTGACTTAGGTATGTTTTGCACAAAAGCTGTGCAATGTGAACAGTATAGCAATTTTGAATACAGGTTTGTTTGCGACTTGTAAGAGAAAATTTTTGGATTGTGATATTATCTTTTCATTTTATGATTTTTCTGTATAATTCATTTATATAATTTTTTGTTAGTTTTCTATTTACGTTTGAAATTATGACATTGCGGTTTGGATGTCTGTCAGGTGCTCAGCATTAATTTTAATTTATATCTGTGATGAATTTTGTGTGAGTGAAACTTGTTAAAATGTTATTTATTGTAAGTTCCATTAAACTAGGAACACTTACTTGCATGAATTATCGTGTACTTTAATTGGCCATGTAGTATATTGCAAGCAAGTCCCGCTGGTTTTTCAAATGCACAGGCAAAATGTTCTCCTACTCCACACAGAGTAAACATGATGTGTGTCGCTCTAGCTCAGAAACATAAGTTTTAAAAAAAAATTAAGGAAGAGTTTTGCAAAGTGTTTAGGAGTTGTGCCACACTCGTCTGCGTAATAATACACAGTAACAGCATGTTTTTTTTTGTGATAAAATAAATATTAAGTCTTTCTGCCCAGCATCCCGGTAAGGTGTATTGCTTGTATATGGCAGGCTATCCCATCCATTAAAAGTGTGTAGAGACTGTACTAAGTGAAAATTTTTAATGTTTTCAAGTATGAAACATGGTTTTGTGCCCACAAAACACCCAGAAATTTTCTAATGTTGTATTACTGAGCACTGATGAACACTATGAAATTTTTGACAGTTAAGTGTTATAGACATTTGCAAACAATGTAAAATTTTAGATTTTTGAACAGTTTCTCTAAAAGTGATATACCAGGTAAATTATACATAAAGGCCAATTTTTGAAACCATTCTGAATTTTACTTTTGTAATCTCTTTGAAAACACTGCATATTTCTATTTTCAATATGAATGATTTTGTTAAGACAATCTATACTTATTTTTATTCGCCAAGGGCATATGCAAATCTACAGTCCTACACAAACTGTGCCAGTTATGTCGGCACTTTTTTTATGTCACTATGTAATTTTGTTAATTCTTTTCTTATTTATTTGGTGTTTTGCCAAATTTTTTTCCCTATTGGAACGTGCTCTAGTTCTGCTTAATATTTTTGTTTATTCATTTTGAAGTTATAAAACTAACTTTATCATTCAAAAAATTTTTTAAAGTTTAAATATTTATTTGTGTATTGTATTTTATGTTTCGTGTTTAAAGAAATATTTTTCTTTATGTGAGTTATTTACGTATGTAATATTGTGTAAACTCGTAATTTTCAATTATCCAAATGAAAAACTTTATTTGTGAATTATTGTATGTCTTTCTCCAACTTTCGATTTATGTATCGATTAATTGCGCGAGACCACGAAGTCCGGAGCATACCTATGTATATATAGGTTTCCGCTCAGTTAACTTCCTTCTTCGTTTTCTCGCCATACAGCATGTAGTGAACTTACGTTACTAACTTCTGGAATCTTTCATTATCTTGAGATTGACGCTACTCCCCACCTGTGGTGTACAGAATGGTTCGTAGGGTCTACAGTTAAGGTTAACTGGCACAGAATATAGGTGCCTTGAAGGTTGAGGGTATCTAAAACAATACTTCATTAGGTCTTGGTTTTGAACAGGTGTATTTAATGGGAATTCATTCACACATTCCCGGCACTGTTGCGGGAAGTACACATACTTTAACGCCCTGCGAGTTCAAGGCCTGAAGGGCTGATGACAATGTTCTGGCTAATGTTTCAGACACTGTGGGGGCATTAGGTGTCAGGACAGGTCCCTGAGTGATGACGTGGTTACTTATCTGCACATGTTGCATGGTAGTTGTTCCGGCAGTTGAGGTCTGGTGAGTTGGATGGCCCGAATACGTTTCGGCAGTTGATGAGATCTGGTGAGCTGGATAGCCCTGTTATAGGCCCTCTGTGGTTGGCTGTTGTTGCACTCAGCTGGCTTCCTCTCGATGTGGTGCTTCTCGTTGAAGCTCACCACTTGCTCCCGTTCTCGGCGTAGGGTAGTAACTGACTGCTTACTTCCCTACCACGTCCCGGCAAGGTGACCCTTGACGGGCCCCCTCCCCGGCCCTCGGCGCGGGGTTGCACTGGACTAATCCCACCAGCTCGACATGGCACTTCTCGTTGAAGCTCACCACTTGACTCTGCCTTCTCGGTGCGTTATTGTAACTGCCTGACTGGTGACTGGTGACTGACTGACTCGCATCCCGGCGTGGTGAAACTACTCGTCCAACGTGACTCTGGTAACTGTCTAACTGCTTCTGCCTTGCGCCCCCGTGTTTCGCGTCCCGATAAGGCTGACCCCTTAATGTTGCGACTGACTGATGCGGCTGACGGATGTGGCCGGGTTCCGATATTCTGGCCTTGGTACCTGTTGCACTGACTTACTCTCGGCGCGGAGTATCGCAGCTTCTGGCTGAACTCTCTGTGTGGTGATAACGAACTGACTAACAGATGATCTACTGAATCCCACCCTCTCCGCAAAGAGGCTTATATTCTCTCTTGGCTCCCTCCCTCGTTTCCTACACGTGTCTCCTTTGTTGGCAGAGGGGGGAGGGAGGAAGGTGCAGAACAAAACACTTCTTACATGGGCCATGGTTCTTGTTGGTTGGAGGGAAGGGGGTGGTGTGGGCCAGCACCCTGAAACTTACCCTGTCAGCTTCCCTTCTGCAGCGCGTGTCCTAGTTGCCCCGTGGTTTGGATATAGGGGGAGGGGGAGGAGTGCTCGTGGCACCACTTTCCAGCTTGTCAGCTGTTTTCTCGGGCATGTTCTTAACTTCGAGCAGAAATCGCCTTACTATCGTCATTTCTCGGCATTTACAAATTTCTCTGGGCTTGCTAAGGGGTGGGAGGAGGAGGCCCGAGGGCGGCAAGTGCTACCTCACCTCGGTATGCGTAAATGGGCGACACGTGTCGTCCGGAAGTCCCTACACTGTTTAAGCTGGTGGGGGGAGGGTTAGTGACAGCGCCGCTTCTAATATTCCTAATCGAAATGGTTTTATCCGCTGTTTAAAGTTTGTTTGCAGATATGTTATTTTGCGACGTGATCGTATTATTTTGTGTTTACAATCATCTTTCAAGCTTTTTTTTTTGTTTTTCTAGCAGTTTCCCGGAATTGCTTAATCTTGTGGCCAACCTTTTCATCCTTCTTGTGATGTGAGCCCCACACCAAATCATGGCATGGTCGTTTTGACCATGATTCCACTTATTTCGGCCAGCACTGCAATAACGTCTGAATTTCATTTTCTGCAATCAAGTAACCACTAAATTATTTTTTCCTGCAGCATGTGCTCGGTAGTGCTCCCAACTTTGTGTCTGATGCAACGGTTGATGTTGGTGTAATATTTGGACTGTTCAACTGTGAAATTGTTTTTGTTTTAAACTTAAAATGAAAGTTATAAGAATGTATTGAAAGTAAATTTTCAGTAATGCAGATTTTCAAATTAAGCGATCGGTGGTACCCGACAATATAGTCATGGCCATATAATTAATAACAAAAAATTTATTTATATATATCTGTTATAACAAAAGAAAAATTTTAATACCACCATTGTTCCAAAGAAAGAAGTATTTTGTTATTTACTTACTCAATAATTGCCTATGGATAATATATAAATTTATTAATATACTGTTGTCATTGGTAAAAAGTTGAGCTACACCGTGAGTGTACCTAATATTCTTTTTATAACTTTTATGTAATAAATAAAACAGGAGCACGCCCATATTTTTGTACTTTCAGTAGTATACCCTAGTCTACACAGGAATCTAGATCCCACCTTTCATTTATGTTCCATCCTTGTGTTAAAATGAGAGTGCCTATGGGTGCTAATATTTACGACACTAAGGTGATACGTAACACAACCGGTTGGGAGTTAACATATTCTCACGTTATTAATTTGACGACTTTTTCTCTTTTTCACGTTAATTTGAAATTTCATACCATGTGCACACATACAATAAAACAGAAAAAAGAGTAGAGTCCACATACATACATACTTACACATATACATTCACACATACATACTTACATAGATACATACTTACATATATACATACATACACACACACACATACATACATACATACATACATACATACATACATACATACATACACACACATGCTTACATATACACTGAAGAGCCAAAAAAACTGGTACACCTGCCTAATATTGTGTAGGGCCCCCCGAGCACACAGAAGTGTCGCAAGATGACGTAGCATGGACTCGACTAATGTCTGAAGGTATGCATGAAGCAATTCACACCGTGAATCCTGCAGGGCAGTCCACAAATCCAATCTGCGCCAATTTGAGAAAGGGTTGCACGTCTGTCATGTTTAATGATTCTCGCCAGTCGTCGTTTATCCCATTCTTTCATGATCTTTTTCCAGCCCCAGCGATGTCGAAGATGTGATGTTATACCGGATTCCCGATATTCACGGTACACTCATGAAATGTTGGTACGCGAACATCCAAATGTTATCGCTACCTCGGAGATGTTATGTCCCATCTCTCGTGCGCCGACTATAACACCACGTTCAAACTCACTTAAATCTTGATAACCTGCCACTGTAGCAGCAGTAACCGATCTAGCTGCAGACCGCATTGCGTTACTCTGATTGGTTCCATACCTCTCTTATTTCCATAAGCACGCCTATACCAGTTTTTTGGCTTTTCAGTGTATATACACACATACACACATGCATACATATATATACACACATGCATATATTGGTTAATTTTTATTTTACAATTGAGTGGAAAAATACTGCAATACCTTTAAAGTTTTCTTGGGCAAACTGAAATAAATCTTGGGCACTAAGAATCAGTCCCTGTGTTGTTCTCCGTAGACTGGTTCTAGTTGTGAATGTGCCATATTGTGGCCCTTATGTTTACCTTATTTTCCTAATGTGCTTTTGTTAGCAATTCTTACTTTTTTATAACATTTTGTTTTATTCTAGTCCAATTATAAACATTTAATGTAAATTTTATTGTCCAGATGACATTTGAAATTAATTATTTTGCCATTAAACTGTAATAACACTGTATTACTTTTTTTTTTTCTCTTGTTGCTCTCTTCAAGTTACAACTTTGTTTTTTATCTCTCCTCAGACTTGTGTTAGGCTTTACATCAGTCACACTAAATGGCAATACATGTACTGTACTTTAAAGATGGACTACTTAAAAATTTTGGTTTTATATTTTATATGTGGCTTGGTAATATACTTTTATTATTATTATATTCGTTTCACCCTCTTTGGGGTATGATGAAACAGTCATTTCTTTGAGTGTTGCTCCTTCCTTTGCACCCAGTACTTCTTCATTCTTTCAGATCTTCTTCTTCTCTCCTCATCTGAGATGATGGGTTTCGACCTTATTTTAGATTTTACTTGGAACCTTATCCCTTCGTCTTTAAATTTTATATGTACTGTTCTATCAAGTAATGACTTTTCTGTAATTTTTAGTTCTCTTAGGTCTTTTTCAATTTCTGTGAACCAATTAGGCTTTGTTTTGCGGTTACGGAAGAAATCAAAAATTTGTTTAGTTAATCTATTAGAATTCATTCTGAGAAGATGTCCGTAAAACTTTAGTCTCCTTTTGCGCATAGTATCTGAGAGTTTTTCAATTTTCTTGTATAGCGTTTCATTCTTGACGTATACTATATTATTGTCCTGAAATTTTGTTCCTATGATCTTTCTTAAAATTTTTCTTTCTTTTATTTCTAATTGTTCCAACTGACCTATGCGATTCAAGGTTAGAGTTTCTGCTGCATACAATGCTTCTGGATAAATTTAAAATTTTTGGTAGTTATTCTTTTGGGTAGCTATGTAAAAAACAAACTATGTATTGTAATTGTGTATCACAACCGTTTCAAGGACCACAGCATGGCTATTCAAGATATTGGATTGCAGTGCTGCTGAGAAAATTCATTTTATTGTATTTGTTCTGCGAGATACTTTTAGAGTAGTAGTATTGGCAGCACTGCATGGTGTACTAACTGGAATGTAAGGTGTGATCTAATAATAACAACTTTGTGTTATAATCTGGTTGCAGTGGTGGCAGGAGTTAGAAAATAGCTATGTACAAGTTTACAGTAAAGTAAGCTGGCAGTAGACCTATATCATGACTAACACGCCTGATAACTCATCGTGTGAAAACGTACCATAAGGTAATTTCTAACATGAAGTCACCTGCAGCATTCAATTTCTGTGCCATTGTTGTTGGCATTCGTTTTGTTATTATTATTTTGTAGTTTTCTTTTACTCAGTTTTGGGAATTATTTTGGTATCTCTGAGTTTGTTTGCGGCAATGTACCATAGTATTGCCTACTTTATTTATGATTTCGGTCATTGTTCCGTATTGCGTACCCTTGTGGTAAAACCACAGTAAAACCGCAAGTACAGTATTGAGTATCCATTCAATTTGTTTCCTTTACAAGTTAGTGTACTATTGCGTATCTCGCCGAGTTCCATTTTGCATATCCAAGTTCAAGCCAATTGTTCTGTTCAACGTATCCAAGTATAGTTTTCTTTAAAATTAAAAGTTTTCAATTAGAAAACGTACAATGGTGTGTGCGGGGTGTAAAATCACAATGTTGAATGCTCGGAAGATGATTTATTTCTTGCCGGACATAAATACATTTCTCATCGAGCACAATATCCTCAAACCGTCGATACAATGTGGACCATGCACTGAAGATGAAGCCAGGTTCGTGGACAATCGATGTTTGTTTTACTGGTGTCGACAGCGCACCGAGAATGGCACGAAATGTAATTTTAAAGTGTCGGCGAGACAGGGCAGTTTCGTGGGAGATTCGAATTTGTCGCCGGGCAAGATCATCGAGTTGTGTTTATTGTGGTGCCTGATACAGTATCCCCGACAGCAGACTATAATAAATGAACTTCAGTGCTCAGGCAAGACTGTTGTCGCCTGGTCGAATTTCTGCCGCCAAGTGTGCATAAACTGGGTGTTAACTTACGGGAAACGAATCGGCGGGCCTGACAAAATAATTGAGATAGAATAATCAAAATTGGGTAAACGCAAAAACTGCAAGGGACGTAAAGTTCACGGCCATTTGATTTTCGGCGGTGTGGAGAGAGGTGATCCTACAAAGTTCTTCCTGGTGCCGGTGGAAAAGAGGAACGCCGCGACATTAGTGAAATGCATTCGTGACTGGATAGTGCCGGGCACGACAATAATTTCAGACTGTTGGCGAGGTTACAGCAACTTGGACATACACTGCTATCGTCACATGGAAGTAAATCACTGGAGGGAGTTTGTGTGCAGTGAAAAGAGTGGATTAGTAAACACCCAAAACAAATCAAAGTTGAGGCAGGGCGAGACTTTAAGAGTGCACACGCAAAACATCAAACGAAGTTGGTGTTCAGTTAGATACAGCATCCCGTGTTTTGGTAGATGGCAAAAGTCGTGGGTCGGCTACTTGGCAGAATACATTTGGAAAAAAAACCCCAGTATCGGCAACAACTTCACTCTTTACTGATCCATGCAGCCGCCATGAACGAGGGGCCTCGGAAGGAAGGCGAACACCTCTGCGAAGGCAGTTCTCTTTTCGATAGGTAAAACTAACTGTTTGCATTTGTAGAAAAAAAATTAACGGATAAACGAAAAGTACTCTATTTTTTTTCATTTTCAGATACAGGCAATGGCTAGTAAAAAAAAAAAGTGTGCCTGCGTAGCTGGTTCTGTCAATTTAAAGTGAGAATGGCAGTAGTTGGTTTTCATGTTTAAAATGAATTTGTTGGTTTAGTTTTAAAGTGTTTGAATTTAAGATTGAATACGTAATAGGAAATTTTTAGCAAGTCACTCTCCGCAATGGGATAGGCCCCGAGAAGCTAATGGCAAAAAATTACCAATTTCCAGTAAACATTTTTTAAAGTGTTGAATGGCTTGTTATTTGCATCAGTTTAAAGTTAGGTGACTTATTTAAAATTAAAGTGTGAATTACTCGCTGTTTGTGATTGTGATGTCTGTTTAAATTATAAATGAGTAGTTATTTATATCAGTTTAAAGTTGGTTAAATTGCTTGTGTATAAAATGACTTGTTATGTTTTATAGTCAGTTTAAAGTGTAAACGAGTTTGCGGTTTGCAGCGTCTGTTTAAAATGACAATGAGTAGTTATTTGCGTCAGAGAGGAAAAAAATATTACATGTGTTTGTTCCTTCTCCAAGGAAAAAGCAAGCACAGTAAATATATTCAAAAGAAAGAAAATACTTACGTTTTATAAATGGAGAAAAAATAAATCACTAAACACACACACAGAATTTAAGTAACATTTATTCAAAAACCACACACAAAATCAAATTTTTACATTTACATACATGTTTAATGAAGTTGGAGACTCTAGGATAGATTAGCTAGCTGTCCATTTTTCAGCTGCGGTGCACTGCCTACATCCAGCAGTAGGTAATCTTCAGTTATGTTGTCGCATCCCGAGCCACGAAAGGGTGATGTCTAGGAGCCCTGGAAGAGTACCATCTCGCCGAGTTCCGTTTGGAGTATCCAAGTTAAAGCCAATTGTTTCGTTTAACGTATCCAAGTATAATTTTTCTTTAAAATTAAACGTTTTCAATCAGAAAACGTACTATGGTCTGTGCAGTTCATTTGTTTACAGTAGGCTAGAGCATCTTAAAAAAAAATTCATTCATTGGCCTACAAACATTGCATCTCATCACTCTATCACTCTCCTTTGGCATTAAAATTCCTTTTTTTTCTGCTCTGCGCATATCACACCATATTCTTGGGTGACGTTGATGAGGGTACCTTGGTTCAATAGCGTTCCAATCGCAGCCATGACATTGTTTGTACCCTCCAAAGCACACTGTACACTTACTAGGGGTCGACATATCGGCCTGATACAGTACAACTATGGTGCATCAACGCCCATACCAAAGCTTATATTATAAGCAAGTCGTCAAAAAAGAAATGGATAAAACAAAAGTATATATTTATTTATTTATTTTATTCATTTTCAGATACAGGCAAGGAAGGATGAGTGAAAATAAAAATATACATGAGTAGCTATTTGCCTCAGTTTAAAGAGTGAATAAATTGTTTAATTGTTTTGTGTGGTGTCAATTTAAAAGTGTGCGTTGTCTGTGACAATAGCTCATTTAAAATTAAAGTGTGATTGGCTTGCTATGTGTAGTAAGAGGGAGGTCGATTGTTTAGAGTTTAAATTGTTTGAATTTAGAATTGAATACGTAATAGGAAATTTTAAAATGACAATGGCTTGCTGTGTGTGTCAATGTAAAGTGGGAATGGCAGTAGTTAGTTTTCATGTTTAAAATGAATTAGTTGGTTTAGTTTTCATTTTTTAAAGTGTTTGAAATTAGGATTGAATACATAATAGGAAATTTTTAACAAGTCTCTCTCCGCATTGGGAAAAAATTACTTCTCACAACTCTTGATTATTAACTGTTTAAAGTTTAAAATTAATTTTTTGGTTTGGGATCGAATACATAATAGGAAATTTTTAACAAGTCACTCTCCGCAATGGGATAGGCCCCGAGGAACTATTGGGAAAAAATTACTAATTGTTTCCAGTAAACATTAAAATTAATTAGTTGTTTTAGTTTTCATGTTTTAATTTGTTTGAATAGCTTGCTGTGTGTGTCAATTTAAAGTGAGAATGGCTGTAGTCGTGATTACTAATTGTTTAGAGTTTAAAATGACTTAGTTGGTTTAGTTTTAAAGTGTTTGATTTTAGGATTGAATACGTAATAGGAAATTTTTAACAAGTCACTCTCGGAAATGGGATAGGCCCCGAGGAACTATTGGGAAAAAATTACTAATTGTTTCCAGTAAACATTAAAATGAAGTAGTTGGTTTAGTTTTCATTTTTTAAATTGTTTGAATAGCTTGCTGTTTGCATCAGTTTATGACCTTTGACTGTGTGTTTGGTAGCAAGAGGGAGGTCTGAATTGGATCTCCCTTGCCAATATATATTGTCTCCATAACAACACGAAAGAGCCATCTCACAACTCGTGATTACTAATTGTATAGAGTTTAAAGTGACTTGATATTATATGCATAAATAATACACCCATGAAGGCCTTAAAGTTTCCATAAATTGCTCACTTTCTTGATAACTTTTTTTTCAAATTTAAGATAGTTGTTATTCTGGATACGCAATAGGAAATTTTTAGCAAAAGTCACTTCCGCACGGGGATACGCCCAGGGAAATAAATGGCAAAGTGACCAATTGTTCCGTTTTCAGTTTGGGTACGCCACAGGAAACAATTCTGTTTGTCGAAAATGTTTCTAGAGGGAATTTTATATGTGGGTCGGAACAAATGAGGTTCGATACTAATTTCCACCTTTCAATTTGGATATGGAAACCAAACACTTTTCGATGCCAGTCGTTTTTCACGTGGATATGCAAAGAGAAACTTTTGGTAAAAACCCGGTAATTACAGGCAGGTTGAATACGCAAGGAGAAATTTTACAATACAGTGAAATCCCGATATTTCGCATCCCGATTATTCGTATATCCCGCTAATTCGTACAAATGTGCCGGTCCCTTGAGAAAATCCCTTTAATTCGTAAAAAAAAACAATGCATTCCAGTCCCCTTGATAATACGTATTTATTTTGGTGCTCGAGCTCAATTAAAACGTCTTATAATTCTTATTTACAACTTAAAAATCTCGTTAACTCGTAATGTTTTTAACCCTAGACTGTACCCCAGCTCTAGATTTATGCAATTTGGGCAGAGTAAAAAAGACCGGAAGGGTACTGAGGGACGAAGGAGGGTTTGAACGGCAGGTAATGATGCAGAGTAGGATGTGAGGCGATGTGTCTGTGATTCTCAGAACTAAGAGGCACCTTGTTGTCCGGTCTACGGTTATGAAAGGGTAGGAAGGAGCAGAGCAAGTGAAAATTTAAGTCAGTTTGGTCTTAACCGTGCCTCCGAAAAGAGCTAATAAGTGTCTTTCCATTATAGAAAAAAAATTAATTACTACCGCCGTGGCCGGTGGTGATAAACAAATTGACGTGTCCAAACGTGATAACGTTCCTCCTTCCACAATAACATCAATTTTGAAGAACAAAGACAAGATCGCCTCCCAGACATCGGACAGCAAAGTAAAGTGCTTTAACACTGGTGAGTATCCATAACTAGAAGAGAATTTTAAAAAGTGGTTTGTGCAAGCACGGAATTCGAATGTACTAGTTAGAGGAATCATTTTAAGAGAAAAAGTAAAAGTTTTCGCAGAAAAAAATGGGAATTAAAGACTTTCGTGCAAGTGAAGGTTGGTTTAATAGGTTTAAAAAAAGGCACAGCATAAAATTGAAGAAGCTTAGTGGGGAAGTGCGAGTGTATCGGCAGACGTTTGTTCTGAGTGGAAAGACGAATTGGGAATGCCGATGAGACGGGCTTATTTTATAAGTGTCTCCCCGACCAATCAATGTGTTTTAAGGAAGAAAAGTGTAATGGCGGAAAAAAAGTAAAGAACGTGTAACCATATTGTTGGCTGCCAACATGGATGGATCTGAGAAATTAAGACCGCTCATGATAGGCAAATCACCCAAACCAAGATGTTTTAAAAACATAAAAACATTTCTGATGATCTATCGTGCAAACTAAAAAGCGTGGAGGACGGGCGAATTATTCAAGGAATGTATACGATCAGTGAATGCTGATATGGAGAAAAGGCAGCGAAAAATTCTGCTTTTCATGGATGATTGTACGGCCCACAACAATACCCCACCGCTCAGTCATGTTAATGTTGTGTTTTTACCTTCCAACACTACTTCTAAGCTGCAGCCTCTAGACCGGGGCATAACTAAAACGTTCAAAATATTTTACCTCAAGGAAATAGTGATGCAACTCCTTGACAGCATCGAGGATGGGAATGAACATAAAATCACCTTATTTTCAGCCATGAACATTACTCACAAGGCGTGGCAAAGTGTTAGCGAAAGCACAATAAAAAACGGTTTTCGTGCAGTGGATTAATGAAGGTGGAACTTTCATCAACAGTTACTGAACAAGACTTAGAATGCCCTGTGAATTGAAATCGTCTTCCTCAAAATGAAGAAAATTCTATAACGTTTGAAGATTTAGTCCATTTTGACGATGGCCTAGCGGTAGCAGGGATTATAACTGATGACGAAATTTTGGCTCCATCTCAGGACATTGATGGTGAAGGTGATGACGAAGATGATGTGCTGACAATTACACCTAAAGAGACTAAAGAATACATCAACAACGTGCGCCATTTCTTAGCAAAATCAGATGTTGGCGATGGAGTATTTTCTGCTTTGAACATGCTTGACAAAGCCATCGACAATACCCGTCTGCAAGGCTTGCACCAAAAGAAAATTACAGATTTTTTTTAAACTAAAATTTTTCATGTGTTTATTATTGATGTAATTATTGATTTATATATACATATGTATACATAATATGTAGCCATGCATTTATCATTATATATTAATACAAATTTGCATTAATCTCATTATTATGTATTTTTTCTTTTTTTGCTCCTGATTATTGGTAATCCCGCTAATTTGAATTTCTCGATAATTCGTATTTAACATTCAGTCCCCTGACAATACGAATTATTGGAATTCTACTGTATTAACTTTTTTTTTTTAATAATTGTATACGAAATAGGCGACTTTTTATGTGGGTTTTGCTGTATCAATGGATACGTAATGTAGTATTGTTTGAATGATTTGGATACGCAATACGGAATAATCATCAGTCCATCTAAATTATAATATAAAATGAAACCTAGTTAGTTAATTAACCTTCAGTAAAGTTATGTTCTGTTGTATCTGTCATATTGACATTGTCATATTTCAAGAATATAAGTTTTTCTTAATTAATGTGTTTAAAATATTTGATGTTTATTAATAATTACATAAAGTCGCATGACTGACATTTACTTTTGTAAAAAGCATTTCTAATATTTTGTCAGTTACCTATATTAGGTATATCTTTCCAGTCACTTTGATATATTGAAAGGTTATGTGAAACGAACAGTCCAGTGCAGGCTGCGATCTATAAATACTTGCATTTGCCATTCTCTTGTTCTTAATCTCTGCCTTTTTCTTTGAGCATGTAGTAGCTTTGCTTCTACAATATTTTTTATATCACCTTTCATCGCAAGGTGAATTAGTTTTCTGCTGTTTTGGGTAAATGTTTAGCCAAAGCTAATTTGGTTTTGCAACTAAATAAGACTACTCACTTTATTATGCTTTTGCAATACTCTTGTTTATGTTTGTGCAATAATTATCAAGATAATATATATTTATTGGTTGATCACTTTTTTTTACTCTTGCCCAGTCATTCATGTCAATGCTATTTAACATATATATCTTTTAACCAAATTAATCATTCTATTTCTTGGGTGGTACACATCCTAGACTAATGTATCTGTCATATATGTGTCATGTACCATGGGTGATACACGTCCTGGACTAATGTATCTGTTGTGTATGTGTCAGGCACCACCGGTGGTACACATCGTCTTGGCCTAATGTATTGGTCATGTATGTGTCGTGTCGTGTACCACGGGTGGTAAACCTTAATTTCTAATGTCAATTTGTTTTGTTTACAACAAAATATAACTAGTTTCACATGATTTTCCAAGGCTTGCAATACATTTACATATTTTTGCATGTAATATTGTTGCGAGTTCTGTATAGTCTGTTCATACTGGTAATTTGGATCCCATAAAATCTGCGGGGGAAATTATTTGGCAAGTTAGTAGTGTAGTGGTGCAATATGTTCAATCTTATCATCATACAGAGCTAATGTTAGAAAGTGAAGTATTGTGCCTTTTCATGCAGTTCTACAAATCCTTCAATTCTACAAGAATTATGTTATTTCACCTTAAAATAGTGGTCAGTTGCAGATTTTAGTAAATTGTTTGGCTTCAGTAAATAATTACTCCTTAAAAATGCTGCCTTTATCTGCAGGTTGTCAAGGTGTCAATACGTTTTACAGACTACGAACCTAGTGAAATGATATGGATCGCTCAGGTGTCACTATAAATATATAACTTGTTATGTTTAGATACATTACTTATAGTTGTTATAATTCTTATTTGTTCCTGGTCTTTGAAACTTAATGAAGAAGCATTACATGTAACAGCATTGTTGTAATTCCCCTTCGTGGTTTGTGATATCAAACTACTTATGCTTCAACATGTTTCAATCATAAATGAATGTCAGTAGTCGAACTTCGCGCATAATTCAGTTTGTAGGTGAAAGTTCAAATAAAAACAAAGTTGTGGCATCTGCTTCAACCACTTCACAAGAAGGACGTATAAGAAGGCTATCAATTTGTACAGCTACGTCAGCTGCCAACTTTTCTCATCAACGGTCAACTGTAGATGTGCTCCCATCAAATCAACAGGAATTGGTTCCAGAAAATTCAACTGTGCTACCAGACAAATCTGCTATTTTGCCTTAATCTCATTCATCACAGTTCACAGCTATTGATACAACTCAAACAAAATGTAGAAAAAGGAAACATACATAGCCATGAAATACAACTATGAATTTATCATGTTCAGACTCTTGACGACAGTTTATTTGAACTTAGCGACTTGGGATTATATGTATCAAACATCTTCGTCTGGAGATTCTGATAGTGATGCTAGCGGTGTTTCTGCTCTTGATGTTACACCCTAAGAGGATACAGTTGCAGCAGTGGTTCACAGGCCTGATAAAGGTTGTGGAGATGAAGCACAAGTGTTGGATACATGGGAACCTTGTATGAATAAAACCCAAACTTTTCAGTGTACAGTTCAATGTCAGTTGCAAGGAGAAATAGATACTTCAACACCACTGTCTGTGTACAGATGTTTTTTTCACTGATGAAACATTCGAAGTAATAGTTCAAGAGACAAACAGGTATCCACACCAGTACATACAATCCCATAATATTTATCCCTAATCATTCATGAGCAAATGGAAAGATACCACCAAAGAATAAATACTACAACTGTGTGGTATACTGATGGCTGTAGCCATTGCACCTCTCCCAAATTTACGACTTTATTGGTCCACTTAATTGTTGTACCATAATGAGCTGATAACAAAAACCATGAAACGTGAACGTTTTGAAGCACTGTCGAAAAGTTTGCATTTCAGCAGTAACGAGGAACTAGTGGCAGAGACAGATAGATTATTCAAAATAAGAGATAATTTGTTCTGCAGAACATTTAGAAAAGTGCTGACTCCAGGGGAAGAAGTTGTAATAGATGAAACAATGGTACCATGAGGGGGGGGGAGACATGTGTTTCGTCAGTACATTCCAACAAAGGCCCATAAATATGGAGTGAAGGTGTACAAAGTTTGCATACCAGAAGGTCAAAATATAGGCAAGAAAAAGGAGGACCATGTTGTACCCAATAAAACATCCATTCATAGTCACCAAGTAGTGATGGAACTCTTTACTGGATTGATAAATGGACGAATATTGTATACTGATAATTTTTATTCAAGTGTCCAACTAGCTGAAACACTGTAGCAAGATAAAACCTATCTGCGTGGGACAGTGAGGGTTAACAGGAATTACAACCCCAAAATTGTTTGCCAAGCAAAACAAAAAAGAGGGGATGTATATGGAAAAGAAAAAGCTGGAATTAAAGTTATGAAATGGACAGATAAAAGGTCTGTACTCATGGTGACAAGTTTACCCTCTCATACTGATGAGCTTATACAGACCAGAAAACAAAACAAGAATGGTGAAGATGTAATGAAACCAGCAGCTGTAATTGCTTACAATAAAGCGAAGAAAGGTGTTGACGTGTCTGACCAGATGTCTTTGTATTATACAACTCTGTGCAAGACAAAATGGTACAGGAATGTCATTTTTGAAATTATATTTGCTACTTGCGTGGTTAATTCATGGTGTGTATATAATAAGTCTAGAAGTGCTTCAAACGTAGGGATGCTGGAGTTTTGAGAAAATCTTGTATATGCTCTTTTGAAACCTAGCACTCATGATTTGCAAGTTACACTAGACGAAAGTGGTGTAGGTGAAGGAAGCAGTGATGCACTTTCTCCAAAAACAGTGGGACAAAAACAGACCAACAAGAGGCATGAGCTTGTTCGTTGTGAAGGGCCAGCAAGAGAAAACAGAAAATGTTGTGTAGGTTGTTATAAAAGAATACAAAAAGAAAAGTATGCAGCAGAAGCAAGAAAAAATAGCAAAACGAGTTTGCACATAATGTAAGGACTGTGAAGGATATCCTACATCAGGGATGGCGAACCAGTGGCACGCGAAACAATATTTTGGGCACGCCACGCCACGGATCAAAAGGTTTGCATTTTAGTTTAAAATAACAAAGTTCACTATGACGTATTGATGCATTCTGCATCCCGGGATATATTTTTCCGTCAGCAGGCACACACTGTCGAAACTCGCAACGACAAGGAAACGCGAACAGCCGCCATAAACCAGCTAAGGGTTCGGCGAGCGTGCCAGAAGAATGACGCCAGGATTCCGCCGCGACGAGAAGGCACAGCCTCTCGCAGCTGCGTCGAAAACGTTAAAAGGTTTCACAGCCCACAGCTGCATTTCTCTCGCAGGCTGGCTACTGCCAAAAACCAGCTAATAGCTTTGGCGAGCGTGCTGGAACAATAACACCAGAATTCCGGGAAGGAAGGAACACGTGTGTCTCGCAGCGGAAAGGGGGACGCTAAGCCCTATACAACTGGGGCCGGGTATCCCACTCGAGCACGTGGTGGGCGAAGCCATAAAACTTTAATGCCAAAATCGCCGGCGCCGCTGAGACCACGTGCGGATAGCCGCAGCGCTGAACACTTGTTTACAACCAAGGGCACGGCGTTCAGCTCCCAGCCACGTGCGAGATGAGGCGTTTTAATATGGCTAACGGGCTAATAAAACGGCGGAGGAGCAGACGAGAAGAGGTCAGTTCTACCACAGACGCGGAGGGAGTGAGTCGGCGTACGCGAGTCGAGGAAAGAGGAGTGGAGCCGGGAGGAGTGGAGTTCGAGAGAAGGCATCACGACGCCAAGACCAATCTGCGAGGAACTGTCGCAGCCTCCCGACGAGGTGACGAAGCAGCCCCGAGTTCGACACCGGAGCGGAGTCAGCCCCAGCCGAGAGACGAACCAGCGCCTCGAGACAAGCTAAGTAGAGACATGCAGCAAGTGTGAAGAACCTTGTTAAGCGAAAAATAAAACGACATACGTGAACTCTCAAGGAAGTTCAAATTCATTTGGTAAATTTGAACTACGAACAGTAGTGTCAACATATTTACACGCCCTATCACTGAGGACTAGCATCCATTGCTGGCGCCCTACGCAGAGAGCAGATACAGACTTATACGCCATAGCGCAAATAGGGAGGTATCAGTATTATATTAGGAACGAACGCGCGCGAGTGATCCTACGGACCTACGCTAAGGAGTGAACGGGTGCGGTGCGCGGGGCGGCGGGCGGAAAGCGCGCTCGTTTGTTATTGTCTTGCCTTAGTTACGTCGTGGACTACAATTGCTAATGACGCATAGTTTGTTGACGTTTTCGTTCGTTCAATTTCGTTGACACAACTGTATTTTAAAGTTGATTTTTAACTATTATTTACCATGGCTAGTTCAGCAAAAAAACAAAAAGGGCAAGATAGTAAGTGTAATAGAGAATTTCAAACTTGGTGGACTGAAAAATATGGCATGATAAGTAAAGGCGACAAAGCGGTGTGTGTTTTATGTTCTGGTACAGTGGTATGTAGAACATCGTCTGTAAAACGGCATTTTGAAACAAATCACAAATCTCTTAGTCAAAAAAGCGAACCAGTGCAAAAGGAATTAATTGCAAGTGCAATGAAAGACAGAAATAAACAGTCAACGTCTATGATTAAATATGTTGGCAAAAATTGTCATACGAGCGCGGCAAGTTACTCGGCTGCAAATGTCATTGCTCGGCATAGTAAACCTTTTCAAGATGGAGAGTTTTTGAAGGAAGCCTGGTTAGCATGCGCGCCCTCACTTTTTGATGATTTCGATAATAAAGATAAGATAATTCAGCGCATTAAAGATACTCCTCTATCTAGAAATACAATAAAGGAAAGAATCTTAAAACTGGCCGAAAATATAACAGATCAACAAAAAATTGACATTAACTCCGCTCCTTTTATATCGCTATGCATTGACGAAAGTACTGACATTACTAAATCTGCACGTTTAGCTGTTTTTGCTCGATATTGCGTAGGAAACATCATTAAGGAAGAATTAATTGTGATAACATCGTTGCTAACAACTACAAAGGGCACAGATATTTGTACGGCTGTTAAAAATTTGCTTGCTGATAAAGAAATAGATTTTAAAAAAATTGTTTCAGTCACAACTGATGGTGCTCCAAGTATGGTGGGCAAAAAAAATGGTTTCATAAGTTTATTTCAAACAGACGTAGGACATTCGATTCTTGAATTCCACTGCATAATTCACCAACAAGCCTTGTGTGCTAAGAGTGGTTTAACATCTCTTGATAAGGTAATGGCGGTAGTCACAAAAATAGTCAACCTCATATCGTCGCACGCTTTAAATAAGCAAAAGTTTGATGCTTTGTTGAATGAAGTCAACTCGGTATATAATGGCTTACTATGTACTCGGTATATAATGGCTTACTATGTAATGGCTTTATTATGTACCCTGATGTGACTTCATTTGATAAACTGAATTTGTCCCCATTCGATTGGTTGGAAATTGAAGAATTTGAAATGCAGCTGATTGATTTCCAGTCTAGTTCAATATGGATTCAAAAATTTATTGAAGCAAGGAAAGAGTTGGAATTAATTGAAACAGAAAGATTGTCAAGCAATATAAGTAAAAATGCCAGTATCAAAATTTTGGAAACATGGAATTCGTTTCCAGACACATTTAACTGTTTGAAGAAGCTGGCTCGTGCTATTTTAACCATATTTTCATCTACCTATGCCTGCGAGTCATTATTTTCAGAGATGAATAACATTAAAGACTCGCTTAGAAACCGTTTGACAGATGACTCCAGTTCAGCATGCATTCTGCTAAAAGTAACATCTTACAACCCTAATATAAATTATTTGTCATCTAATCTGCAACAACAGAAGTCACACTAATGTAATTTGAATTATGCGTACAACTGAAACATTTATTATTTGACATTGCAAAATGTATTTTTGGTAGTAAATAAAGAGTTTTGAGTAGATAGTGTTTAGTATTATTATTTTTCTAATAATCACTAAGTTAAAATTATCTGACGGCACGTCTATGGCCTCATCGAACATTTCTTTAGAAAAAATGGCACGCTGATACATAAAGGTTCGCCACCCCTGTCCTACATTGTCTCTTTCATGTTTCAATGAAGTACACAAACATTGAACTCTTGTATAGGCATTTAGTTCATTGGTATCTGGTAGGGCACATTTTCACATTTATACTGCCATTTATGTATTAATATAATATTTAGTACCGTCTTGATCATAAAATAGGTGTTGCTATTGTACTTCATGAATATCGGTGTTATGAGAATCTGTACTGTTTATGATGTTTATAAACACTGTTGTTGTCATGAATGCCAAATATTGACTATAATTACAGGATGCTGATAAATGTTGGTTGTTGAAATTTATAACTTTTATTTTCCATTTAGTACTTTTTATTAATTATTTCCAAGCAAATTTTTTTACAAGTTAACAATATGTAAATTATCACTAAAATTATTCATTAATGTTTGTTTTCTTTATTATTTGTAAACCAGAAAAAAATTATAACATAGAAAGTACTCTCAAAAAAACAAACTGGGGTGAGTCAGGTAACTATGCAAATTTTGTGGCTCACTTAGATTGCGAAGGAATACCAACATTCAGGTGCGAGTGCACCTCAGGTAGCACACACCTTCCTAAGCAGCGTACCTGTAATATTAGAGTCCTATAACAAGCTGCTGCTGCTGCTCCGCTACACAGTATAGAGTTCCAAATGTGCCATGCGCCATGGGTGGTACATGCTGTCCAGCAAGAAGTATGGTGGTGTACCACCGGTGGCGCACAACGTCATGAACATGTTAAGAAGATTTTTGGCAACAGCAGGAGATAAATTATGCACTTCTGGAATATAATTTTACATTTTATTTGGAATACATCTGCCTCGTAAATTAAATTAATATTTTGTTTATAAATAATGTAGTTTCAATGTGTGAGAGTGAGTGTGAGAGTGAGTGTGAGAGTGAGTGAGTGTGAGAGTGGCTCTTAACATTGAGGTCTTAAAAGCTGATGAGGCTGAAGTTAGGTGAGTATGGAGCAGCGCCGAAATGAAAGGGCAGGAGAAATAGGAGATCCCCAAGAAAACCCTCCAGTGGCATTGTCCTGCATGATTCCCATGTTCGAAAATCCGGGAGCGTCCCTTCCAGCAATTGAACTTGGTTCACCTTGATGGGAAGCAATCTCCATAGCAGCTACACCACCGCGGCACCAGAATACATAATCTTACTACTAAGATCTCTTTAAGATTCTGTCAAGTTGAACCGAAACAATTAAGCTGACATGGCAATCATTCCAGACAATGCCACTGGTCAGACGGTTTTTCTCAGCGATCGCTCGTTTTCCTTGTCCTAACATTCCAATGATGCTCCATTTATACCTCATTTCACCTCATTGTTAAGAGCTGCTCAAATCTCTTCAGTCCACTACATATTCAAGTTAGCCATAAACTTTGTTTTCTTTCCATGCCTAGAAGTCATTTTTGAATGACTCGCACAGCTAAATCACACAATAGATAATAATCTCCCTATTTTATGAGGTGTCATGGTTCTGGAAAATGGAATAAAATTTCTAACTTTGTAAAATTAAAATTAACCAATTTCAACACCTAAAAAAATTCCAAAAACTTTATTATGGTGATTTTCCCTGTGGGGTCAGTATTTAATCATCTCTAACATGAAATCAACCTTATTTATATAGAAAATATAAATTTTTTTATCAGGCAGAGGTCTGCCAAAAAAAAATATAAAATTATATTCCACAAATTGTATAATGTAGAATTGATCTCCTATTGTTGCCAAAAATGTTCATAAACATTGAGTGGTGTGTTTCTATTAAGCACGTAATCGATTTTCAGTCGCTTCTTATAGGAAAATCAGAGGATTTATTATTAAAATATTTATTTATTTCAATAGATGCAAACCCTCTTAATAAACTTATATGTATAGTCAAATAATGTGCAAGCATTGTGCATGAGCATGAGTGTAACTCGTGGCAAGCACGAGTAAAATCAGAGGGAAAATCAGATGATGTGGTTGTGGATTTGTGAAGAAACAAATCTTAATAGTTTTATTGATTCACTGCTGTTGAAACACTGCACATATTTAAATTAAATATTATTTTTATCACTTTAAAAGGCAGATGTCCCTCAAACAAGCTGTCAATTGCAATGTTGAAAATGTACATGTGAACATCTGGCTTTTAGAGCGATAAGCTTCTGCTATCTTAAGGGAATCTGTGGAGGGACGGTTGCTGTGATTCCCTTAAGCTACAGCTCAGTATGGCCTGGGCTGCTACCGCATTTCACAACCCTTCTCTCAACTGCATATACTGAGTTACAAAAACACTCACTGTACGCTATCTCAGACACCGTTTTGACCTTTTTTGCTTACTTTTTAGTTTTTCATATTGTTACATGCGGCCGCTCCGCATCCTTTCCCTTTCAGCTCTTGGTAAAAAAGTTGTGGGCCTCCAAAGATTTTGATGGGCAACTGACTTTATTTAAATTATTTGCCATAAGTGCCAGGTTTATGGAAGCAGCGGAACGATGAGTGAGAACGACTGTGACCGTTGAGTGGTGTTTGTGAGCATCGGCAAGAGTGGAGAGTGAGACTGTTTGACTACCCTGTGTGATAGTGGAACTAAATGCTTAAGTGACAGACAGTTACAAGGATGGCAATAGACAGTTTGATTGCATATGTGTTAATAATAAGTGTGGATTAAATAACTGTAGTAAACATAAAAACGGTAATAAAGACTTAAATTATAATTGAGATTGGCATTAAATATTATGCTCACTGGAAATAATAAGTGTTAATAGTAGATATAGGTAATTTAATGTTATAAATGATAGCTGTGTTTTTTATAACATTATAAATAAATTAAGAAATCTAATTTAGTACTTTTATTTTTATTAAAACCTCCATTCTTCATGAACTCTGATATACCCCTGAACAGAATTGTGGTGTATAGGTTATTTATGGTAAAGTGAGCACTTTTGGAAGCCATCTCATTTTAAATAATAGTCAATAAATATATTTAATTTTAGCCTGAGATGTTAACTTCCAAGTGCGATGGAGTATACACACTGTGTTTATTACTTACATGGTAATATTTATTTAGAAAGGTGGTTAAAGAATAAAAAATGGCTGAAAGAAAAAAGTAAGTAGAGCTTCAAATGTGCTCACTTTACCGTGAATAGCCTATACCAATTAAGAGCAACAATATTACAACACCTTTATTTTATCTCTAGTGAACCTACACTTAATTGTTTTTGATTGTGCTGACAACAGCAATCGCATGTGGAGAAACATCAGCGACCTTGGGGAAGATGGCTGACAGTCAAATATATGCTGTGGTTGTGTCTATTTTTTTATCTGACCCACTTGCGAGTAGCACTGTGCTTTCAAAGCAAATAAAAATGCATAGCAACCAACTTATTTTTCAGCTTACTTTCTTCAAATGTCACCAAAAGAGAAAACAAGTTCCCCTAAATAGTATTATTATTGGAAAGGGTCACTATTCCTGGGGGTCATATAATTGAGAGTTGAATCTCGCATGTTTTATGAGACATGTTGCTCGCTCAGTAGGATTCACAATACTAACCAACAGATATGTTGATATTAAAATAGGGTTCACATTTGATCATGCTTTTTTAAGCAGACAGCAAAAGGCTCCACCAGAACAGAAATAATGTGTGGAAATACTTTTTGTGTGTTACATTTTTTATTGTATTAATATTGCAATTTCAGATAAATAGCTTTTAATTGTTCCTGCATTCCATCAGTGTATTTTTCAAAATGCAATTTAATAATATTTTGATAGGTTGAAAATGTTTGTTTTACATTGATATTTAACATACCTGCCTGTGCAATTTGTTACCAAATGTAAGTTTATGTGGTTTGGTGCAGAAATGGGAGAATTTGATATGACAACAGGGTATGGTGACCATGCTGGTTGGTAATGACTAAGTCCTTCGTAGAACGGGGACACATTCTCATAGAGTCCAGGCCTTGTCCAACAAAGGCTCCTCAGGCCTTCACACCAAAAGGTGGGATTGTAAGTAGGGTAAACTTTGCAGATCACACACTCCACACAATCTTTGATACATTTTTTCATTTTCACTCCTCCTGCACCAGTTTCATGTAGCAGACACTCGCATCATCTCTTTTTCACAAGGGTTGCCAGTATTAATTCCTTCAACTTCTAAAGCACTCACAACTTCCACTTCTTACTCTCAGGCCTGGATTATGTTCAAATCATTTATTTATCATAACATGATACAGTTTTGGATGTGTTATTTTGATGTCTTCGATACCAACTTGATGGTGCATATCCTGGAATATGTCATATATTTGTGGCCTCCTTGCTGACAGCACAATGTTGGGGCTTCAGGTTTGTCTCTGGCATAGTTTTGTTTGGCTGATACACCTCATCCTGGCCACTAGTCGTCCACCTAAGTACCGAACCATGTCATACCTGCACCTCCAGCCTAGATAACAGATTTACTAAGTCTGTAGCCTATGTTCACCCCACTGACATAGTTTAAAGTAAATTGAAAATGTACTGCCCTAGAGAGATACAGGCTGAAGCTATCTTTAGGCAAGTGGCCAAGTTGTCCTTGCAAACTATGCCACCTAGCCATGTTGACGTGAGTAGCTACTAGTAGATAACAGATTCCTAATTTGGTTGTCACCAAAAGAGAAAACAAGAGGCTAGGATGCAAAGCCAATTTATTTTGGTTTGGTACACCACATAATTTTGCCAAACAGTTTCTGCTGTTTACTCCCCTTCTTAATATTATTAAAATTATCATCTCAGTTGATCACATGCCATCTAATCTCAGTATCAGGGAACACCATGCCACTAAAACATTGCTTATATTGAGTATTATTTAATTATTGTACTGAAAAATTTATTTAAGACACCATGGCCATATGGGTGGATTACACATCCCTTCTAACTCCTGAAGCAGGCTGGTGAGATCAGTTTGTTGCTTGTGTTCACCTACTAGCTCTCCATTTATAGGCTGTTCATGATAAATTGAGCACTTTTGAGAGTCCTGTTTAAGATATAATTCTCTTCTTTTTTTGTGTCCTGCCATGTGTAAAGTTAGCACTGCTGTGCACCCTTTCACTCATATGTCAACCAAGTGTAAACTTTGAAATTGTAAGGAACTTAAATATGTTACTAATATTTTACCGCTAATTGTTCAGTCCGTGCTTATGTTATGAGCAATAACTTTTATTAAAGTTGATTTCAAAACTGCTCAATTAATCACAATCAGCCTATAGTAGAATTCACCATGGTCAGGCTTGAATGACAAGCTGCCAAAAGCACATTGTTTGCTGTTACCTTCTGGGCTGCCAGATGAATAGGAATAGGGAAAGGGGATAGTCACACCCCCAATCACACATCATCTATGCCCCAATTATACGAAAAAGTTACGTTAGTCTACAGAATCTTAGCAATTCTGTTTGTATAAAATATTTGTTGGTTTGGGAAAATTATAAGACATAATCTGCATAAAAATATTTTCAATGATCGTATATAAACTGACACTAAAACAGTGAGTTTTCGGAGTTTGCATATAAGTTAACATGGTGGGAATAAATGAAGAGAGGTTTTGGTAACCCAACTTAGGCGCCAGACCCCATCGACATACGGAGTCAAGATGGTGTTGCTGATGTTCTCAGGGCAGTAGGGTCGTCTGCCCGGATATTACGCCGTTCCCTTTGTGATGGATATTGTTGAGTTGTCCCAAAGATGATTAATGGAGTCAGGCTCACTCGTGCCTGATGTCTGTGTTGTGGAGTGTAGTAGGCCTATTAAGGCACACCCACGTGTCTTTAACTGTTGTTAAATGCAATTTTATAGACATTGTGCAAATTTAAGCTCATGAAAAAACATCTGGAAGGCGGGTTATAGGGGACCTGTGCCCCGAAACACCAATAAAGCGGTGCGTAGAAATAATACAACAGGGTTTACTTACACACGTGTATTTTCCTTTGCACAGAAAACTCTACATTCACCTCAATGTGAAAACATAAACGGGCCCTGGCCACTTGTGCCCATCGTTTGCTTAGCAGCTCTAAAAATGAGTTCCCGCGACATGCACAATTTAGGTGAAAAAGTTATGCTTCCCTGGGCAATGCTATTCCTGGGGAAGGAGTAGTGGCGTCTCCGGGTGCGATGAATACAAAGGTTCCGGTTGAATTAAGAAATAGGTATGGAAAACTGATAAGTGAAAAATACGTAAATGCACCCGGACCCCGACACGGCACGTGCCGACCCCTCTGACTTTTGGATGATGACTGACTGACTCACTGCGGCACACATGGGTTACTATAAGGAATGCGGCTGCGTGCCCCTAACATTCTAAGATTGCTCTACAATCCATTGTACCTTGCTGTGATGAGATGATTGATAAAAAGTACAATACACTGCTTACAAATCAAAACAAACAGAAAATATTATAGCACACTAATACAAAGCAAATATAAAAATTATGAAGTTAATAAACACGTTTCTGGAAGCTACATTAAGAATTAATTTTAAGAAAAATTAAAATAAAACTATTGCAAGGGCTGTCTTTTCGTGGTATTTGCATGTCCATGAGTTTGTTTTAATTTAATAATTGAGTAAATGAATTATAGCCCTGCAATTGATTATATAATGTCACTGGAACATTTCCAAGATCATGTTCGGCACTCCACCGGGCGAGTCAAAATCGCTTGGAGGGGGTGCAAAGTATAATGAGCACTGCGGTGGTGCGTTACAGTGGTGAAGTGGGTGGTGTGCACAGCGTGACAGATGGTCTAGGGAAGCATAGGACGCTGTCCTATGTCAAAGTGATCTTGTGAAAAAAACTTTGTCTCTATATCTATACAGTCTCATGCATGTTACAGTAGTTATTGAAATTCTGATACACCCTGAAATATGTTCTCGAATGTTTTAGCGTACTTTCCGAAGGAAAGAAAGGCTTATAAGATCACTTTCCTGTCTGTCTGTGTGTTCTGTGTGTCTCCCCCCCTTTCAATTTTTGAATATGTGAACCAAATTTGACCAAACTCAGGATACATAGTACTAAATAAGGACACCTGNCTCCCCCCCCTTTCAATTTTTGAATATGTGAACCAAATTTGACCAAACTCAGGATACATAGTACTAAATAAGGACACCTGACTTAGTTTTTGACCATGCCGGGAACTTTCAAAATTGTGGCCTTTTTAAAATTTAGGGTGATATGTCATATCTTGAAAACCATTCAATCAAATTAAACCAAATTTTGTATGCTGACAGCGCAAGTTGTAAGCATTGAATTCAGATGTGAATATTGTTGCTGATCTGCCATTTTTTAAGATAGCACCACATTAAATAATAAAAAATTTACTTTATATATCTAACACTACTCAACCAAATTTGGCACATATGTAATACTATGATCGGCCAGGTAAATGTAGTTAAATGAACTTAATTAGGCACTTATTTTCAAAATGGTGGCTATATAAATATTTTTGGTTTATTTGGTATAACTACAATACCGTTCAACCAAATTTTGTATGCTGTCGGTATCTATTACAAACATTATGTAAGCCTAAAACACTTTGTCCGTAATTTTGTAAGATAGTGCTCAATGAATGAATAAAGTTTTTGTATAATATCTCTGGAAACAATCGACAGATTGCTACCAAATTTTGCAAGCAATTAGTACTGCAGCAGTTGATATGTAGAAATAGGTTTCAAGTATGTGAAACACTTTTTTTTTTTTTTTTTTTTTTTTTTTTCAAATTTGCGACCATCTAGCTATTTTAGCATAGTATGCTATATCTTCGAAACCATGTAATCAATTTCAACTTTAATTTGTATGCTGGGAGTATCTATAACAAATATCAAATATGTTTACACATAGCCTCTTTTTTCTTCCATTTTGTAAGATAGTGTCACATGAATAAATAAAATTTTTGTCATATCTCAGGAAACAATTTATCGATTCCTACCAAATATGGCAAACAAGTAGTACTGCGGAAGGTGATGTTAACTGATATGTTTTAGGTAGTTATATTAGACACTGATTTTCAAAATGGTTGCCATATAGCTATTTAGTTTTGTATGTCATATCTTCAAAATCAATTAATAAATTCCAATGAAACTTTGTATGCGGGCTGTATATATTACAACCATCGAATTTGTATACACAAAATATCTCTTGTCCGCCATTTTGTACAATTTTATTATATGACAAATTAAAATTATGCAATATATCAGAAAAAAACTGATTTCTACCAAATTTGTCAAATAAGTAACACTATGGCAGGCCACGTAAACCGATACACTATGAGATAGTCAAACACAAATATTTTCAAAATGGTGGCCATATTAAAATTTTTGCTCAGAATTTTTAATTTGCGAAACTACAAAACTAATGTCAGCTTAACTTTGTATGCTGACAGTATCAATTATACCCATCAAAATTGTATATGCAAAGCCTCATTTCTCCACTATTTTGTATGATAGCCCCACATTAAATAACATAATTTTTATGTAGCACCTCAGGAAACAATCAACAAATTTCTTTCAAATTTTTTCGAAGAAGTTGTACTGCGGTACGCCATATTAATTTATGTGTTTTAAGTGTGTAAGTCTCTTATTTTCCAAATGGCCCCTATACAAACGTTTTAGCTTAGTGTGCTATAGCTATGAAATTATGACTTTGTATATTGTATCTATGATAATCATTGAATGTGATACATAACTTTTTGTTCTCGATTTACGAATATCGTTACATGTGGAGGTTTTGTGCCATATCTCAAGGACCAATTAATTGATTTATACATACAAAAATTTAGTTAAGTATTGCTACAGAAGGGTACAACAGGTGTTGTGTGCGCAGGCATCTTTAGATGGGGTTCATATAAATAATTAAGAATAATTTATTAGATCTATAAAACGTTTCAACAAAATTCAACCAAATTTTGTACGCAAATAGTATAAATTAGAAGCATAATTTGTGCATACGGAGATCCTCTTTTGCCGGATTTTTTGCAAAATAGTGTCAGGTGAGAAAATGAAACATTTTGCCATATTTCTGGAGCAATTCAAGTAACTTCCACCTAATTTTGCACAACTGCAGAAGGCCCTATAAAGTTGCATGATTTAAATAGTGCCAGACATTGATTTTTGAAGTGGCAGCCGTATAAATATTTAAATATGTTTGGCATATCTATTTTTAACAATTTAACCAAATTCAACCAAAGTTTTTATGCTGATAGTATCTATTAGAAGCATCCTATACAGAAAATCTTTTTAGGTAGTTTTTATAAGATATCCCTGTTAAAAAATAAAGCTTTTATGCCATATCTCGGAGACCAATCATCATATTTCCACCAAATACTTCACACAAGTGGCGTTGTGGTAGACCATGTAAACTTGTGTATTTTAAGTGGCTCAGGCACTTATTATCAAAATAATGGCCATGTAAATATTTCAGGTTAGTGAACCCTATCATTCAAAACATTAGACTGATTACATCCAAAGCTTATGCTTCAAATCCTCCCTTTGTGATGAAGTTGATTGCTTGCTGGCTTAATTTTATGAGTTTTTCTGATATAGAATCTTGGGTAAGTCACTCGTGTATTTTAATTGTCTTGGTACTGTTTCACGTGTTTCTGGTTTCATCTCTAATGATATTGCTGTCAATGAGACATCAATTCCTAGCAGCTATCTAATCTTGTAAGAATTTCACTAAAATTTATTTGCACTCATGTCGAGGAAAGTAGGCTTATTAGTTATCAGTAACTTCGTGTTGGTAAATAATTTTGTTGAGTATAGTGATCCTGAACTCATGCTTGTTCTGAATATCTAATGCAGCTGATATAACCAAGATTGCCAGTGTCAAATGTGTGAAACAGAAACAAGAAAGGAATGTGGATAAGTTGATGTAAGTTGCCAATCACTAACCTGTGTTTTGATTAATGTCTTCAACTCAATAGGTCTGTTGTTAATTCTTGCTTTTAGCTAACTCATTTTTACCATAATATTTTTATTAAGCATAGGTATGCAAGGTAATATGGCAACAAAAATAAATTCCTATATATTTTTTTAATAATTTTCTTACAGCCACAAACATTTTGTTCTTATAGGTTTTGTGCAAACTGACTAATTTGTTTATTTACGTTAAAAATATTGACACAAATAAAAATAATTTAATATCTTATTTGTCCTACATGCTTACCGTGTAGACTCTCTCTTGGTTGATGGTGTAAGCTCCATTTAACATTGTAATTGTATTTTTTAGAAAGATTGCAATATTCTGCATCATTATTAGGTATTTCAAAGATGAGATTATTGAAGCCTGTTTTGTTATTCTCGTATGTCAGACAGAAGGTTCCCGATCAGCATGGCAAGTATAAATTACCTCAACAGACCTCGTCTGCCTCTTCAAGTGTCTGCATGTCACAGGGGAAGGATGTTGCTTCCATCACAACTAATATTGCTTCCTGGTATTGAAGAGGTTAGCAGTGATGTCATCAATGTCTGCCAAGCACAGAGAAGACGTCAGCGTAAGGAATGAGTAATAATAATTATTATCGTTGTCATCTATCAGAGCCATTTGACGAAAATGCAAGGCCTGGGCCAAAATAAATGTGAGGCTTCCTTTGCTGCTGTAGTTTATAAATAATAGATTTAATCCATAACGTATTTATACTTAATTATTATATTATTTGTTAACTACCTATTTTAGATATTACCAAAATAAAACATGAATGTAGTTATTTGCCATTTCTACTATATTAAAAGGCAGCCAGTTCACAAAAAATATTGGCTATGTACAGAAAAAATAAGACAACTATTAAAGTTTGTTTTTAATTAAATACACTCAATACCATTATTTCAACACAAATAGTTTTTCCTGCTTCATTTCAAAAGTGGCTAGTAATTTTCAGCAAAAACAAAATTTATGAGTTGCACATTTATACAAAAAAAAACAATACATATTTGTCTACTTACTTTTCTTTCAATAACAACATACTATCATCATCAAATGAAATGTCATTTAAAATTACATGTTTTGAAGAAATCAGTGCCAAAGGGTAAGACTTTCTTACCCTATTGCCTAGCCAACTCAACAATACTGGATTTGAGTTCACCACGACTTGCTGTAGTTAAGTTACAAAGAAACCCTTATGTTTTGGCAATTTCTTTGTAGGAAGCAGCTTTATTCTCCAGTTCCGATAAGAGCTTGTCAGTAACACACAGGAATGAGGAAACTAGCATTATATTAGTATATAAGTTTTAGTGGAAAGTTCATAATTTCCATCCAAATACTAGAACAAGTAATTTTTGGTGTCCACTGTTTTGTGAATTGCAAACTTGGGAAAAGTTAAAAAACAAATGTGTTCTTCAGTATTACCATAATTATCAGTATGTGTGTATAAGAAGTTATATTGCAATTACTGTTATGCCATTTTACTCTGTGGTACCAGTCCTGCACACACTGGTTAACAAACCCTTTATGTTTAGATTATAATATGGTAAGTCAAATTTATTTGCATAACTGATATTGTGATTTGGAGTTGTTTTGTGCACATGCTGTTTGAGGTAAAACTTATAGTATAAACACAAAAACTGCATTAAACACAGTTTAGCATTAATCTTAAATAAGGATTTAAAAATGCACGCTTATGACTTATTCTCCATCTTTTTGAAATTTACTCTTTAATATTATTTATTTTTGTCCACCTTCAAGAAATATAATATATTTTTGAAATACAGTAATAATATGTATATAAATGTGAAATTGTTTGGTTTTTATCAGAAAGTAACCTCGTGGCACTTACAGAAACATTGCCAGTTGTCGTGGTTGAATTCATTAATTATGGTAAGAATAAAATTTTCGAAATTTGATGTAAAGATTACATTTTTTACAAGGGTTGGCACAAAAGCTAGACGGACTGTCATAGGGTGTAATTCTACCATGGACAGCACGTTATTGGACAAGTTTAACCTCATTTGAGACCTACACGTTGGTATGCTACACTAATCTACACATCATTTAAACTCTCTAAGCTGGGTAACAAAGCCGTCTTGGACTCACTGACATAATTATGTACATACTTAAAGCCTTGTATCATTACATTACCTAAATGATCTATCCATATCACTGTAATTATAAACTTATCATGTCCTCTCAGCTTCTGCCATCCTTGTAAAGTGGAGGCTTTCTTGAAATCCGGAAAAACAGGTTTGTGTGGCGGACAGCCGGTATTTGGCAATCTGCATGGCAGCAGCTACGTGTAGTGACATTGGTTTCTTTTAAAAGTTACGGGCGGCACGCAGGCCGTTCAAAGGAAAAACACTCCTATCTTACTAGGCTGGAAACTCTGTTCCTGAGTTCAAAACTAATTTCATGCAATTTTTGCCGCTTACACGAGCGGTCTTACAATGAGTGAAAGAAACACATAATTACATTGGCAAAAAAAATCTCTACAATGTGGTTGATGGCCTAGATTCCTAAACTTACCACATAGTTAAGGCGTGGGCCTTGTGCACAGCTCGGTGTGGTCTCTTTCCTGGTCGGTAGTGCACACCCACGCTCTACGTCACACTGGTACCGGCATCGGGCCGTCGAGGCACTGGGGCGTCCGGCCCTTTATACTCGTCGCACTTATGGTCGGTGTCAGGCCGGACACCCCATCATGGTTCTTTCAGTGGACGACATGAGGTAACCAGATTTATCTCGTGACACACAGAGTCTGTCACTGCGTTGGTCGGCTCGGCCCCTGGAACTTGTGTGGTCTGTGCCAGCGTCGTTCTCGGTAGAAGCCGGGTCGCTCTTGGTCTCGGCAGGTGCACCAAGGCTGGATTTGCCTGGCCTCTTTCATCTTCGTCTGATAAGGGGATATCTCGCCCCGCACTGGACCCTGGACAGCATGCAGGGGGGGAGGGCTCCTTTGCCATCCTCTCATCCTGGTGTCCTGGGGTAATCTCCAGACTGCTGTGTGCTGTGGGATCTTGTCATCGGGTTGGCTGCAGTCCTCCGCTACTTCCTCGCTTCTTCTATATTCGTTTGGTTCGGTTCTCAGTCAGTGTTAAATCGTCAGGTAACATTTGCACCACCACCACACCATCACCACTACCACGTCCCCCCCCCCCCCCCCCCNTGTGGAGATTGACTTAAAAAAATGTTAACATCTTCAGTCTGCAACATATTTCCACATTCCATATGACAAAGATGATTACAAAACAATTTTTTTTTATGATATCAACTACAAAGAAAAATAGATAAAGTATAATTTGGTCAGACCTAATTTGTTGAATAATATCTTTAGAATTTTATTTCTTCTAAAGTGGTTCACCACTTTAATTTAATTTCAATTATCAGAATTTGATTACCGGCCAATTTTTATTTTATTGTTAGTAAATATAATTTTTATTAATTACTAGCGAACCGGCCCGGCTTCGCCCGGGTACAATTGAATTTTACAGTGATACACTAATAAATAAATTGGGAAAAGACAATTCCTTTATGTGAAAACAGAATTATAAAATTTAACTGATTACAGAAACCCAAAAGGAAGGAAATAATTTCTACCCAATAGCCAAGAAGTAGGGTATTGTTTTTGGAGTGTTTCTGTGCAACTATTGCATAGTTACCACATTTCCGCTTTCCAGCATCGATGTATGAAAATCAAAACATGAGTTTCATCAAGTTGAAGCTTTAGAAATAAGTGTACCTAGGTACTACTTTTTGCGCTTTGCTGAGGGATCTTAATCGATCACTAAAGTTAAGCAATGTTCCCAGCGGTACACATTTGGATGGGTGACCGTTTAGTGGCATAACATCTGAGCACTTCCGGGCTTCGGAGGGCACGTTAAATATTCAGTCCTGGTTGTTATTGATTGATAGCAGTCGTTTAGCCATTTCATAGGTCCTTGGGCAGCCTGATAAACTCTGACACCAGAGGAAAAAAATATTTTGGTCACGTTCCCAGCCGTTGCAGGATTATGTTTTGTTGTTATTCCACAGGAACTGTACAATTTTCCGGCTGAGTGCCAACAAACATACATACACACACACAAACTTTCACATTTATAATATTATAGTAGCATACATATTAGGGTGATTCACGTTTGAATGAAGAAAAAATTTAGTTGACCTAGAGGTCACGCCACCCTCTCATTTTGTTACTAATGTCTTTATCATCATATGTGCAAAATTTCAAATAGTTGTCTCTATTAGAAGGTGATGCTTATCAAATCGGAAATATCAAAATTAATTGTGAAATTACTAATTATAGTAGGAAATAGGGAGTTAAGAAAAATACAGATAGATGTGGAATAATATGGTTTATTACAATAAAAATATTTAAAACAACCAAAAATACAAATTTTACCTAGAACACGTTTCTTTATTTGTAATCACATTTAGTAGTGACTTTTTTGTCTTCTCAGAAGACCCTTTTTTCCTGTTGTGTTCGACAACATGCAGTATAATTTGCTTTTCATCTTCATCTTTTGTGAGTAACTTAATATTATCTTTGAATAATTTAACACCCCTTTCTGCTGTATCATTAACGACACGTAAGTTTTTAACACTATCTTTGCCTTGAAGATAATCAAAATTTTCATTCCAATTTTCTGGATTTAACTGCAAGAATGAGTCTTTTATGTCGAGAAGAGAGAGTGTTTGTGATGTCCTTTTTGATACAAAGGCTCCCAAGGTGGTCTCACTTGTTAAAATGGCAGGGTTACCTCTGACGAAGTGAGAGCCAGCTTCAACTTTCATCCCCTCAACAATGGCTGCTTTCTCAATACATGTCACCTCGTCTGAAAATAAGGCAAGGCCTACGAGCTCGTCGGACAAGTACCATAGGTGACGTTCTAAGACACCCCTTGCAGCTTTTCCAATTTCCGGATTGATGGCTTCGTATGCTTTGAAATTTTTCCACAGTTGTAGATCATTACCTGGTGCTTCGACTGCCTAAGTAGCTTCAATCCATGCTTTGGTATACAGCAGCGCACCAAAATTGACAAACCGAGAAAGCTCTTTCTCTTACCTTTTGGTCAGCTTAAACACATTCTGATCTCTAAACAAAAAGATTTTAATTGTATACAACAGCTTTGCCATCCAACGCGCATGATGTATTTGCCCCGGAGATCACCAATGAATCTTCTCAGGTGTTTTGTTTAGAACGATCATTGTGAGTTCGATAAGCTCGAGGTAGTCATCTGGGATTTGTTTTTCTCCAGCAATAGCTTTTGCAAGTACCTCTAGGCTACTCTGAGCAAATAGCTCTGTGTCTGGACTTAGATCAAGCCCTTTGTAGTGTTCATGCAAATAGTTCTGCCAAACTTCTCTAAACCTTTTAAACAAAGGAATTTCCGGAGAGCTTGATGGGCCAAAACACAACTTAAATATCTTAGCAAATATTATTTCCAGTACGTGATGGCGACAAGCAAGTCATAGCAGATTCCAACCTATGCTTGCTTCCAGGAGAGCACATGCTCTTTTTTGGGTTGTTTAGTTGGTATACCAGACTTTGACAAATCTCTAGTAATTCTTCTATAAGAAAATGTGCAGAATCTCTTACATCTTTTTTCTCTTTTAAAAACTTGTGATACCGTTGTAGTACTTGTCTTAGCGTCGGAAGCTGATTCAGCCGAAATAACTGCTCCAGTTCCCGAAAACCGATCAAAAAATTTTGTTTTTATGTCTTGAAGAGGAGGCCATTTTTAAGCACTGGTATACTATTTCACTGAACTTTTGACATCTTAAAGTTACTTCTGTATTATGAGAATCTGTTAAACTTTATTTTACAGTACTAAAGTTCACTTTAACATGTAAACATAACCTGTAACAAAAAACACTAATGTAAGCGTTTTTATAAAAAAAAACTCATAAATTGACACTCCTGGAACACCCTTTTGCAATAAACCTATAAATTTGAAATTTTACATTGGTAATAAAAAGGGTAGAGGTAACAAAATTAGGGGTTTGCCCAATCAAAAATCGAAAAAAAATATTTTTTGGACCACCCTAATACATATATAGATAATGTGTCTAACCTTTGTCTTTTATTAGCCTATTTTCTGAAGAAAAGAAAGGCTTATGAAAGATCACTTTTCTGTCTGTGTGGGTGGGATGGGCAGGGCCGGAGAGGGGGAGGGAGAGGGAGAGGTAGAGAGAGAGAGAGGTATTTTTGAACATGTGAACTGAATTTCACCAAATTCGTTCAGTATACATATGTTACTTGGTAAGGACATTCGACTTTTATAGTTTTCGACCATGCCGGGTGCTTGCTTTCAAAATTGTAGTCATTTTAAAATTAACTTTACTATTTTATATCTTGGAAACCATTCAACCAATTTGAACCATATTTTTTATGCTGACAGTGCATCATGTAAGTATTTAATTTAGATTTTGATATTGTTGTTGGTCCACCATTTTGTAACTAGCACTACATGAAAAAATTAATCTTTTTCTATATATCTCAAGAACTAATCAACCAATTGTAGCCAAATTTAGCAAGTATGTAGTACAATGTTAAACCATGTAAAAATTATAAAATTTAAATTGATTAGGAACTTATTTAAAAATGGCGACATACAAATACTTTAGGTTTAATCTGTATATCTACTATACTGTTTGACCAATGTCGGCCAAATCTTGTATGCTGAAAGTATCTATTAGAACCATCATGTGTGCAAACAAATAGCCATTTCTGTCAGCCACTTTGTAAGATATCGCCACATTAATAAATCAAGTTTTACTGTCATATCTTATGAAACATGTGACCAATTCGTACCAAATTTAGCGAACAAGTAGTACTGCAGCAGGTGACGTAAACTGGAATGCCATAAGAGAATTAGACCCTTATTTTCAAAATTGTGGCCATATAGTAATTTTAGCTTAATATTCTATATTATAGAAATCATGTAATCTATTCAAACTTATGAGTGAGGCATTTTACGGTTGCAACTAGCATTCATCTTTAACACCTGTCTGCCTGCCTAGATATGTAGAAATCCCTATGGATCATGTTAAACAGGTAATAAAAGTGACAAGAGAACTCTGTACCATATTTACTTTATTTTGTATGCTGTGCCTAATCTGGCCCAATAGGGTGTGTATTTCACTTCCTGTTGTCTGGGACACAACTCAACGACCCAATGCCATACGTGGAGCGAACACACATTTTCCCTCCTCAATCCCTCTCTCCAGCTATTATGACTCAAGTAAACAAATTAGATCCAGCCCCAGATAAGCCATCAGCAGGTAAACCATGCCAAGTGACTAAGTGAAAAGGTGTGGTGGGGTTCAAAAGAGGAGAGTATGACGTGACCATGACCGAGACAAAGAATGCTAACTGACCCTCTGTCTTCCACCCCTTGTCGAGCCTTTGGCATACAGTGTTTATTGCTTTACACTGCCTCCTCCCCTGAAACAAATAAAAAACTAGAGTCAGTGATATTATTGTGAGAAATATGCCAACTTGATCCTCAACTTTAAGAAAATAGAAAACAGTCATAAAGGAGTCATGGTACATTACTGTATTATATTCATATTCTCACCACAGTCCAGTTCACAGAAATATTTTGAAAATAGCTAGTGAATTTTAAGATGGCTTCTGTGCTCCTAACTTAATTGGAGGCACTCGCTGCTTTCTCATGCCAAACAAGCTGTAATAAGTGCTGTCAAGTCATATCCTGGTATATTGAAAATTACATTTGAAATTGGAAATGAAAGTGAAGCATCGCTGGTATGATGTTTTGTTTAATTTATATAAATTTATTACATTCGCGACAAGTTTCTGAAAATCAATTTAGGTGTAGAATTGTATACAATAATTTTTCGTACCTCCCCGAGTATTGCCAAATTGCTTTTCTTTTCTAAAATTTGAATGACTCTACTAAAAATTACATAATTGCACCTGAATACTAACAATTAAATACCTACAAAACCGAAGAATATATAATCTTGTGTTGTTTTCAGATTTAGTTAAAAAAATTGATCTCCCCTTCCCCAAGTAATATTTGTCTCGTGCCTACAAGGTTTGCCAAGACATTCAGATACAGTTCAACTTTTCAGCTCGTATATTAAGGAAGGCTGAGCGGAAATGTACAAAACTATTTCATAATGACAACATAACTCGGGGAGTGGAACAAGCCAATGGTTAAGAAGTTACATGGCTATATTTGTTGAAAACAAACGTGCAGTAAGCCACTGGAATGACTCACAAAATAAATACACGTACACACAAATCTGAAAGGATTGCAACAAATCATTGCAGCTTATATTATAATATGCTCAACCACAATATAAATTTCTAATAAAACAGCCAGTATTCCCATTATACACAACTGAAAATAAACTTTTCTCTTGTTGAAAGTTATAAAAACCAGGTTCCCAAAAAATTTAAAAAGATCTCTAGAAGTCATTAAAGAAACTCACAAATTTTTGTTATAAGTGTTAGGTAGACACCTTGCAGGTACAATCACTTATATATTATTAATTATTTTAAAATGGGTAACAGACATTCCGTTCACAGACTGTAATGGTATCTTTCTCAGGAAATTAACTCACAAACATAATTATACCAATGTGAAATAGTTTTGTTACCAATGTCTGACACAATAGGTTAAAATTGAAAACCACAGTGATTGTTGGCAGGAGCAATTTTCTTGGACAGCACCTCTCTTTTTCCTCACAAACCTAGATGGAGCACTACAATGGGGCCAAGATCACGATGGTAACAAAAAGGGTGACAAAACCCCAGGTAAAAACAATCTTCAGGATTACTGGATTGAAAATCCAAATTTCAGCCCTCCAGACTTTGCAGGAAAGCCTCTGGAGCACTGTTGCCCATCTAGCAACACAGCCATGGTTGTCATCTCTTGTTGCCTGTAGACCTTAAATGATTGAACAGGAGCAGTTTGTCACTATAGAATTTTACAATGGGTATTCTTTCATTTCTTGACTGATCCGAAACATGGCGTGAACTAGTATTATATCAGCTAACCTGCCAGAACACAAAAGCTCCACATTGCTCACACCTCATGCACAACTGTCCACACACTTGTCACTGCCAACCCAATTCTACCACACCCACTCTGCATTTTGTTCTCTTTGAAAGGGAGCAAAAATGATGATAGTGCACCAAAGTGAACTAGCCAAGAGTGATAGATTACACAGTGGGAATTTCCAGAACATGCTAGTAACCGATAAATATAAATACATTATAAATTAACATTAAAAATACAGTCAACTCTCGAGACTACGACCCTTCACGGTTCCCGGGAAATGGGATGTTATTTCGAGAGGGTCATTAATGGAAAATGGTTTTATTGTTCGCCAAACTAGGATCATTATTTTGAGAGGGTAGTTATTCCAGGAGTCTTATAATCAATAGTTGACTATATTAATCAAATATGAGTATTTTAAAAAATATTATAATAATTATGATGGGTGTTGACTAGGTACAAAAATCCACAAACAAATACAAAATACAGCAGCACTGGTTTTCCAAAGTGACTGTAACAGTAGCAATGAACAAATTATGACTATTATTATTTTTTTAAATTTTTGAAGTTCATGCAAACAGCACAGGGTAAGGAATAGGGAGAGTGTATATGCAGGAACTGCATTAGCATTTGCCTGGAGTAGGGGTAGGAAAACAACTTTGGAATAAAACTGCCCCCAGTGCAGCAGGCTGGGGATCAAACCCACAACTTCCTGAATGCCAGTCAAGACATGCTACCAAATTATCAAACATACTCAGTGGAAAACAAGTAGAAAGTCACTTTGGAGTACTTGCAGCACACTTATAATTGTTTTTATTTGGTTTTTAAAAATGTGATCTAGAAATTACACTTTGAACTGATTGGGCAATTCATTTTTTTTTCTAACAGTTGGGAAGAATGGCCTTCTTTCCTAACGTATTGGCTGATAAGCTTCAGGTGCATCATGCCACTATAACTGTTCTTTTTTGAGAGCAGGTTACACAACTGGGCATTCAGTGTTATTGTATCAGCAGCCTAGGGTGTATGGGATTGTGAGACAGCTCTGGCATGTTTTTTTGTGATTGTAAGTTGTGGTTTAGTAATTTATTCTGGTGCAAGGTGGCCGGGAGTGACCACAAAGGCAGTTTCATGGCAATCTGTGATCTCTGTAGTGGTGCATTTTTGGCTCACAGTAATTTTAGTTAGGACTGCTTCTACACACTTCAGCAAATACACGCTGAGAAGTTTAATACTATGAAGAAGAGATTTTCTGTTGTGAGGATGGGAGGTGGAGGGCAGTGTTGTGATACTCTTTGTTAAGACATTGGCAACCTGCAAATTATTCCTCCCTGGGCTGTGATGTACCAGGTAACTTGGTTACAGGGGATAGGAAAAACTTTTTTGTTGTAATGTCATTTTACATTGTAAAGTCTGCCATAGGTAAATCTGGCACTCTCTCACAGGAGGGTTCAAGTAAAATGTAAATGGGAGAGATAGACCAGTTAAAAAAATAACAAATTAGCCAATTGTTTTACTGAATTACAATTTTTTAATTATTTTTCATCAAAAATGTCAATTTTCCATCAAAATTGCCTAATTTTTCATTAAAAATTTCCATTTTTTCATTAAAATCACTTGCTTTTTACAAAAATTAAAAAAAAAACCATGCCAATATTTATTTCACCTTATTAAAAAAATTCTTCATGAAAAGAAAAGTGGCACGAAGTGAAATACATTTCACCCCAAAATTATTAAAATTCTCGTCAAAAAAGTGGTTCCGAAATCTAGTTTAAACCAATTTTTAACTAAAATCTGATATAGAAAAATATATTTCTCTTTAAAAAAGTATGTATAATAAATCAAGACCACAATGGAGTATAATATACAATGGATATAAACAACAGAAAAGACTTGTACCAAATGTAACGAGACAAAAAATATAGACGAGTTCATTAAACAATTAGATAAAAATAGATTGAGTTGTAAAAAATATTGTAATGAACAAAAGCATAGAGATGGTAAAAAATAAGGAAAAATATATATAGACAATAATGAATTAGATTTTATCAAATATGTAAGAAAATAACCATGCTATGCTTTCAACTATAGTGGAGTCTCCATTATCCGTCAGTCACGGGACCGTCACCGTGACTGTTGAAAGAATAGATGGATAATAGAAATGC
>NQII01000008.1:2086342-2097310 GCA_002778355.1 Clitarchus hookeri
AAACAGGTAGCAATCAATAGAAGTATGTACATCACAGTATGTATTTGATATTAAATATTGTAGACTTCTGTTTATTATGTTGATAAAATAACAAAATTGAATACAGTACTAATGCGTATATGCTCAGTAGTATAATCCTACCTAAAAAAGTCTGTCATTTTCCTTTGTTATACTCCATGGGCTTTTGTTGCTGCCGTGTTGCGTATCTTATGTAGGAGTAATATCTGTGTAGCGTCTGCCTGTTCTTGTTGCTCGTACCATTCAATGCACTTGGAAAACATGTTTTCAGCATCACTGTGGCTAATTATTTTGGGGCAATCCTTGAGTGTACCATCCTCTTCTTCTTCACTTAAACATTCTACCTCCTGTGTTGCACATAATACAAGTTCCTCATCATTTAATATTTCAAAGCCTCCGTCAAATCTGTCAATTCCCAGCCATTCATTACTTCACCTATTGATGTGTTTTCTCCACCTGGAATCCCTTGACACAGAAGTAAAATTTCCTCGTAATTTCCAGATTCGTTTATGGCCTCATTCTCATTTACAGTCTCAGGCCACAGTTCGTTCCAGCCCGTTTTTAATGTTTCTTCTGGTATATCTTGCCAGGCTTCAGCGACATTAAAAATTGTGTCTTTAATAGTGTATAACCTCCAAAACTGCTTTTACACTTATTATTAATTCATCCCCAACGCAAATAACTTTTTGAATAAAGCATTTTTGATAACGTCGCTTTATGCTTTCAATAATGCCCTGACCCATGGGCTGAATTAGTGGGGTAGTGTTAGCAGACAAAAAGTGGCACGTAATTTTTCCATCATCACTTTGTAAGTATTAGAAGGATGAGTTAGTGCATTGTCCATTAATAACATGGCTTCTTCAGGCAATCCAATTGATTTTAAATGTGATTTTACATGTGCCACAAACACACTGTGGAACCACTCATTAAATATATCCTGGCTCATCCAGGCACTTTTTTGTGCATAATATTTGGCAGGTAAGATGTTTAAATTCATATTTTCGAAAGCTTGAGGCTTTTTAGATTTTCCAATGATTAGTAAAGGAAACCTATGTCTACCATTTGCATTCGCACACACCATGACAGTTATGTGGTCTTTTTGCATTTTAAAACCAAGTGCAGATTTTTCCGATAAGGAGGCTAAGGTTTTCACGGGAAGTGCTTTCCAAATTAGGCCAGTTTCGTCACAGTTGTAAACCTGCTCTTTGACCAAATTTCTATCTTTTATTTATTTCATTAGTTTTTCCCAATATTCTACAATGACTGTACTATCACCCGATATGTCCAACTGCCTTATGCCATGTCGACCCTTAAATTTATCCAGCCAACCTATACTAGCCTTAAATGAAGGATCCCCATCAAGCTTCTTGTTCATCTCGATAGCTTTAGCAATTATTATGGGCCCAGAAACTGGTATCCCTTGACTGCGGGCTTGAATGAGCCACTGATACATTACTGTATCCAGTTGGTCCAGTTTTGCTGGCTTCATCGTTTTTCTTAGTTTGACGTCTCCGTCTGTCATTTGCATTTTTGAAACATGACTTTCGATTTTATCTGCATCTTTCTTAATATCATTGACTGTCATCCGCCCGATTCCATATAGCGGAGCGATACTCATCGCGCTTTCTCCTTTACGCAGTCGTTTTATAGTTTCAAGTTTTTGAGAAAGTCCCAATACAACACGTTTCCGTTTCTCAGACATTTTTAAACACACTACACTTTGACAACAAACTGAGGACAATGACTTGCTGACTAAGTGACTACCGCTACTGAACTGACTGTAGGAATGGGAGNTGGAGGGTGGATGAGTGTCTAGGAATTCTGGTAAGGTGGTGAGGAAGACGGAACGATTCTACGAAGTATATATGTAGGTTGTACATAAACAACAAATGTGAGTCATTCGCATTCCGCACTGCACAGAATGTATTTTTACTGGGTATATGTATTACAGTACAGTATAAGTATTGTTCAACTCAATAATGTGCTTAATTTGATCTAATATGAAGCGAGAAAAAATTATTTCATTTTTAGTTTATTAAGTTTTTTTTGTATCCAATTTTATTATTTTACTTGTTGTGTCAGTTTACTGACGGTTAACAGAAACTGACAGTTAAAAGGTTGATGGTTAACCGAGACTCCACTGTACCTATATTCAACTACTTTTTAAAACTACTAAAAAAATTTCTCTAAACGTATTACTTGGAAATAAAATTAAACTAGCTAACAAAATATTTTGATTATGATTTTTAACTTTTAACAGAAAATTTAAATAATAATTTTATAACAAATATTGGAGATATAGTTTACATTAACAAAGAAGAAAAGTTAAAAGAATTTCAACCATTAACAGAGCCATTCTGCGATAAGATTATTATTGTTAAAATAGCATATTTTATAGATTGCAAAAGAGAATTAAAGAAATTTTGAAAATTTTTGGTTAAAAAAGATTTTAATACAATTGTTACATCTATATTTTCTAATTTTAATTTTGAAAAACATAGTGTTTAAACTCAATTACCATATTTATTCATTTCTGATATTAAAACAATAAATGGAGTGAAACTAATTATTAAAAAAGATACAAATACTATAAATAAAAAATACAATAATCCTGTTGTTATTCCTTATAAAATTGAACTTGCTGATGTAAAAATAGAAACACTTATAAACTAATCACCAAAAATAATACAAGAATTAAAGAAAGACCATTATTATTTATTAAATTTAGATATAACAAGATTTTGCTGGGATTTTTAATAAAAAAGAAATAAGCCAATATTTAACAAATAATTTTAATTTTATTATGCAAGGATAGTATAAAGAAGATTCTATGTAATTTTTAATAATGATAAAACTGTTTGAAAAGATTTTTTAACATGGATAAATAGTAATTCTTGAGTTAAAATTTATAGTAAATTTATTTGCCAGATAACTAGTCCAGGAGTTACCAAACAACTAGGAAACCACTTTATAGATTTGGTTAATTGTACTGACAAAAGATTTTTTAAAAAAACATTTAATTCTAATTAAACAAAAGAAAATCTAATTACAAGATTAGAAGCAAATATTTATCATTATATTAATGAAACTTCCAAAAAGTACAAGAATTTAATCCAATGAAATATTACTTAGAATTAATATAAAATAATAAAAAAATATTTCGAAAATGCTTTATTTTATTTTGTTCCAATTTACAAAATGTGGAAAAAATTAAAAGTTACAGAATAGTTGTATTGTTTTTAATGATTTATTGCAATATAGTTATTGGGGAAATAGAAATACAGAAAAAATTACTTGGCATACAACCTTGTTTGCCAAAATAAGATAAAGATAGAAAAACTTATAAATTATATACTTTCTGCTTTTAGTTTTAATCTTTTACCAAATAATTTTATAGAAGTTAAATAAAATTTAAAAAATAAAAGAGTTGTAATTATTGACTAAAAATGTTTTAATAAAGCTTCAGAAACATTTTTCTAAATTGAATATTTTATTTTCTGCTTTTTATAAAGTAATCAATAACAAGTAATTGGGATTAATAAAATCCAAAAATATTATTCTATTTGTTCCAAGAGAAAGAATAAATATTACAAATAATCTCTCCCCTTATAAAGTTAAAGAAATTATGCCATTAAATTCTGCTTATTTACAGTCTACTGAGAAAAAAGAACAAGAATTAGAAAGTTTTGAAATACGAGAGAATATTAAATTATATAGAAAAACTAAATTGGTCCAAAAAGTATATAAATTATAGTTATAGAAGCAAGGAAAAATTAAACAAATTAAAGAAGAATTAAAAATATAATTTAATAAAAAAAGATAGATTTTGGAATAAAATATTCTTATGGAATTTATTTATGCTTTGGTTTTAAAGGACTAAGGAAAATATAATTATGTTGGTGTTTTAGCAGAGAAACAAGGAATTAAATATGTATATTTTGTTAGAGTTCAATTTAGAAATACATTAATATAAACTAGTAAAATTAAGGAAATTTTAAAGAACAAGGATTTATTTTCATTTGTAATAATGGATTTGAAATAATTTATTACCAGACAGAATAACCTTTTATGCAAATTGAAACTAATAGAACAGCAAATTATAATGGACGTTCTTATTCAGAAATTTTTTCGGACATTAGATTTGTTTACAAAAAATAAAAAAATTCAGAATACAGCAAAGAAATAAAAGAAAATATTGATAATATAACAATGGAAGAAATAGTTTAAAATGTAAATTAATAGATTGTAAAAGATTGGAAGAAATGGAAGAAGGATTAGTTTCAATTATAACATATATTTCTATTAAACATATCATGGGAGAGAAAGATATATATTAAAATTTGAAAATATCAAAAATTGTTATTGTTGTAATTATTGGTTAGAAAAAGAAATACAAGACAGAAAAGTAGATTTAAATTTTAAGATAAAAATTATATTGTATAAAATAAAAACAACAGCAAATAAAAATAAACAAAGATTAGTTTTTGTGGCTTAATTAACTTCTACAACTTCAAATATTTCTGGTATAATTATATTATATACCTCTTCAAAATAGCTTACCAAATATTTAGGATATTCATTGTAATTAATACTTTCTAATATAATTATTTCCATATATGTATGTACGTGTGTGTGTGTGTGTATATATATATATATATACATATTACAGTGGAACCAAACCATTGTTTTCTTCTTTGTTGTAAATTATATAAGCATTATAATCTAAATAACTGGAGTATAAATACCAATCTTTATTATCTATTTTATCTTTTGTTATGTAAATATAGACATCGTTTTCCAATGCATCAATATCTTTAGGAATAATTAATTTATACATCTCTTGTTTATATATATATATATATATATATATATATATATAATTTTAATAAAAACATTAACAAGAGTTTATTATAATTAATGTATTTTATATATGTATTCCACAAATTTTAATTTCAAAATTTTAGAATTATTTTATAACAATAAAAAACATTACCAACAAACAAGAGAAGAATTAAATAGTTTGTTCGATTAAGAATGCCAAACTGAATGTTTAGATACAATAGTGCTTAAGAATGGATGTGTTAAAATTACGATTTACGATAAAGAAAACAATAAATTTGCAGAGTTAATGTAAGTAATTAGATAAAGAAAACAATAAATTTGCAGAGTTAATGTAAGTAATTGGATAAAGAAAACAATAAATTTGCAGAGTGTAATTGGATAAAGAAAATTGTAATAAATATATCGCAAAAATTTTATATGCTATTAACAATTGTTTTAAATAAGATATAGAAGATAAAGAATAAGTAAATTTAGATATTAAAAATGGCAATGCTTATCCATATGATTAGAGAATAAGATAAAGTTTTATTTTAAACTTTTTCAACACACCATTCTTTAAATAATAATTTTTATGATAACAAAATATTTCATGTTTTATTCACTATGGAATTCTCTTTGATGTATGGCATTCAACGGGAAATTCTTCAAATATTTAAAGAAATTTAATTCATTGTTTAAAAAATTATGTTTTTTGTTCTTAAATGTTTATTTAAAGAAACTTGTAAAATCTCTTTTCCACATACACATTTTATTTTCGTATAATAATTATTTTTAATATATTCAGAAGCTATTGCATTATTGCAGTTTATAAAATATTTTCCATTGCCATAAAAACAATAAAATAAATTTACAAACTTAAAATTATTGCAATATCTAACACTTTCCATTCATACACACATATATTTTAATGCCAATATATTTGAACACCAATTTTAACAGCAATATATTTTAACACCAGAATACCATCTATGATAAAAAAACATTGGTGCGTGTACTTATGTACACGTATACTTCTTTGGCGTGACTAAAATTAAATTTTATTACGTATCCGAATAATTTATGTAAGTAGGAAAACAATAAAATGATGAAGAAAGACATTCAATACAATTAATAATGGTTTGATTAAAGAGCATAATTAAATACTTACAAAAATTAACCTCAAATACTTGAAAACATTTTCAAAATTTCATTAAAAAAATTTTGTCACTAACAAATTTTTCAAATCACAATGTAAGTAAAATTAATTAATTAGTTATATATATATATATACATACATACACACACACACAATGAATCACTAATATAAATGAAATGTTTTTCAATTTGCTTATTACATGAACTGATTTTCTGTCGGTTTTAAATATAACCACGTGCTATGTTGGGTACCTTGCGTTTGTATATAGCTAGATGATACGCGCATGCGCGTTGGGTCATACCCCTACCATGTTCACTGTTGAATTACGTTACACTGTGCACGCCCAACTATACGCACATGCACGTTGGGTCCGTTCACTGTCGAATTTTGTTACAATGTGCACTTGCAACTTCCGTTTGCACACTAAACTTTTACACTCAACGTGCCTAAAGAAGTATAACTTCAAAAATTAAAAGTTGAATTTTAGAAAGAGTACCATTGAAACATCCTTGATAAAGACGATAAGATTATTTATTAAAAAAATTCCAGTACTGGGATAGCAATCTAAGAGGTAATGAAAAATATTATATATTTATTTGCCATATTCTGTAATAAATGTTGTTTTACATTCAAACTGTTAAAAATTTTTATTATATATAATAATTTATTTATACATTTAGTATAAAAATGTTGTTATTCATTAAAAATATTAAAAATTCAATGTAAAAACTGTAGTAGACTATCTGAAAAATTATGTATTTCCATAAATAATTTTATCAACTACCAGTTAAGTGTTTTTACAAATTTGCGTTTAACGTTTGGGTTTAACATTTGTTTGTAACGTTTGTGTATTAAAAGCCGTAAAAATAATTTGTGATATACATACATATATAAAAATTAAAAATTAAGATATGTTTAAATTATATTGTGTTATAATTCGAGGCATAGAAACATTGGATGTTTTCCTGAGGAAGATCCTGCCACAACTGGTGCAACTGACCCTCCAAATCTGCCGAAGTTGGTACAGTAGAGCACCCCTTATACAAAACAAATTTTCCAAAAAAATTCAAACGTCGCAAAGTTGCCATAACTTTCCCGCGCTCGCAAGAGGTCTTTTGTTGCTCACACCAGACTGTACCTGACTGTTAGCTGGTAAACAAGCTGCAGCACGATGAAGAGACAGCCGACCCAAGTGGCACAGCTGCAGCTATGCTGCATAATGACACAAGTGACAGTGACTAATAGCAATGTGCGACACATGCCGTTGATTTTAGTGGTGTGACTTTCAGAATTTAGTGTTCTAACGTGTTAGTGTACATGTACCGTATTTTGGCGTGTATAGACCGCACCAGAAGTTTTTGATGAAAAATTTGGGATAATTAATATTTCAAGTATAGGCCGCACTGAATTTTTGTATTCCCGTAAATATTGCCAGGGCTTGTCGTGCTAGTGCGACAACAGCAAATTATAGCCACGTCAAACTAATAAATTTGTCGTTGAATGTTATCGTTACCGCGCTGCCTGGCCTCGGCCTGCTGAAAAGTGGCAACAGCGCAGTATTCCGCGTAAATAAAACTTTTGTATTTATGTCAAAATGCCTCAACGCTGCGTTTAAATTGCGGAACATGTGCACTGTGCGTAGCCTGCCTGCTCGGCCGGCTGTTGCCGGGCCGCCAATGGTATGGTGCATGTGAAAGAGACAGCGTGACAAACAAAAAAGAGAAGGAAGGAGGGAGAAAGAAAAGAAAGGGAGCGAGCAAGCTTGCTTGGTGCTAGGCGACTGCGGTTGCGGCCTAGGGAAGGGGGTGGTGGTGGTGGAAAGGAAGGACGCCAAGCGAGGGAAAAAAAGAAAAGAAGCGCGTAAGTTAGATGGCGATTGGAGGTGATACAAAAGAGAACAGTCGAGGACAGGCAGGCTAAAGTATGGTGCGACCCATACCCATTTAAACACAAGTGATGAGCTGTTCATTTCTTATTAATTTTTTTACTTACTTAGAAACTAAATTAAAACATTAAAGCGTATTGTTCGTTGACAAATTTCTGAACATGGTTTAGGGGGGAAAAAAATTTTATGCCAATATCTCGTAACTAAGCCGCACCCCACTTTTTGTCATTTTTTTTTTGTAAAAATGTGCGGCCTACACATGCCGAAATACGGTACTTTGTGAACTTGGTCTATAATACGTCAGCCCCGCTCTTGTAAATGTATGTTGTGCCGACGTGCCATGCAGTATGGGAAAGACTGTCAACGGAATTGACTATACTTCTGGAAGTTTTATCATATGCACGTCAACACAAACAGTAACATGATATCCAGATCTCGTTTACTCATGCAGCCGCAGTCACAAGCGCAAAGAGATAAGAACCCCACTAGAAGGTTGAGAATGAAGGTCATTAACACAGCGCCGGGAGTTTTATGACACACATTTCATAAACAGTACGTAGTGTTTTTTTAAAGGTTTTTGTAACTTTAAGGATAAAACTAATAATTTACACTCATCAATTTCTTAGGTTAAAATTATGTGCCACATATATACGAGTTCAGACTAAAAATGTGCTATTTTTCACACCATCCCACCCTCATTTCTCTTAATCGGAATTTTTCCACAACCGGAATAGCCCTTCCCCCGACGATTCGAGTTGAGGGGTGCTCTACTGTACTGGCTAAAGCTTCCTTATAATCTGGTCCTAAACCTTATCAATGGGCAAGAGGTCTGTGGACCTTACTGGTCAAAGAATTATGTTGATATTATGAAGGCAGGCCAGAGATGCCCATGCTGTTTGAGGCTGGGCATTATTATGCTGGAAAATGGGGTTGTCAGCTGCACCAGGAAGGGGAGCGCACGTGGTCGCAGAATTTTTTTTTGACATATCGTCATGCCGTCAGGATTCTTTTAATCACCACCAGTGGGGTGCGGGAATCATAGGACATGGCACCACACACCATGACATGTCTCGGGGCAGTGTGCTGCTTTGCAATGAAACGTTGATCAAGGCACTGGCCAGGACATCTCTAGACTCAAATTCAGCGGTTGTCTTTATATAGACAGCCAACATCTCTATGGCTCAGTCAATTGGTGTGCCACTAATCTAGGGTGCAGGAGATTCTGGGTTCGAGTCCCAGGTAAGGCATGGATGTTAGTTTAAATTAGGTCATAAGTTAGTTTGTAAGCCATCCCCTGATAAGGCTTCAGACATAACACCGGGTGATGTTAATAAGCCCTTTCCAATCCAATCCAATTTATCCAGACAGAACAGTGATTTGTCACTGAACACCACTCATCACCAATCCGCAAGCTGCCAAGCTGCCCGTTCCCAGCAGAAGGTGACATGTGCTTGGTGACACTCTGGTTGTAATCATTGAAATTGTAAGGGATGCCGCGACGACACATCTAGCTCTGCTATCGGCCTGGGTATAGTATTGTTGAACACAGGCGTATACCCATCTGCTGTGACATGTCCCTGGATGGTGCACAGTAGTGCTGGTGGAGTGCTTACTGCCTGTCACATGATGAAATGATCCTCCCTGCTGGTGGTCTGCCAACGTCAACCTGAGCCTTCTCAATCGGTGTGTGTACCCTCTTGTTCCCACTGCATCCAAAACCGACTCACAGTGTAGGCCAAATGGTTCAAGTGGCAAGCAATGCGCCAAAAGTCCAACCTCCTTCTCAAAGGCCAACAGTGCTGCCTCTCTCAAACTCATCTAGATGTGCAAAGACTTGTTGAATGCATTATCGTGACATGCTGCATGTTCGCTGAACTTGGCTCTTTGGCTCACACTACTCTCACTACTACTAAGGCCTTATTCGGTTACTTGCAGCTGTAAATGATGGAGAGACATGTATGGCCCCTAGTTGCATATCCGTGCCAGCACACCACATTAAATGCAAATGGGACACATGTTGGGCTATGATGATACTGTGTGATAACCTTCGTTGTACCTGTGCAATATGTTCATGGTTATGAATTTTTTTGCTAATGAGTGTACAAACTTGACTAAGGTAGGAGATTCTAGAACACTCAAACTAACACAGTCTCACAAGGTAAGCTACAAACATCTATTACACTTGCTGATAAAAAAAATTTGTTAAAAAACCACTATATAATTGATATTTAATTTGGAAATATACATGTGAGACAATCATGTCAAAGTATTTAACTAGCACAGATGCTCCAATCAATATGAGGAGGAATGTAAGGACAGATAGGAGCACAGCAAACCAGGGTGCACTTGATGTATAAGAAAATAATCAAGAATCCAGCATATGACAAGAATGTCACATTACAAGAACGGTTTTTCATTATACATAATGCTTCCACATGCAAATTTCATAGTACCATTTGCATTCAAGCCATATACAGTTAGTGCTGAATAATTCAAGTTCATTCTCTTTGGTGCACCTCCAGCGTTAAGTGAATCTGCTTAAAAGGCAAGTTGCTAATTGTGTGCCACCATAACATGTTACTGTGGCATGTTAGTTCTACTGATGTATGAATTCCAGGTAGTCTGGCTCAGTGGTGCAGTTAGAAATTTTGTGGGGGCGCAAGGGAGGTTACACCAGCATTAGCAGTGCTGACACATGTTAAGGCAAATACTAGAAGAAAAATTCCTTATAATGTAATAAAATGGACCTGGAAGAAATGGGAATACAAGGAATGGAAGTCAGCAACAGGGAAGTATACACAAGAGTTTCCAAGAAAAAATTAGATTCCAGACCCAAGCACCATGGACAGAAGAAAGGAGGAGAATGCAGAGTAAAAGAAAGAGGTAGTACTGGGCAAAGATAAAAAGCCGAAAGTAGCTGAAACAGAATTAACGTGGTCCACATTTCGGCCTAAACAAAAATAAGAAGAAAATGCATTATATTTTTGTAAAAATGTAAGGCTTTTAAATAATTTTAACATTAATTGTGGACAACTTTAGAGGAAAAGAGGAAATTACTACTCCCAACATCTCCCTCCCCCCCCCCCCC
>NQII01000008.1:2097333-2234577 GCA_002778355.1 Clitarchus hookeri
CCCCCCCCCTCCAGTTATGCCCCTGGCCAGGCTCTTCTCTTTGGCCTGTGTGTCAGTGACTTCAATGGGAATACTGTTTCTGCATTAACCCCCATGCAGTTGTGGTTCTCAGCAATGTGCTATTGTTCTGGTTTTTGTATCTTAGGTTGTCTACATTTATTTTGAGCTAACTCATAAGGTTTGTGTTCCTGTAGTTATTCACTGGATTAGCAAACATCACCTTATCTCGTTCCTTCATAGTTGGAATTGATCATCACATGCATTTCCTTGGGTCATCTTCGGCAAAGACTAGTAGTCACCCATTCTGTTATATTTTCCATAGTCTTCGACAGCTCTGCAAGGGGATGCAAACATACATTAATATAGTTAACCAGACCTACACCAGTTTGCTTCTTCGCATGCAGGGGTGCGTGCCATTTATGTAAAACAGCATGAATCCAATGGAATCATTTTAGCGTTTAGCGTTTAGCCTGCTCGCCTCCCACCAAGGCGAACCGGGTTCAATCCCCGGCCGCATCACCTGATTTTTGCATGTGGGAATTGTGCCAGACGATACAGCTGGTCAGCTGGTTTTCTCTGGGATCTCCCATCCCCCCTCCCCTTAATTCTGGCGCCACTCCATACTCACCTCAATCACCCTCATCGGCTCTCAATACCTCATTGTTAAGAGCCACCCAAATTTCTTCACTCTCTATTGGTTGCAGTCAGCAAAGATTAAGATGTTTTTTCTGAAGCTCAGAATTGTTGTCCTAATAATTAAGTGCTAGTATAAAATCATTTTATGTAAAATTGTAAAGTTGTGGCTAGTTATAAATATTGCATTCTAGCACTTCTGCTACATACCATCTTTTGAATTATACTGTGTATTATTTTGGTTTATTCCACCTTTGTAGGAAAGTTTTTAAGCTTGGGAGCAATTTTGTTGCTTTATGTGTAATGATAACAATTATTATGCATACCATATTTTCTTGGCTGAGTTTATTTTGATGATATAAGCGGCATTGACGTAGTAAAAATGTGATTTTGGGTGCTAACTTAAGATTGTGATAAGCCAAAATAAATTAAACCGTTATAATAGTTCATAATTAATTGCTAATTTTTGTCCCCGAGATAACTAGTATTTCACCTGTCAATTTTTTGTGTTACTTTTTCCAGTTTTTTTTTCTTTATAAATATTTCTTACTATATAGGAAAACATCCACAGTGGAAGGTTACGAAGCTTATCAAAGGTTATGTTAGTACTATGCATACAAAAAGTGTGTAATTTTTAAGGAAAGGTCATAAAATTATTTTTAATTTTTACAGATGTTATAACTTGCAAATGGAATAAAATCAGAACCATACATAAAATACACTGACCTGCAAATGAAAGTAAGCCAGGAAGGCAGCCCAGCCCACCTGGCTGAAAATTGAGGGCAGCGGAAGTTATATAGGCATGAACACGAAATGACAAGTTGTTGTTCTTCCACTAGCCCCTGTTGATCACCGTGGACCACTGCTCTGTGGGGTACCCCGCGAGAGGCAGGAGTCGTGGAGGCAATCTACCTCGAGTCAGTTCCAGAGTGCAGCAGCACCAAGGGACGTTACTTTGGTCTGTGCAAGCAAGCCATCAAACAACGGAGTTTTGGTGATCTTTCCACGGGTGCAAACAGTGGTAAGGTATTGGCTTCGAGTTAATAGAAGCTTCAGTAGATATTTCCCTTCAGTGCAATATTTGTAATATCCATGTAATTATAGCAAGATCAGCAATGAAAGAATAGTAGTCACTTCTTTATATTGATGTCTTTCTCTCATACTAGAAAGCATTGATAATCATTCATTGGTAATGCTGTACTGTTTGAAGTATGAGACCACAAACTGTAACACCAACTATGTTAGTAGGGGAGATTAACAGGGTACCTGGAAATGTCGTAGAATTTGTTATAAGGATGCTACTAGCCACCCCATATATAAGTAAGTTCCATATTTTCTTTCACAAAATTAAATATGTTTTACACTTCAACATTGTCTTATTATAATAATTCTGATCAGTGCACTATTTTAATGGCAACAGAGTACTACAGGGTGGCCACTCACTCTGGAAGTTCAGAAAACTGTGGGAAGACTATGAATTTATTGTGACCAGCAGCAGATTTAAGGGGAGGGCACTTGCACATGCTCCTCCCAAAATACCATGAAAGAGACTCCCTAAAATTATATATTTCTGAAAATATTTCAGTTACAAACAGAAAGTAAATATTGCATTAGTAGTATATATTCAAACGATGAATAACCCAATATGGCACAATGTATGTGACATCTATGATTTGTTGGAACAACTTCTCAACTTCAAGCAGTGAGCCTACTTTTTGAATGCAAATTCCGTTTCCACAAGGGTTCACTAAAAGCAGTGCTGATGGTTGTGCATTTTATTTTTCAGTCTTAACCTCCACCAAGGTAAGTCCTTAAATTCCTTTTCACCCTCCACTCCTGTCTCTCATTTTCAATATTTCACTTATATTCCCCCCTTCTCTTATCCATGGATAGTCAATTGTTTTTGCATACTATCATTAGATCGTTGTTGTGTGTAAGAGTGTCCAGTAATTGGGAAAAGCGTGAAATGTATGGGATTTGAAATGCTGTAGGAAATCCTCAGGAATTTTTTTCTGGTTTATGAAATATGAATTAGAACTTCAAAAACAGTGCCGAGAGAACTTGATATTAATGAAACTGTACTGCCTTTAAAAGTTGGAATTCCACAGCCCATGGTTTCAAAGATGCTGCTCTTCGAGGTGCTGATCAGCTCAAGGATGATTTACCCGTTTTTTTTCTACTCCGTAAAACATTCTTTGAATTGGGAAGCAGATATGGATATCAGTAATGAGGCTACAAAGTGGTTTTTGCATTACCAAACTGATGCGAACCATGCGTCCATGAGTGCTCCAGTGACAGTTTGTGCATTTGCAGTCGACAGCCCACTTGATCGACACTGTGCTCGTCAACCACAATCATGACAGAAAGTGCTGACGAGAATGTGACTTAAGCGGCTGTCTTGGTTTATTCACTTCAAGGAATAACTCTTGGGGCCAAATAACAAGCGGCCCAGCATGATGTTGCCCCAATTGCCACAGCCATAAGGCCAACCATGCATTGGAGGGAACGTCAGGGCAGCTCGCACCAAGACGTCCAGCGTCTTGCCCCATGACACAATGTTACCAATTCTAGTGGACAGGGGAAGTGTTCCACAGGTATAAAAACTACATCATAGTTCTACAAAATAAATTAGGTACAACCTACAAGGGCTTAGAACCCCATATTAATTACCCTCAGGGTAATTCTTTTATTATTTTCATATTTGGACGTGGCTACTCATACACCTTTGGGGAGATTAAACTCGCCCAAAAGCAAAACTTGGAAAACTTGAACTTGTTCAGCGTCAAATCTCCTCAGGCAAAAGCAACTCATAATTATTTTTAATCATTACTAATTATGTAACTTTAAATTGGCAATCAAGTGTGTATGTGTGTCTTTCCTCTTACAGCAGACTGCCAAAAATGGCTTTATCTTTAAATAAATATTTCATTTAAGAGCAGTGCCATACCAACACACATCATTATTATTGACGTAATAACATTTAATCAATTTTGCTTATGTCACCAGCATATATGCTAATTAACTTCCAGTGTTTTATTGTATTTGTTAATTAAGGGTCTGTCATGTATTTGTATTTTTCTGGTGCCAACTTCGGCAAAGCCTTGTCGAAGCCGACATTGTTTCTTCAGTCAGGATTCAGCACCCGGGCCAAGTGGCAGTGCAGGAGCTTTGCTATGCCTGACCTACCTCGGCACATTCAACTTTTGGCTGTAACCATTTTAAACTTCAATAGACTTAATTTACCAAACATTTTGTTCATTTAGTGCCGAAGGGTCGACCGCCTGCCTCCTGAGACTCCAGTCAAGAATTTAAAGTGCCGCGCAACTATCATTCCATTGTCTGGCTTCGCACAAATTTTGTGCTTAGGCTATTGGCGGGCCTAGTGCCAAGCCCATGTGCTTTCATATAATTATATATATCTGTAAACTGTACCAGAAAAACAATAAGTAAAACAAGTCTTACCCGTACTTAAGTCTTTTCTTGGGTATGTAACCATCCTGGGTATTTAGGGTGCTGTGCCCACTAACAGCACAATTTAAGGTAACGTAATTTAATGCCATGGGAGATGGTCAGTACAGTCTCACTGACAGGTTTGAAGTTAATGATGACGTAATATCAATTAAGGCAGGTATGTACAAAATGGACTACTTGTACCATCTACATCTACAGCAGCAACTTCATCTGACCGAGACCAACAGCGATCCATAAACCATCAACCGAACAACCCTCATTAACTTGTGCTCTTGAGTTATGGCATTTACACCCCTTAATGTAACAAGGTATGGTAGGGACATACATCTTATCCCTGTGCTACTTACCCTTTCAAAATGAATTTCCCAATTTCTGGGGGATTTTTAACCATTTTCCTGTCATAAAATGACTATTTACAACTTGTGGAGTCTATTACAGATGGTGCACGTCTGTGGGAGTGATTTTTCGAGGCAGTGTAAGAACAGTGTAATATCCCTTGTCTTTTTATGTTGTGTACATTCAGAGTAACTTCTATTAGCATATGTCCATTTTGCGTCTTATGATGTGACAATGTTTGTTATGTCAGTTTCGTGTATTTTCCGTAGTTTGTTTATGTCAATCTTAATTTACGAGACGTTTCAGGATAACTTTAGTAATTTAACAGAAAATTTTGTGTATGTCTGTTGAAGTACGTGTGACGTAAGACAGCCTTCTGTAAACTAATTGAACATTTTGGACATTCTAACCTGCCAAATTCATTAATTTTTGCCATTATGCTACACCACGAGTGTTAACAAACGAGACCCTGCCCAAAAGCAGATATTCTGGAACAGTCAGACAACTCGGCGACAACCCTCCCACCCCACTACATTCCGAAGGGTGCGGGTGAGAGAGTGAGACCATTTCAATGGTTGCAAACGTGCATGGTGACAACCACAGCCCGGGCCCTTAACCACGTGTACCATGAGGACAGGAGCAAAACAAACATGAATTGGTGTACCACTAATGGAAAATTACAAACACAATGCCTAAAATGCATACAACCCCTCAGTGTCCAACCCGTTTCACGACACCACATATCCATGCCACGAACGAAAGAACGCTTTACGTCTCGAGGACAACATTAACCAGATGAACAGTCAACACATCGCACTTGCTTGGAGCTGCACCTCTGCCAGCAAGGCAACATCACTGTGCATTGACTGCACCAGACCATGAGCAATCCATCGCAACGTCAGCCCTGTACACAGCAGTCACGTGTGTACATGTCCTCTGCAACCAGGAACATTCATACTTTGGACTCAATATCGCAAAATTACATTGAAAGACAGTGTGTAAAACTGCACAATTGTGAAGGCACCAGTTTGGGGAAAATACAGTACGTGAATTGTGACAAATTTTTCCACACTGAGTGTCTAACTGGAAATGAACGGTCAACTATGGACAGAAAACAGAATGTACTGTGTACTCTCTTTATACAGATCCTCACACCAGTGTACCGGGCAACCGCAGATCTTCTCACTATAGAAACGTTACTTCCTCGATGCTGTGATTAGAACCAGTGCAAACCGGGGAGTGCAGAGACAGTGACTTGTGAGAACTGGGGATGTGTCATGCACTGGCAGTGCGTAAATTCACAGGATCGGGTGAATGTCGCAGCGGCCAATTATTGCTGCGCTCAGTGTATCTCTGCACAACAGGTGATGCTGCCACACCCACCAGCCATGGGCACGGAACAGAATGGACCCTACTGGCAAACTCTACAAAACTGCCACCTCAAACAACACGACACCTGACTCCACTGGCCCCAACTGGCTTTGTGTGGTCATGGCAACGCACAACAACAGCAACAGCAGCAGCAGAACCCCATGGGTTGATGACAATTCCCTAGGCTGCGACCACCAACATCCAGTAACAGCACAGCGACCTTGGCTGATCAGGTCAGCATGCCAGCCCGGTTCCAGTCACTGCCCACCTTCTCTGGACTCCAAGGCAAACCGGGTTTAATCCCTCACTGGGCCACGCCCAGGTTTTTGCATGTGGGAATTGTGCTGGTCTGCAAGTTTTCTCGGGGATCTCCCATTTCCCTCACCCCTTCATTTCGGCGCTGCTCCATACTCACCTTAATCACCCTCATCGTCTCTCAAGACCTTGCTGTTAAGAGCCGCCCAAATCTCTTTACTCACTAATGCTGCATAGCTGCTGGCTATCCTCCGAGGTTGCTATATTGTTTACAAATTGTACTGCTTTCCCACTTCTCTCAGCTGCCGGTTTGGTGACAGTGTAAGTCTGCTGTTGAAGAAATTCCTGCAATTCCTTCTCTAATGCACTGATTTTTTGTTTCATTTCATTTTCGACATTGTCCATCCTTTCGTTTACACTGTCCACTATTTCATTTATGGTATCTATTCTTTCCCACACAATGTCAATTTTCTTGTTTACACAGTCATTTCTCGAATTCACTAACTTGCCAATGCCTTCTATTTTACTGTCTCAATTATCTATTGTCTTGTCTACATTCTAATTTTCACTATTAACTGTTTCATTTACACTTTCTTTTACACTACTAACTTGGTTGTTTATATCTTATTTCAAGCTATTTACACTTATGCTCCCTTTAACCATTTGTCTATCAAGTCCCTCAATTAATGCTCACAGTGCTTCTAGTTCTACAAACATTTTCTAGTTAACATTAACTGCAATGGTTGTACAAAACATGTCTTAATTTTTTTGGGCTTACAGTTATTACCATTTTTTTTATATCACAAACAACTAGCCTATTGTTTTAACTTAATTTACAATTGAATGCCTCCATCCCATTTCTGACACCAGTGTTACAAGATGCCAGAAGGGTGTATCCAAGTTTCTGAGGCATTTAGGTTTTAATAAAAATAAAAAATAATAATTTTATTTAAAAATTTTATTTTTAAAATATCTTAGCTGCCCCACGATGGCTAACTGCCTCTGATTTTAAAATACACATGTAACGACTATTGTCTTACAGCAGTGTACATCTTAAATACAGCATACTGCACCAGAAAATTATTAATTAAACAACAAATCCCGAATGGAATTAAAACGAAACTTCAGTGTATGCTCACAAATACTTACAGCCATGTTATGCTCACAAATACTTAAGGCCATGTTATGCTCACAAATACACCAATGTTATACTAGTGGCTGCCACGAATCCATCGCCTATTTCATAATGAAATTGCTGTCCAAAACACATAATTTTAACAGTGTGGAGACCTTCAGGAAAACATTTATAACAAATTAAAATGGGCAAACTAACTTTTCCCACTACCTTAAAACAAAATCCATAGCATCCAGATTTACTACCAAATAAACATTTTAGTGGAACTATGCTTGCTTTTCTGAAGTTAAAATATTGTTTGAGCCCCTGCAAAAGTCATTATTCTGGAAAACAAGTCATATTTAAATTAGGGATGGGTCGGTTCGGTTCTTCGGTTCCAATTTATACTGGTTCTTGAGGTTTGACTTGGAACCGGTTTTAGGTTAACAACTACTTGGTTCTCGTCTACCGTAATTTACTTGTGTATAGCACGCCCTTTTTTCCCAAAACAAAGGAAAAACTTTCTGGGGTGCGCACTATACAAGAAAAAAAAAGGAGTGCTAGTCGTAAACTGTTCGGTGATGTTTAGAAGGAAGTGTAGGGGAAAAGTTTGTTATCTCATGTCTCGCTCTTACATCATCACTCCTCTCCTTTCTCTCTCTTTATCACTGAGCCCTCTCCAGTAAGCAACACTGCTAGCCGATGGATACATTCCTCCAAGCCTTCTTTGTTTCTGTGTAAGCCAAAGGATAAACAAAATTCCACGGGAAGGATAGGGGGGGGGGGAGAAGGGAAAAAGGGACTTTTTTTTAGAGGTGTCACATTCCAGCACAGCAAAAAAAACAGCACGTCACTGCATAAAAGAGGGGAAAAAAGGAAGCCGGCTGCCAGGTCAATGCCTAAAAGAAGGAAAAAGAAAAATGAAGCCAGCCACCAGGTCAATGCCCAAAAGAAGGAAAAAGAAAAATGAAGCCGGCCGCCCACCACAGTTGTTGACATTCTTTTAACGACCGTAGATTGTTAAAGTACAGCACGCCACAATGTTTTGGATTTTAGCATCATGAGTTACTTAATTAAAGTATTTTCCAAATATATCACAATCACTACATATTAATGCAATAAAAGAATCATTTGTTACATATTTAGTAACCTTAAATAAATTTAATACAAGTTCATCTGTATACATTAAATCTTATCTTCACACTTTGTTATTGTTCAATTCTTCCATAGATTAAATATAACATTTAATGAATTTTACCTGCATTGGTTTAATAAAATTGCAAGCAAAAGGCAAGTATTCAAAATAGAACCGAATACTGGAACCAATATTTAAATTGTAGAATCGGTACCGGAACCGGAACCAATATTTTTTGTTATTCTGCCCATCCCTAATTTAAATACAATTATACAATATTCACTTATTTCATAACCTTTTCATTATCAATTTACATGATTACCTAAGTACTTAATATCACCCATAAGTCCCAAAATCATATTTTTGCATTAAAAAATTAATTTGGAAATAAATTACTTCTTCATAATAATGGCCAATTGATGTAATCAATACTTTTGTCATCATAATTCTTAAATAACCAATTGAAATTTTCTGCTGACATTAGATACAATTGAAATACAAATACATAACCTCACATCAGCCAAGAATGACCACCCCATTTGTTGTAGATGTTCAGTTTAGTCAAGTAATCTGAAACTTTTCTTGTGTTTAAGATAACCACTGGTTACGGGCAAATTAAACATTGGTTATTCTACCCATATACTGTACTGAGAAACAGAAAATGTTGCTTCCCACAGACTAGTTTTAATAAGACCTTAATTGGAATAAAACCAAACATTGTGAATCTGGTCGTTATGCATGTTTGTAGGCCTAAATTCATTTTTATTAAAATTAATAAATAATGATTCAACCTTTCAAAATATTTTGTATTTAAAAAATAGCATGACAGATTTGCAGAACTATTAAAATTGAATTTTAGGTTTTATGCTTATCAGTTGATTATTAAATGTAGAACTTGTCTAGTAATTGTCATTTGAACAGGTAACCTATAATTTTTTTTGTTGCACATTATGAGAACAGCATGTTTGATAAAAGGGTAATTACATGGAGGCCATATTTCTGGCCAGCCTGGGAGTCTTGGCGTACTCCTGTAATCCAGCTACTTGGAGGCCAGGGTTGGTGAATGATTTGAGATTAGGAGTACTTCCCCTATTCCTAAAAAGTACCTGATGTCCACAAACAAAGTAAGTGATCAGTGGCACTAGAGTCGGGGGGTCCCCTGTAGGGCCCCCCCTCCCCCACACACATTCAGGAGAAAATAAAAAGTGAAAAATCTCTGACAATATAATTTAGATACAAGAGACATGTGAAATGTCATAAGGTATAAAACGAGTGAAATTTTTACAATTTAAAGAAAGCAGTAGCTGACAGGTACAAAATATACTCATACCTGCCAACCTTTCCGATTTTTCTGGTAGTCTTCCGGAAAAAGCTACCATATATTGTTTTCCGGAAATACGTACATTATTTTGATTTTTAGTCAGTTTATTCAGTAAAAACATTATTTTTGTGATTATTCACATTAAAACACGGAAATCATTGTGTTGTGACGATGTAGATCAACACTGATTTTGCCTGCATCCAAGAGATCACGTTACAAGAGGACGACAATCAATTTTTGCATATCTATTGTTTGTTGGAGTTGCATTTTTTGGTCTGTGGAGTTTTTGATAGCTACCGGATTTGTTTGTGAATACGAATACGTGTGGACATTGATTTTACCATGAACTGTGTAATGACGCAATATTCGTAATTTTTCGGGACTCTGGTGTAAAATTCTTTCATGTGTATTGAAGCTTTGGAAAGCTTCGTAAATTTTATCGGGTTCAAGTTTAAAGCCGTGGTGGCTCGTTTCCCGTGTTTATCAGGCAGACGTGTGCGTTTGTAGGTTAATGGGCAGACGTTTGCCGTGTTGCGATTTATCAGGAGTCCGGTTGTGTTTCGTTTCGAACTTTGGTTTTTTGGGGAAGTGTCAGCATTAATTAGATTAGTTCGTTTCTGTGGATCAGGCAACGTCGACAAGTTTTAGTTCCTTCGGCGCAGTTTTAATGCGTCAACAAATGTTATACAAAACGAGAGGTTAGTTTATCGGGATGTTGAATGCGTCAACAGTTTTAGTTCCTCCAGCGCATTTTCAGGCAACGTCAACAAGTTTTTGTTGGACTAGAGGTTAGTTTCTGTTGACAGCGCAGCAGTCGATAACGTGTTGAGAGCGGGACACGTGCAGTTTTAGATGACGCTGCTGGCAGATGCGGGATGCCGGGCGCTTATCTTAGGAGAAGGGGGCGATAGGCCTGCACATAAATACTAGTGGCGTCTATCGCCTCAAGGAGAAAAAGTAACCACCGTCGAAGAAGACGCATCGGGCGTGAGAAGACACATCAGGCGTGAAGTATTTCACCCACACCGGCAAGCACCCGCGACCGTTAATTCTTTTCACATCATTTCTTTTCAACTTAACCTAAAGTCTATCAACTTATTTCCACCGGTGTGGGGGGTCGTTAGGGTGCCAGGAGGGAACGAACATCCCTCCTGTATTCGTAACTTAGTCTTGCGATGCAAGTTTTGAGACATTAATAAACGGTAAACCACTGTGGTGCTGGTCTGTACTTATATATTCATCTCTGAACGGTTCGTACTCTGCATACTGGACATTCGTACGTGAACTGTGTCATTCAAATGATAAATAAAGTATAGAACAAAATACTCTGGAACTTTATTTCTTTCTTAAGTAACTAGCGTTCAATTAACTGAGTCTCTTGTTTCTACCTTCTGATCTAGTCGAGGGCAAGCCGTGGCAACGTAAACATTCGGCAGTAACAAGTGCCGAACGTTACAAGATGGCGCCCGCCCACCTGTGCGGCTGCATTAATATAACGTAACGGGCCCGGGAACTTTACAACTGTTTCAATTTGAAGTCTAGTTGAGACATGTGTTAAAGGATGCTGAGTGCGATAAAAGCTGTATGTAACTACGTATGGACTGTGATCACTTTTTGGTATATATTATGTATCTTGCCGGCCATGTTTTTGTGAGGTCTTGATGGGTTACTTATTGTCGTCTCTGCAAAGGTTAAAACTAAAGATGAGTAGAAAAAAGCAGTATTACTACCAGACATTCCGGGAATCATACAGTGTAGAGTTTTCATGTATTATAAAATCAGACAAGGGCAATAGGTTTGGCTTTTGTAGTATATGCCGATACGACATAAACATTGCACAAGGTGGGAAAACAGATATAAGTGTACACATTAAAAGTACGATGCATGTCGCCAACATAAAGTGCCAGGAATAAAATCAGAAGATTTCTAAGTTCTTTGCAAAACCTGGAAATGCTGATTCAGATGTTACACGAGCAGAATGCTTGTTTACTTCATTTTTGGTATTTGGTAGAGCACAACATTCCCCTAACTGCCGCAGATCATTCAAGTTTGCTACAAATAAAAATGTTCCCGGACTCTGAAATTGCAAAGAAGTATGGATGTGGTCGTACAAACAACTCAGCAATTGTAAAGGAAATGGCTTCTGATGCCAAATCTAGTGTAGTACAATGTTTGCAGAATGCACCGTTTTCTGTTTGAACTGATGGAAGCAATGACACCAATTAAATGTTGTATCCCATTGTAGTGACGTTTTATGATGATACACAGGAGAAAATTGTGAACTCTGTTCTTTCTACTCCTGCCTTGGAAGGAGATTCTACTGGACGGAATATAGGTTATTTAGTTCTTGCACAGCTTGAATGTAATAACATTCGTGTTGAACACTGCATGGCTTTTTGTGCATATAATGCAGCTGTAATGGTTGGCCATAAAAATGGTGTTGCAGCAGTGTTGAAAGAGAAACACCCTGGGCTTATTGTGATTGGTTGAATTTGTCACCTGATAAATTTATCTGCAGAAAAGTCTGTATCTGCTTTGCCAGTAAAAGTTAATAACATTCTTGTGGACATTTTTTATTATTTGGAAAAAAGTTCAAAGAGAAAAGAAAGGTTACAAAAATTTCAAGAGCTCTATGATACAGAAGCGAAGAAAATACTCAAGCATGTCTGTTCAAGATGGCTTTCTCTTGGAAGAAGTTTGTTGAGGGTTTTTGAACAGTGGAAACCATTCTTAGTTTCTTTAAGGGAGAGGTTGTAAATGAGAAACCTTCATCTTTGAGTCTCACCTCTTACAAAATTCCCAAACTACAATCATCATCCTGTTCAATCTCTGATGGGATATGTCAGAAAAAAATAATTAGAAAAGAAAGAATTTGGGTTCTGCTACTGATTCCAGCAAAAAGAGAATTACTTTGACATCAGCAAACAGTGATGCTCCTTTTCTGAAGAATACAAGTCCTTTTGTAAATCGGGAAGACAAACTATTTATGTTCCTTTCTTCTGACCTGAATAAAGCATTTTGTTCATTTCTTCTAGGTGTCCATCCAACATTTGAAAAACTGAATGTAATTCTTCAGTCAGCATCTCCACACATTCATATTTTGAGAGAATTGTTGCTTGATTTTCTAAAAGCATTGCTATCAAATTTTGTGAAAGCAAAAGCTGTGAAAAGTTGCTCTTTATTTGAAGTGAACTATCACTCTATTCATATTCAGAAAGGCGACACGGAATTAGTAATTGGAAATAAAGCATGAAACATTGTGGAAACACTTGAAGAAAAGAAAAAAGTAGTTTTCTTTGCCTCTGTCAGGACTTATGTTGTTACAGCATGTGATTACATTGTTTACAAAGTCCCCACAAAAAATGAAGTCTTGAAAAATGCAGCTGTGGCAAGAGTGAATAATCTCGACAATGCCAACTTTTCTTCTGTTCGCTACTTTGTGGATTTGTTTCCTTTGATTTTGCCTGTACAAGAAGGTGAAACTGAAAAACAATTCTCAACTCTTCAGATAGACGACATTTCAGCCCTTAGTACTACAGCAGATAGTGATGATGTTAAGTGGGCCAAGTTATCCAGGATTCGTGGTGTTAATGGCATTTTAAAATACAATAGAATATGTAGAATAATGTTGTCCATCCTGTCCATTCCATACAGCAATACAGAATGCAAGCGTGTTTTCAGTTTGGTGAGAAAAAAAACAGGACCCAGTTCAGATCCTCCATGTCTAATGACACTATAGAATCAATTTCGTTTTTGAAATGCAGGAAATCAGGTTTATGTTATCTACAAAATTTTAGTGCAGAATTCCTAAAGAAAGCCAAGAAAGCCACAGCTGCTTCTTTAAAACTACAGTGTTCAATTTCAACATAGCAAAAATAGATAATAGTTGTATGACTCCATAGTGCTCTAACTTAAGTAGGAAGATAGTTTTGGTTCATTATTTTAGTGCAGATTTAACCAGTTAAGCTTACAATGCAATGCAGATGTCTTTGAGAAAGCTACGGGCATTAGTTACATCTTTAAAATTGCTGTGCTCTGATGCTTCGTCTCACATTCCACTGAAAGTGGAAAGGTAATAAAATATTAACATATTATGTTTTTTAGTTATGTTAGTGTAGTAAAGCGTAATGGGCCTTTTTCATGTTAAGCGGTAGTATGTATGGCAAGCCTACATTGTTTAGTGTAATTTTTATTTAAAAATTTAATGATTTTATTGTGTTTACAAAATCTTCCTAATTATGATTTCTTTAAGTTGGCAGGTATGTACTGCACCATCAGTTTAACAAATTATGCCTCAAAATTACTACGAAGAATAATTTAGAGGCAAATGAAACAGCAAGCAGAAGCCGAGCTGTGTGCATACGTGTATCATTTCAAAACAAATAAGCCAACACTGAACGTTTGCAGTGTGCGCCCAATTGTAACTTAAAAACTTGTGCAAGCATGCAACTACACACACCTGAATATACAGATAATGGTCCTGAATTTCTTCTAATCGCAGATGCAGTACTCTCTCTCTTTCACAACTGCTGTCTGATAACTGAGCCTAGGTGGCCCTTATCCTCCTTGGCTGCACAGACGACTTGGTGGAGTAGTAGTATAAGGTGCTTCGTACACTTCTCCTGTGTAGATCACATGACGTATGCCTGCAAAATAAATAGAACTGACATTCTTTCCACGCAACAACAATACGTTTGTCTGTGTCCGGCCATTACTCCTCTTCTTGTGTTTGACACACAGAGTAAGTTAACAATGAGTATTATGTAATATGCTTGTTTATATTATTGTGTAGTTTTAAGGGAATTTTAATTTTGGCAGAGGGGATTGTTTTAAATGGAGTTCATTTCGTACATAATGCCATGGCGCAGAAAAAGCTGAAAGATTTTTTTGAAGAATGTCCTCGAAAGAGGAGTCTACTTGACGAGAGACACAAAAGTGATTTTCTGGATAGCGATATGTTAGCCGTAAATAAAGGTTGTGTACCAAAAATGTTTTCAGTTCATTGTTCACAGTCAACAATCAAACTATCAGTTTTGTTTTGTCTGCAGTTCACCTATTCTAAATTAAACCATTTGCTATCATTTTTTTATAGAAAAACATTATAGATTTACATGTAAATATTTTTTTACCCAAAATCACATCAGAAATTCAATATTTTAAGTTGATTCAACTAGAGACTGAGATTATTTTTATTCATTACGTTAAGTACTAGGATTCCACAAAGAAGTCATCAAAAATTGAATATGCACTCGCTTGTGCGCTATAAGTTACATGATGTACAGTGTTTACCTTAATTTTGGTTACAGGGGAGGTTGTTAAACTCTTCTAGGTTATCTCTACTCGGAAGAAGTCTACCTATTTAAATAAATTACTGTAGTGGCAGTGTATACACATTGTAATCAGTAGTGATACGTTATTCTATCATTAATTAAATGCCAGATTACGAAAAGGCAACCATTTTAAACCAATACATTTAAATGCTATATTATATGGATGATGATGTGAAATGATCCATATTTAGGGGCAAACGGTGAAATGCAGAAACAGTATTGATGCAACGAGTTTTCATTGTTCCAAAATATGGATAATGGAAAGGAAACACTTATAACGTATGGGGAACAGCCTAATATGACCATGTATGGCAATTAGTCCTTTCTTGAATGCTAAATCTTACAACATTTTTTATGGAGTACTATTGAATCTCAAGTTAAATGAGGTAATAGTAAATTGTTCTTAATTGACTCTCGACGTGTAATATACGTACTTTACGTTAGGTATATATAATGTCTTTTTAGAAGATATGTAAGTGTTCGTCCAGTATTGTTACTATTAAATTGTTACTACCAATTTATTCATAAATGATATCCTGATTTATTTGTCACAACATTTATCAGCAGTGGAATTTTGGTTTTTCAAATAAGAGACACTCATGAATAATTGTACATAATTCAAAATATTTTGTATGCAGATTTACTAGCAACACCCACTTAAATTACTGTTTGGCATGACCCAAAAACTCAGTGTTTCATAACTAAATACAATAAGAGTTTACAAAAAACAAATGCAACTACTAGTTACATAGTTAATTTTATTTATTATATGGTGTTTTATAAGTCCATAAAAAATACTTCTTTATGTTGTTACAAAAATTTTGTGGAGCCACATTAGTTAATTTATTTACTGAAAATAACTAAAGGCCATTTCACACTATCAAATTTTTGTAGTATCAAATTACTTAAATTCAATTTATTGAACCAAAAAACTACTTCAATTGTCATTCAGTGAATTCCATTCAGTAATCTTTCAAATCTCCACAAGAAAATTTATCACATAATTTTAGTGAAAACAGTTTTAAAAAAAAAACCAAAAGTAAATTTTTAGAAATATCTATAACTCCTGCATGACACGAAAATAATTGGTTAAACCCCAACAAATTTTCTTCATTTTATTATACACTAGCTGTGCCCGCAGCTCCACTCGCGTGGACTACAGAATTATTGTTTAGGTTTTTTTTAATAAAGTTGAATTTTACTTAGTGTTAATCTTTTATACATATTATAAAACATAACATGTCTCTGTCTGGCTGTCTGTTAGTGCACTTATCACTCGAGAACCACTTATCCTATTAACGTGTTTTTTTTTATTCATAGCTATGTTCTCTGGCCAGGTTGCAGTATATATTTTGTTACGTAAAGTAACATAAGGAATAAGTAGCGACGATAATAGTGAATCAAGTCGGAAAAAAGTTTGCTGCCAGCGCGCTCTCTTGCTCTATGCTGTCTAAACCATTAAAAATGGAACAATATCATGTAGTAAAGAATTGTGTAGAACAAAAAGACCTAAAAAAAAAAAACCCACGGTAGCATATCTTAAATCTATTGCACTAATCTGCCATATTAGAATTTAATTAAAATTTGTAGTTAATCTATTTATATCAGAGAAATATTAATATGCGTTGCGGTGGCGTGCAATTCTAATCTATTATATGAAGTTTCCCTGATGTAGTCATTGTTAACTGTTGAATCTACTATGTTATCTGGTATTGGGAGACCTATGCTTTTTATACTTTTTCTTGACAATGTCTGCACTTGCTTTTCAATTTCAATAAGTACAAGTTGAAAAACTTTGTCATTGAATATTTCTTGTGAATTAAATGGTAAAAATGCTTATCAGTATTTCTCTTTTATAGATAGATATATGCTACAATGGGGTTTTTTTAGGTCTTTTTATTGTACACAATTCTTTACTGCATGATATTGTTCCATTTTTAATCGTTTAGACAGCATAGAGCAAGAGAGCGCGCTGGCGGCAAACTTTTTTCCGACTTGATTCACTATTATCGTCACTGCTTATTCTTTATGTTACTTTACGTAACAAATTATATACTTATAACCTGGCCAGAGAACATAGCTATAAATTAGAAAAAAAAACACGTAAATCAGATACAAGGTTCTGGAGTGATAGTGCACTAACACACAGACCGGCAGAGACACGTTGAGGTTTATATTTATAATATGTATAAATTTTTTTTATGTGTCCTAATTTTGTTGAAACTTTAAATGTGTGCACACAACTCTGTTGTTGTGAGATTACTTCCATTAAAACAGTCAGAACAACTGTGATAAAGCGATTTAAATTTTGGATTCAAGAAAATATACATGTTTGTAACAAAAATCTTGAATGAAAACGAGACATTCAAGAGATTGAAAGAGAAAATGGCCATGATTATGATGTTTTTTTATGTTGTCATATAGCTTTCAATGAATTTCATTTAATACAAATTTAAGGTAATTTGAAGAAAAATTTTACTGTGTGAAAGTGCCTTAACTTATAAGGAATAATTTTAATTCCACATATTGCCATAAAATTTGAATTTTATTATGTAAATCCAAAAAATATATCAACTGAAACTATACAGTATATGTTTAGAACGAAATTCGTGCAACACCATTTCACTTCACAGATTATGTACTTTATACACTGGCTATTGTATGGCAAAACTTGAAAACAGAGCCTTGATTGTTCAGAATTACTTGTGCAATTATGTCTGCTACTAATATATTAATAATAAATTTCACTGTTTATTTTAGCTGCATTAAAGCTGAACAAGAACAATTCGGCCAAGGAATTACTGAACCCTAAGAATTCTAAGGCTACATCCAGTGCAATGGTTGAGAATATTCCAGTTGTTGTAATGAAGAATAAGACGTCGAACACTCTCATTTCCGTTGACAGCTGGCAGAAAATTTAAGACTGTGTGGTTTGCCAATCATCAATGGTTTCATTACAATCCAGAAAAAGACAGTTTACTCTGCTACACCTGCATGACAGCCTTCCACATAATAAGTGAAAATAATGCCTCATGGTTCCATGGTGTGAAACAAACTTTTATAACAACTGGTTTCAAAAATTGGAAGAAGCCATCAAAACAATTTAAAGATCATGAGAAAAGCAATTTCCACCAGAAAAACCTGCACCTTATATTCAGCAGAACTCATGCCAAACCCGTGAATTCCCTGCTGGAAATTGGAGTAACAAAAGAACAGAGAAATGTACGCAAATGCTTGCTGACTATTATTAGATCCATTAGGTACTTGATGCGTACTGGAAATTTGGTTCGTAGCCATAACCCCATTGAAGGAAACCTTATGGAACTTTTGGAGGATAGGTATTTAGATATGCCAGAACAAAATAAGTGGCTTACATACCAAAACAATTATCTTAGTTCTGACATTCAGAATGAGCTTATTGAACTCATGGCGCATAATGTGCTTCGCGATATTGTGAAAGAAGTCAAAACTGTCCCTGTTTTGAAGTGATTGCAGACAGCATTACAGATGTTCATGGTATGGAACAATTTTCTTTGTGCTTGAGATTTGTTCATCCTGAGTGTTTAGAAGTGAAAGTAGTGTTTGTTGGTATGTACAACCCAGTGGATTCAAGAGGTGGAACACTGGCTTCAGCTATAAAAGATGTGTTGCTCAGGTTGAACCTGTCACTTGATACTCTACGAGGGCACTGTTGTGATGGCGTTGCCAATATGTCTGGACGAGAGAAAGGTGTGCAGAAAATGCTTATTGATGAGCATCCTAAATATTTCTATGTGAACTGTGCAAACCACGCAAGCTGATTTGGCTCTACAGGAAGTAGCAAGAAAGAGGGGTGTAATGTGTGACATTCTTTGTCTTTGACTCCAGTAACATAATTCTCAACTCTTTGAAAAGGAGAAATATATCTATGCTGACATTGTGCTGCCACTATGTAGTGTTGTGAACATCTCGGCAACTCATTCCCCCTTTGCCCAACACACTGGTGTGTGGGAGTGAAGTTTCTGAAAATATACAAGCAGCAGTACTCAGCTGTTCAGAAATCTCTTCAGGCCATCTTTGATGATCCAGGGGCTCTCTCTCCAGAGAAGAAAGCCACTATCCATGGGTATATAGGGAAGCTGAACACATTTGGATCAATGTTTTATTTGACTGTCAGTATAGAAATCTATAGTCCTCGTGAACTACTGGCCAGAGCTCTCCAAAATCCTCGTATAACTGCTACTGGTGCAAAGCCGGCAGCTCGATTGTTAATCAGCCGAATCACGACACTTTGCTCTGACAAAGAATTTGACAGGTCGATGAAGCATTTGTGGCAGCAGACAAACTTACCCTAGACCATCTCATTGAACCCAAGGACAGAAAGCCACCACGACACCTGGAACAAATTAACAACACTGCACTTCCAGAAAAATTGTTGGCAAAAATACATGTAGGAAGGATTATTTTGAAATATTATATTACGTGTCAAATAATCTTGCAGAGAGATTTGATCAAAAAGGACTGAACACACATTGAAATGTAAGAGGATATTTTGCTAGCTGCATTCAAGGCAACGTTCAAGATGACCACGAAAAAATACTTGAACTGAGCACAGAAGATTTTGAAGTCTGTGATCTCCTTGCTCAGCTGAAGTTGTTGAAGTATATGCCCGGCCATCCACATTTGTCTTGTGCTGCAGTTGTTGAACAGCTTATCAAGGTTTCCAACATCACAAAATGCCTTCTCAAGCAAGTCTTGCTATTGGTGATGTTGATAATGACAGTGCCAACCTCTGCTGCTTCATCGGAGCAATCATTTAGTGCGCTTCACCATTTGAAGACTTACCTGCGGGCCACCATGAAGCAGAAGCATTTAACATATGTGATGTTGCTTCATGTCCGCAAAGATAGAACAAGCACACTAAATCTTAATGATGTAATGAGAGAGAATTTGTTCCCGCAAGGATGAAAGGAAGGCCTTATTTGGGAAAGTTGAGTAAATGTTCTGTGTATTTATTGAAATCTTGTTATGAGCTTGTGGAATGTTTTGTTTCAACAATACACGGCATTGTTCTCTGTAATAATTTATAAAATGTACCATTTTATATTTCTTTTTGCAATCTAGAGTCACAAAAACCTTGTAATGAAACAATAAACATCCTAATTGCACATGTTCAACATTAATAAGTTTACAAATTACAAATTTTGTTTTCTTGTCAACATTGTATATAAATTTTTTAGAGATATGTCTTGTAATTTTATGTTACACTCTTCCAAGTATGTGTTATCAACAAATATTAGTTGTCGTCTGAGTTTTAGCTGTGCTTTTATTAATAAAATTCAAAAAAATATGTTTTTTTTATAATTATGTGAAATATAATTTTGTCTTCGCTGTGATTATGACAGTGGGTCACATTTGTCCTAAACAGTCTGTAAGAAAAAAAAATGTAGAAGTATTGTTTACCACACCACATATTAAGTTACAGGGAACTAACCTAGGTGAGACCATGAGAGAGTAATTGTGGATATAGTAAAGTTGGATTAAGTTGATCAGAAAAAATATCTCCAAGGTCCGTGTGGTTCTGTAAGTGGTGATGGTGATGAATCGTGATAATGAATCAAACAAATATAAAGGATGTTCATAAGAATAACTCCTGCATTCCAGGCCACGTGCCCACAATGGTGAAAGCCACAAATTATATGTCTATATATTAGACATTAAATAACAACTCTTTCTTTAACTGAATAAGCAATACTACATCTTAACATTTAAATTCATTGAAGGAAATTCTACGCACTTGTACAGAATTGCACTGCATCAATTGCACAGAATCACCCAAAAAACTACCATATTAAAGGCCTACAAAAAATTACAAAGTACACAGTTTAAATTCTCTTTGTACATGCCAAAATATAGTGGCAAATTGAAAGTAATAACGAAAACACACAGTAAGTGTACTGTACCTGTTTTTTCCTAGCTGAAAACAATAAGAAAATTGACCTGGAAATACATCTAGCCTTAGCCACTAAACCAACTCGCAAAATTACATCTCCTTCCTCACACTAGGTTTTTAGCATCTCTGCCACATGGCAGCACTAGGCAGACCTATGCACGGCACATTAATTCCAAAAAACCTTGTTGCACAGAATTACAAACCTGTATAGAATTTGACCACTTTCATTTACTGTAATTACAAAACTAAACCTCCCTGCATATGACAGATTCCTCTCTAACCAGAATATATGTCGTAGTGAAATTAACAATAGGTTGAGGAACATAAGGTTTATCATTAGTGTTTCAGCTAAAATTATTTATATTAAGCAAGAAATAATAAGCAGCATTATTTAAATTACATAAATATGTCTTGTAACACAAAGATTTTTCTGATATAAAACATGAGTTATTATTTTAATTTTGTTGTATTGCAGGTGCTGTCTGTTCTACATGTGAGCTATAGCTGTAACTGGACACTTCAGATTGGAAGTATGATGAACCCAACCCTCCCGCCGATCTCATTTTGTGTTGTGAATCAACTGTTTCCACTGACAGTTCACCTTAGGCTACAGAACATATACTGATCCAGCATTTAACTCACCAGTAGATTTTACCAGTAAGTATCTCTAATTATTCAATTTTGAAAATTTAAGTGTTATGTTTACGTGTGCAAAAATGAAAAAATTGAAAATTTTGATAATAGTGAAGTATTTTTTACTTTNTGAAAATTTAAGTGTTATGTTTACGTGTGCAAAAATGAAAAAATTGAAAATTTTGATAATAGTGAAGTATTTTTTACTTTGTAACAAATTGGATACATAATATTATGTGCATCTGCTCTGTGTCCTTTTCCGTGCCCTCTCTCTTGGACGTATGAAGCACAGTGCTCCAAGGGCATCACCAGTAACTGGAGAAGAGCAGGTAGAGTTACAAATGGGCCAAGGCGGATGATTGACATGTGCTGCGGTATGGCTATCGGGACTCATGCCACTGCCATACTTGGAGGATTGGATGTCTTGGGATTGTTGCTGGGAAAATTTTCTGGTCATCACCGCACATCATCCTGGGCCTGCAGTGGTACAGCGGCTAGAACACTCACCACCTACCAAGGCAAACTGGGTTCAATTCCTGGTGGGGTCGCTCCAGAATTTTGGCACATGGAAATTGTTCCGTAAAATGTCACTGGTTGGCTGGTTTTTCCTGTTTCCCTGCCCTTGCATTCCAGCACTGTTCCATACTCGCCTCACTCCACTCTCGTTGGCTCTCAAGAGCCCAAAGTTAAAGCCCAAACGTCTCCACTCCACTCCCCCCCACTCCACTCCACTCCACTCCACTCCCCCCTCAGCAAAACTTGCAGTGCAAAGAACATTTTGGGTCAAGCCAACTGAGCTACATAAGCAGCGATCTGCCTCTGTGTCAAGAGTCTTGAGCCGTGCATGGCCATAAACACTAGGAGTGTGGAACCATCAGTAATGCAGTGGCCAGCAAGTGTAGTCTGAAAGTATCAGGAGCCAAGAGAGAGAGACTGACCAGCTGGACTGTGAGAAAGTGGGACTGGATGCATGAGTTACAGACATTTGGAATAATGTGTCGCGTGCCGGTTTAGGGATTATAGCACGACATTGGCTCACATCCATCACCCCCTCACACCCCCCCGCCTAGCGCACTTCGCTGGCGCCTACGAGACGGCACGTGGGACCACAGGCAGGTGGAAAATTCCGGTACACGTGGAGCTGAAGCGTAGGCCTTCCCCCTTCACCCCCTTCATCACGGACACCTCTCGCCCACCGCGAGATCTGTGGAGTGCAGGGCTTTTTCGAGTTATCAGCAAATTATCACGTGTAGTTCGCCTGAACGCAGAAAATACGCACCGCGGCAGAAATACCTGACGAGATGTATTAGTGCCGAGGTATTACCCCCGCCCCGCCCCTCCAAACCTTCAGATACGAGGACACGTGTGTTGGACGGCTTGTTAGGCGTTCTTCCACTTCACCCCTCTTACCCCCTTCCCTCCCCTAAAATGCGCCACGTGCCGCCGATTCAGGGCAGCGGCTGGCGTGTATAAAAACCCCTTTCCAAGAATAGGAGGGGGTCAGTAATATCGGGTACGTCAGGCAGTCATATCGGGGCAGTTGTTAGTTCATCTTCACCGCCGAGAGACGTCAGTTCGAGCAGAGAGTAAGTTAGTACAACAGTTACTAAGGCCGGGATATCGGGACCCGGCCACGTCCGTCAGCCGCATCATTAAGGGGTCAGTCATATAAAAACAGTTGATCATCACCGGGCCGCGGGGAGAGTTGCGTGAGTACGAGTCCGAACAGCAGTCCAGGGAGAAGCAGCACAGGGGGCCTGCATCCAAGGCCTACCACTTCGCTGGAACTCATCCCCAGATGACAGCCTACCCACACTCACCGATGAGTTAAGTATAAAATTCGTCGCCTAAAGAAGCCCCACTCAACCACGAATTCGCCCCGTGAATACGAGTAGCCAAAGTACTACAGTACCACACCTCTCAAGTTTTGATGTTGTGTATTTGTGAATATAGACACAAGACAATATATTCGTACTTCAAAATACCACAGTCATAGTCTACCTAATTACCAAACCGGCAACCCCCACGCACCTTATAGTCGGTGCCTGGGGGACATTAACTCTGACCAGATAAGCCACCATGTCTTCAACAGTGTACCAAAGTGAGATGAGTTAAATGTGAATGTATGGCAGTGGACATTTTGATTGTAAATGTGTAAATANTGAATGTATGGCAGTGGACATTTTGATTGTAAATGTGTAAATAATAAGTAAGGATTAAGTGAGTACCTAATGTAAAGACAGTGATAAGGACTTTATAATTAGAATTAAGGTTAGCATTAAATATGGTGCTCATTGATTGAATAATATTGAAGTAAAATGCCTTGAATACTAAAAGCACTTTATTATAAACGATCGGACAAGCATTGTCCCGGACGAACAACACAACACAACTAAACAAGATAGCATAGAAGATAATGTGACAAAGAAGAAACCATAGAGATAGAAGAACTGACAAGTGGCGCTATCATAAGGAATTTTACTTAACACTTGAAACTAGATACTTTAACACTTTCCCTTGTTAAATAACAATTCACAAAAAAAATACAACTCTATATAAGTCCCATCTTGTCACACAACATCCGCAAACGAGGGGCGGCTAGTGGCTTGGTCATGATATCTGCAACTTGATGCTCTGAAGTAACTTTATCGACAGCCAGTCTACCTTCTGCTACATGCTCTCGAATGAAGAAGTGCTTTCTTCGGATATGCTTGGTTCTACGATGATTTTCTGGATTTTCTGCAAGTCTGACAGCTGCAGCATTGTCTATCTGTAGAACTGGAACTTCTTTTAACTTACTCATTTGGCTCAATAGACGACTAAGCCAAATTATTTCTTTTGAGGCTTCACTAGCGGCGACAACTTCTGCTTCTGTGGTAGAATCGGTAACTGATCCCTGACGTTGACTTAGCCATGAAACAGCAGCGCCTGCATAAGTTATTAAAACACCTGTTGTTGATCTGCCTGTTTTGAGGCATCCGCCAAAATCTGCATCAGAAAAACAGCCAAGAATCCCTTTCTCTGCATTGTGCTGATATAGAAGGCCATAATTAAGGGTGCCTGCTATATATCTGAAAACTCTTTTAAGTCTGGTAATATCTTCAGCAGTAGGATTTTCAAGAGATCTGGATAAAAATCCGACTGAATAGGCTAAATCAGGTCTAGAGCCTAACATCAGATACATTAGTGAGCCTACTGCTTGGCGATATGGAAACTGATGTGCTCTTTCTGTTGCTTTCCCTGAAATCAAACTCTCTTGACTCTGAAGCATTGGTGAAGAAACTGATTTACAACCGACAAAATTGAAACGTTCAAGTATTTTCTGTGCATAGAACTTTTGACACACTCTTATATCACAATTTGACTGTCTCTCAATTTGTAGTCCTAAAAAATAAGACGCTTCTTCAGATGTAATTTTAAACTCAGCCTGAAGCTGATCTAAAAACTTCTCTAATTCTACTCTACTGGTAGAAGCTATGATGCCATCATCTACATAAAGAATGAGAATTATCTTGACACTACCTTCATCTCGAATGAACATACAAGGCTCCTCATCACTAGCCTTGAATTTGAGTGATGTCAGAAACTTGCCAATACGCTTGTTCCAGCACCTTGGCGACTGCTTAAGTCCATATAAACTCTTCTTGAGCTTCCAAACCCTACCCGTGCCGTCATCAAATCCCTCTGGCTGCTGCAAGTAAATATCTTCTTCCAGCTCTCCATAAAGAAAAGCTGTAGATACATCGAACTGAACTAAGTGCATCTTCTCTGTCACAACAACACCAAGCATCAAACGAATAGTTTGCAACTTTGCTACTGGACTAAATGTTTTAGAGTAGTCTATGCCCTTACGTTGATCGTAGCCTTTAGCAACTATTCTTGATTTTCTCTTCTCGATGGTGCCGTCAGGTTTCATTTTGACTCTATATACCCATTTGCATGGAAGGGCTCTAGCTCCCTTAGGTAGGTACTCTAGATCATACGTATCATTCTCAAGTAGAGAGGATATCTCACTGTTCATTGACTTAAGCCATTCTTGACCATACTTGCCACCTACAGCTTCTTGAAAACTTTGTGGATCCTCTTCAGCTATCATGATCATTACAAAATCATCATAATATGTTGACGCTTTGATTGTGTTTCTATCACGCAGTTTTCGGGTATCTGCTCTTTCAGTGTGCTCTAATCCAGACTCTGGCCTAGATTTGGAACTGGACTCTTCACCACTTGAATCTTCTTTATCTTTGGTTGAAATTTCTCGCTGAACAAGTTCCTCTTCAACCAATTGTTCTTTTGATGGAGTGCTCAGGAAAGGTACTTTTACTTTCTCAGCACAGTCACGAAGTATTTCTTGAAAACGAACATCTCTGGATAACACGACTCGCCTATCTTCTGAAATATAGACTCGGTAGCGCTCTTCACCATCGTAGCCTACTAGGTAACCTTTTTGAGCTTTCTTATCCATCTTACGCCTCTTCTGCACAGGAACATGAAAGTAACAGTTTGAACCAATAATACGAAGATGTCTGATTCTTGGTTTTTTACCAAACCAAAGCTCGTAAGGACTTACTCCATTTACTGACGACTTCCCCGTTCTGTTTAGTATGTAGACCGCTGTTGTAACAAGCTCAGCCCAAATTGCTTGTGGAAACTGAACATCAGAATTCGAGTACATAAAAGTTCTTGCCATTTCAACTATTGTTCTGTTCTCTCGTTCACTGCTACCATTTTGCTGTGGCGTATAAGGGGCTGTCAACCGCTGTGTAACTCCCCTACTTAGCAAAATCTCTCGAACGTCTGCATTGTCGAACTCACCACCATTGTCGCTTAGAAGCTCTTTGATGTTGTGACCTTGTTTCTCAGCATGAGCGAGCATTTGTTCTAAAACAATTTTGACATCTGACTTCTCTTTGATGACAAAACCATACCGAAATTTAGTGTAGCTATCTTTAAATACAACTAAATAACGTTTCTTCTGAAATGACTCAGCAAAAGGTCCGCAAACATCAGTTGACATAAGCTCTCCTGGTTTCAAAGCCTTTCTTCTAGTACCAAAAGGCAGTCGATGAGACTTGCCATAAATGCAAGGTTCACAAATTTTGTCATCTAGCTTGACTTTAATATCTAGCTCGCGTTCAAGCTTTTCTTTTATGTGACGTTTATCTTGGTGGCCCCATCTCTCATGATACAACTGCAGTGGGTCACTTGATTCTACAATGTTGATACTACTGCTACTCGGGCTAACAGTCTTAATCTCTGCCTTATATAATGTTCCATTCTTCTCTCGAGTGCCCACCAGCACTGGAGCACCATTTACTGAAAGCGAACAGGAGGTAACTGTTGACTGGAACTTGCTATTTGGATTTTTATCATGTGCAGATAATGGAGAGAATAAATTTCTAGCAATCCTAGGAACTAACCAAACGTCCTTTAACTGCAAACGTTGGCTCCTGCCATTAACTATGGAATTGATCTCAATAACACCGCTACCAACAGCATTTAGTTTTTCATCTCCAGCTGCCTTAATACTGCACGAGTTCTCAAACTCATTAAAAGAACTAAACCAATCTAAACGACTTGTAACGTGTTTAGTAGCTCCATTATCCACCCACCAATCCTCTGCATTAGGCTCAGCAGCTAAGATTTCATTGTGAATAGACACAAGAGCAATCGTATTTGTAGAAGCTCTAGAATCTGCGATATTACTCTGTGAATTACTACTAACAGCATTAGGGCGTGGACGACCATCTGCAATCCACTTTCTACACTGACGAACCCAGTGACCAGGCTGGCGACAATAATTACAATTACCTGGCTTCCACTTTTGAGCAGTGTAATTTGGCTTATGTTTATTAGTTGAGCTATTACAACTCTGTTTCTGTCTATCGGACCTAGCCACTAAAGCTTCTGGTTTATTACTCTCACTACTTGTAAAGGGTTTCATATTTCGTTCAAAAACACAGAGCTGCATATTCAATTCATCAAATGAACGAACTTCATCTTTGGTAAGCAGCATCCAACTAGATTTAAAACTTTCGAAAAAACATGGTAAAATATGCAAAATTTTACATACCAAAAGCAGATCTGGGAGAGTTTTTTCGTTTATTTCTTTTAAACCATTATTTAGTTCATTCCACAGACTCCTCAGCTTGGCTACATGAGTGGAAACGTCATCACCTGATGTCCAATTAAAAGAAAAGAAATCTGCACATACTTTGAAGAGTTGGTCTTTTGATGTTGCCTCAAACTGCTGCTTCAACGCCTCCCAAGCTTCACTGGCAGTATCTTTGTCCATTATCTTCTGATAGACTGCATCAGAAACCGTACTAATGATCATTGACTTTTCGTAGCTCTTCGCTTTTCTATACAAATCACAAGCTTCTTTGTGATCTTTCACTTCCTGTTTCGTTGCGTCACCTTTTAACGGATNTTTTTCGTTTATTTCTTTTAAACCATTATTTAGTTCATTCCACAGACTCCTCAGCTTGGCTACATGAGTGGAAAGGTCATCACCTGATGTTCACTGGTCAGTGGTTTAATGTGCTTAGCAAACTCCATCGTCGTTATGGATTTAGCAACACTTCACACTAAACGAACGAACTTTAATAATTTACTGAATAACAAATCATCTAAAGAAAGCGACTGGCCCCATAACCTATTGAAGTAAAATGCCTTGAATACTAAAAGCACTTTATTATAAACGATCGGACAAGCACTGTCCCAGACGAACAACACAACACAACTAAACAAGATAGCATAGAAGATAATGTGACAAAGAAGAAACCATAGAGATAGAAGAACTGACAAGTGGCGCTATCATAAGGAATTTTACTTAACACTTGAAACTAGATATTTTAACAAATAATAAATGAAATAGCAATAGGCAGTTTAATGGTAAATAATAGCTGTGTATATTTTTATATCATTGTAAATAAATTAAGAAATTAATTTTAGTTCTTTTATTTTTATTAAGACCTCCATCTGCCATGAACTCTGATATTCCCCCAGGCAACTTGTAACAATATTGTGCAGTTATGAGTCACAATGAAAATAATATTGATATGTTATGATGATTGTACGTAAAATATTAAAATTTTGGATTAAATCACTATTTAGCAAGTCTAAAAGGAGAAAAATCGGGTATATATGTTTATGTACGTAATAGTTAAATCTATTTATTAGTAAACAATTGTAGCATTGAATACAGTCATGAATGTACACATAATGTATTTTCAACATAGTATGTACTGATATAATTGTCTGTTAATACAAGGATTGCTGAAGGCAATTATATATATTCCAGAAAGTTAAAAATGATCATTATTTCTAAGGATGTTAAATATATGTATTATAGATTTATTATTATTGAAATCTAGATACATTAGTTTTTTCAAGTCTCATATTAAATCAATTAATGCTAGATTACTTCCCCTGAATTTTAAGCTATGTTGAAACTGCAACTTCTAAATGATTGATTATTCCCAATTTTTCACCACCTAGTCCACGCCATTATTTTTCTATACATTTGACCACACTATCATCTATAATTAATCAACATTAATTTTAATAACATACTTTTGTTGTAAATGTTGTCATGTATATAACAAGTTTATCTCATTTGATGCCATGTCATCCTGTCTCAAGCACTGCTGCCAACTGTCTCATTCTTCATATAGTTAATGTGTTGCAACAAACCATCTTCTCTCTAAATAACATTTATATACATTGCTCAATGTACATTGTCTCTTAGTTACTTGGTTACCATGTTTTCTTTTAATTTCATGTTTAGGGTAATTTATTAAACATTTTTCCGGCTTGTAAAGGTATAATTATAAGATTGTTTTGTTTTGAAATGAAATGTTTTTATGTGTGCTTAATTAAGTTATCACACTCCTTTCATTCTCCACAATACAGATTTCTTTACTTGGGCTTTTTTCATGGTTGGTATTTTTCCAAAATGTAAGTTAGTTCCATTATCGTCTCTTTCAGTGACTGACTGAGGACAATCTCAGATGTCCATTGTTGAGGGATACCTTGTGTCAGAATTAATTTTTGAGGATACCATATTTTTTAATTGATAAAAAAATTACATGTCAGTCTCGCAATTTTGTTATAATTCTCTTTATTAATGCTGTTTCTTTTTTATTGATGTGCAAATACATCTTTCACTACCTGATATCATGATGGATAGTGTTAATTATGTTATCTGACTTAACAGCAATTTAAATTTTGGGTGTGAATTACAGGAGTAAACCTATATTCTGTAAGTTTGACATGGTCCTTCTGCCATGCCGTCTGGACTGTATCCCATTGGCTGTCTAACGCAGGGCACCCTGAATGAGCAGCAGATAACATGAACGGGAAACCTGTGGTAGTACAGGACACCACTTTTGAAAGATGTCCAGAATCATCGTTACTGCTCGAATTATTTTCCATCTAGAAATTATGTGAAATTTAAGTGGACACCAGTGAAGTGCTTTTAGTTTTGTATTAAATCCAGCTTCATATCTAAAGTCTTACACTACGATATATAAGAACGTACAGCAAATGGAGTAAACTAAATCCATTTGTGCATCACGAAATAAAGACGTGTCAAAATTTCAGATATCACTTTTTATTCATTTGTTTTTATAGTTTGAATTGTATTTTAAAATTTGTGTTTTTATTTTGTAAGCCTTTCTACATCATTACTTTTTATGTACACTTTGCATACCAAATTTATAATGAAACACTGAAAACTAACATTGTAGATCCGGCCCTCGAATATTCTTGGTAGTCTTGGAGAGACAATCAAAAATTTATTATTTCAAAATTTTACAAGGGTCAGTCAAAAAGTGATGTCTCCTATTTTTTTTCTCCTTCAATATGTTGCTATTTTGGAAAATGTGAATTTGACATGGTTCCGCAAACCTTCTTCAACAGCCCACTGCAGTAAAAGCGTCCTACATCAACAGATGGCAGCACTGTATGGGTTAAGAAAATGGCTGATATTGATGTACCTATACTACACCATTCTGAGATTGAATTCCTGAATGTGGAAGGTGAAACACCCATTCACATTCATGAAAGGCTGAAGAAGGTGTATGGGGATGCAACAGTGGATGCCAGCACCATTATACGATGGGTTCTTCACTTTACAGAAGCTAAAGGTGAAACACAGTTGGCTGATGCAATGCAGAGTGGCCGACCGGTCACTACAGTGACTCCACACAACATCCAGCGTGTCGACAAGATCATCCGTAACGACCGCTGGGTGACAACAGATGAATTGGGTTGCCTGCTCTCCATCAGTAAAGGCATTGTGATGTCCATTATTGTAAAACTGGGTTACTCCAAAGTTTGTGCACACTGAATACCAAAAATGTTGACCTACCAGAATAAACAGACAAGGAAAACAATAGTCTTAAATCTGTTGCAGCATCTCAATGGGGAGAGGGAGGAGTTCTTGGGAAAATTGTGACTGGAGACAAGACCTGTGTTCATTTTTTTGAATCTAAGTCCAAGAGGCAGTCGTTGGAATGGCATCACACAGCGTCGCCAATGAAGAAAAAATTTAAAACGGTGTGTTTGGCAGGGAAGGTTATGACGACAGTCTTTTGGGATGCTGGATTCCCACCCAATTTTCGCAATATTGCCAGTGGTGGGGTGACTGGTGTGTGGTATTGCATTGTTGTGCAAAAGAAGAACACCTGCCATAGCTTTTGATGGGCGAACTCGCCGAAGACATACTTGAAGCTTCTTGAGGGTTTTGACATATTGGACAGAGTTTATTGTGCATTCCTGCTCCAAAAAATCAGCCAGAATCACACCCTCCACATCCCAAATGACTGTCACCATAACCTGTCCTGCCGAATGCACTATTTTGAATTTTGTCTTCGCCAGCAACATGTGATACTATTCCATTGACTGCCTCTTGGACTCAGATTCATAAAAATGAACCCATGTCTCATCTCCAGTCACAATTTTCGCCATGAACTCCTCCCCCTAAACATCGAAGTGTTGCAACAGATTTAAGGCTATTGTATTTCTTGCCTCTCTATTCTGGTCGGTGAACATTTTCAGTACCCTGCGTGCACAAACTTTGGAGTAGCCCAGTTTTTCAATAATTTACATCATGCTGCCTTTACCGATGGAGAGCAGGCGACACAATTCATCTGTTGTTACCAGGCAGTGGTCATGAACAATCTCGTCGACATACTGAATGTTGTGTGGTGTTACTGCATTCGCCGGCTGGCTACTCCGCATTGCATCAGCCAACTGTATTTTTCCTTTAATTTATGTACAGTGATGAACCCATCGTCTAATGGTGCTGACATCCACTGTTGCATCCTCGTACACCTTATTCAGCCTTTCATGAATGTGAACGGGTGTTTCACCTCCTGCATACAGGAATTCAATTACAGAACGATGTCTTATACATACCTTGATGTCAGCCATTTTCTAAATTTATGCAATACTGCCGGGACGCTGTTATTGCCGCGGACTGTAGGAGAAGGTTTGCGGAATTGTGCCAAATTCACATTTTCCAAAATAGTAACATATTGAAGAAGAAAAATAATAGGATACAATACTTTCTGACTGACCTTGGTATAATTCTTATTAGAATAAAAAAATTTAGTATAATTTATTATAATTTTTACATATACACTTTTAATGAACATTTCATATATTTTACATATAAGCAATCAGGCTTAATGTTCATATAACTTTGTTACTGTTTTATTGTGTTTTTGTTTAAATATCTTGTTTTGTAATTTTTAATTGTTTTGACGTGCTCTGCCACCCTGGCTCGAGTGACGTGCAGACACCTAGTCAGTCAGGCTGCAGAGGTCCAATAGGTAGGCCGGCGTAATGCCACCCGGGGACTTCAGCTACGTTGCATTTATCATATCAGCTTCAATAGTCATTTATGTTTGCTTTGGAACTGTAATATAATTCTTTTCTCCCCAGGTAGTGCCTACCTCCACATCCAAGGGTTTCACTTACCACATCATTTTCCTACCCACTTGTGTTTTTCTGTGTGCATAGCCCACGTACGGGGACGAAGTCTGCGATCCACTTCATATACTAGTGTTAAATTGTATCACGCCAATCTACAATAAATCCACCGAAAGTTCCGTGGTATGTCGTTCCCTTATAGGGAACTGGATCCCTCAACTAGTATCACTTATGTTATTACATGTGTCTTTACCATTTCCGTATCGGGCATGTAGAATGGCCCGTAACAATTCCATTACGTGGTAGTCTGCCTCCTGCAACAGTAGGTTGCTGAACTGGTTAACAACCACAACTTTTGCAACAGACAACGAGTCTATAGGGGACTTCACCACACACTGCGCTGTTGGTCGCATGGCTTGCCAACCATGAGTCTCTCATGCTTCTTTAAGCCAAACAGAAGCTGGTGCTCGTTCCACCCTACTTGTCCCTTCCCTTATTTATCCTGTCTGAATCCAAGCAAACTTAAGAAGATCTCCAAACAATATCAGCAAANCCCATATTGCAAGGTTTTACATATCTACATTTAGCAGAAGTTTTTTTGACAATTTTAACTGACTTGTCAATAAACCCATTTGACCTCGAATAATTTGTACTGGATGTAACAACTGAAAAGTTCCACATATTGGCAAAACATTTTAATTTATACTTACCAGAAGGAATTTTATCTGCTAATATTATTTTAGTTACTCCATAAATTGCACATATGGTCTTAATTTCACTGAAAACTGCCATAGCCACCTAAGAACCCACTCATCTAAGTTCATACAATTTAGACCAATAATCAGCAACAATTAAGTACTACTTTCAGTAGCATTTAAATAGTCACATTCAACATTTTGAAAAGGTATCTCGCACATCGTCTAGTAACAGTGGTTCTTTTACGTTATTACTGCTGTATTTTCGACACAGATTACATTTTGTAACAGTAAGTTGTCTTAATCTTAAAATATAAAATTACCGAATATAAAAGATACTTCTCATGTTATTCAGTATGCAATTTGAACATTATTGGTACTCTGCTTTTACACTGGGGCTACCCATTCTTGTACAAGATCACAGTTGTAGTATCACATAATTCTGTTTTTCACTCACAGTCTGACTAGGCACATTCCACTAACACTTGATGTATGAACAACCTCATTAAAAGAATTTCCAAGGTCATTTGTCACAGCTTTTAAAGTAGCTCCACTAGTAACATTTGCTATATACATTTCAGAATCTTTTACAAACTGAACATGTATGGCATAAATGCATAGTTTTAACATTCATATTTTTCTTAAGTGTCTATGGACAAATTGAGTTTATTTGTCTTTCAATTAATGCAGCAAACAGTTGACTGTGTGTATTACTAGTAATTATAGAAGTACAGAAAAAATGTAATCTGTGTCAAGTACAATTACTTGGTGAAAATTATAACTAATTACAACTAAAAACTACTTGAAATGAAAGTAATAGGTAAAATTACAAGTACAGTTAAGGCTCTGTTTACTTGACTAATTGGGGGGGTATGATCTGGTAAATAGCAAGTACCAAAAACATGTATGCTTGTAAATATTTTAGTGGCTCAGTTAAGTGTTAATGTTTTCAACATGTTGAAGATGTTTGTGCAGCCAGGAGGGACGATGAGTTGCAAGTATTTCTGGTAATTTACGACCAACCATAAGATATCCAAGGGCAGGGGCAACTCTTGCCATTGGGTGCAGGTGTACGTGCCCTCTCAAATCAAATGTAACACACCCCAAGAAAGGAATTCCTTTTTTTATAGATATTTATTTGATCATTGATATGTAAAAGTAACCTATTTATTCATTAAGTTCTTTATCACTTGGCTGTGAATCGTATCTACTTACATTTTGTGTGGATGATATTTTTTGCTTGTACGAGGGTTATTCGGAAAGTAAGGTCCGATTTCTTATAAAACATAAACCATCACAGATTTTTTCAAAAAACTTTTTTTATTCAATTCCTTACATGTTTCTCTATTTTTCTACATAGTTTCCATATTTGTTTAAACATTTGTCATAATGTTTTACAGGCTTTTGTATGCCTAAGTCATAGACGTCTGCCGCCTGTGAGGATAACCAGTCTGTGACTGCTTCTTTCACCTCGTCATCTGTGACGTCAAGACTCCAGGTCTATCCCAAAACACGGTTGCCATAACCTTGCGTGTTGAGATTGTCCGCTTGGCCTTGACTTTGACTGGTAATATCGGGTGATGCCATTATATTGACTGACGTTTAGACACTGGGGTCATGTGAGAAACCCACGTCTCATCCCCTGTGACAATCTTCTCTAAAAATTGATCACCTTCCTTATGATATCAGTCCAAAATCAAGAGCAGAAGCCATTCTTTTCATTTGGTGTTCCTCAGTAAGCAGCCTGGGAACCCAACATGCGCAAAATTTGTGAAATTGCAAACTTTCAGAGACAATTTTGTGCAAAGATGTTCTACCCACATTCGGAAATTCCAATGCTAAAGTTGAAATTGTGAATCTCTTCTGTGATCACTGATGGTCGGCCTGATCGCGGTTTATCATGGACATTTTCCCGTCCGTCCTTGAAAGCTCTCACCCACTTACGCACTTTGCTGTCATTCATCGCATTGGGGCCATACACTTGACTTATTTGTCTATGAACTTCCGCTGCTGAAACATTCCTTGCTGTCAAAAACCGAATCACTGACCGTATTTCACAGTCGGCGGGCTGATCAATTGTTTTAAACATTTTGAACTTACACTGTAAACAGCACACCGCAACAATACCAATGCAAATGGCGTCATTTGACGAGCAAGGCATGCCGGGAGTTGGTACGCATGCACGTTACAATGTTCGCGCAACATTTGATTAACTACGGCGATTCTGACATTACTTTCCGAATAACCCTTGTAGCTTTGAGACACAGACGATGTATGACCACAATGGTGTATATTTTTCCTTTGCCAAGGGCACGTGAGACGTCTTGGAAATAGCAGAAGTGCGGCAGAATTGGGGCACAAGCTGCATGCGTCCACACAAGACAGTGCTATAACAGCTCAATAGATGGCAGGTGCATTGTAATGCAATATGTACTGTTTAAGTTTTTAATGTTTATATACAAAGTTCTTTTCTTGCTGTGTTACTGAACTGACATATAACATTCTGTATTTACTTCAAAAACAAAATTAACAGCATTAAAAATACACTGGAGAGGCAAAAAAAACTGGTATAGGCGTGTATATGCAAATAACAGAGGTATGGAACCAATCAGAGTAACGCGATGCGGTCGGCAGCGCCTATATAAGGCAACAAGCATCCGGGAAAGTTGCTAGATTGGTTACTGCTGCTACAATGGCAAGTTATCAAGATTTAAGTGAGTTTGAACGTGGTGTTATAGTCGGCGCAGGAGAGATGGGACATAGCATCTCCGAGGTAGCTTTAAATTTGGATTTTCACGTACGTCCATTTCACGAGTGTACCGTGAATATTGGAAATCCGGTAAAACCTCCAATCTTCGACATCGCTGTCGCCGGAAAAAGATAGTGAAAGAACAGGACAAACGACGACTTACGAGAATCATTAAACGTGACAGACGTGCAACCCTTTCTGAAATTGGCGCAGATTTCAATGCTGGTGCATCAATAAGTGCCAGCGTGCGAACTATTCAACGGACCATCATTGATACGGGCTTTCGGAGCCAAAGGCTCACTTGTGTACCGTTGTTGACTGCACAACACAAAGTTTTACACCTCGCCTTGGCCCGCCAACACCGCCATTGGACTTTTGATGATTGGAAACACGTTGCCTGGTCTGACGAGTCTCGTTTCCAATTGTGTTGGGAGGATGGACGTGTATGAGTATGGAGACATCCTCATGAATCCATGGACCCTACATGTCAACAAGGGACTGTTCAAGCTGGTGGAGGCTCTGTCATGGTATGGGGCGTGTGCAGTTGGCGTGAAATGGGACCCCTTATACGTCTAGATACGACTCTGACAGGTGACAGATACGTAAGCATCCTGTCTGATCACCTGCACCCATTCATGTCCATTGTGCTTTCCAACGGACTTGGACAATGCAACACCCCACACGTCGAGAGTTGCTACCGAGTGGCTCCAGGAACACTCTTCTGGCTTTACACACTTCTATTGGCCACCTAAATCACCAGACATGAACATTATTGAGCATATCTGGGATGCCTTGCAACGTGCTGTTTAGAAGAGATCTCCACTACCTCGCACTCCTATGGATTTGTGGACTGCCCTGCAGGATTCATGGTGTGAATTGCCTTATACATACCTTCAGACATTAGTCCAGTCCATACCACGTCGTCTTCCAGGACTTCTGCATGCTCGCGGGGGCCCTACACGATATTAGGCAGTTGTACCAGTTTTTTTGACTCGTCAGTGTATTATAGGGAAGCAGCAAGTGTATCAAGATCGGCTTGAAATTAAAAATCTTGGCCCGATGCCACAACTTAAGCTATCACGAACCTATCACATCTAAAAGAAAAACTACACCTGTAATTTTAGTACAAAAATTTATGAGAAAGCCATTTGATTGGCAGGTTGTAATGAGAAAAACACATTTTATGGTTTCTGTTGTGTTCTTTTTGGTTCTGATGATAAATGAGCGACTACAGAAGTTGCCGACCTAAAACATTTGGATGATAAAATTAAAAAACATTCGGGCCACAAGCTACATTTGAAAAATTAAATTAATATGGTAATGCTGGGACAGATAGATATGATAGCATTTAGATGAAGGGTACAGGAGGTATGTTCAAAAACACAATGACCTTGTAGAAAAAATAGCTACCTACTTTCTATAATAATAGACTGCATTAAGTTTTATAAATTTTTTTTGTTTTTTCGTAGAGGTCATGATAAAACTACTGAAAGTGATAACCTGGGTGTGTTTAGAGATTGGCTAGAGTGTGTAGCATCTTTAGATAATGTAGTAAGAGAACATCAATAAAGTTCTAACATTTTTAAAGATACTTCAAAAACTAGACTAATGAAATTTTTTAATGCTATGCTTATATTTCATTATAAAAGAAGGAAAGAAAACTGAGTACTGCCAAATTCGAGCAGATGAGACCACAGACATTTCATGCACTTCTCAGATAACCATCATAATTCAATACCAAATCGAAGGCTCTATTTTTGAAAGCTTCCAGGGATATTTCTCTCTTACAGACCAAACTGCTGAAGTTATAAGCTCAGTAATATTAGAACTATTGAGAAATCTCTGAGTGGACAAGAACTTAAGATAGATGTTTTGATGGTATTTTTTTTAGCCTTCTTAAGTTTTTAACTCGCGATTTCCTGTTTTATTCATAGACTTCCCCACTAGGCATTAACTCAGGATGTAAGCCTAATTTAATAAATTTGCTCACGTGGGAAACTTAAAGTATTTCAAATTATGAAATAAATACCAAATACATTAATGCCTCTGTCTACCGGATCTCTAATCAGCAGATTTTGTGTATACCGGACCAAATCCAAAGCCACAATTATGTGTTAGGCAAAGAGGTGGAAGTTATTTTTGGAATTGTTCAATGGCCTGGCTGTGGGCATCTACTGTAGCTGTGATCATAATTCATGACACACATAACATTTTCTAATGTTGATTGTCAGGGTTTATGTATAGTTTTTAAAATCTAGATGTTGCCATTGGTGATGCATTTTGTTCTTTTTTATTTTGATTACTATAAATATAAGGTAATAAAGCGTGTGCAGTGTTTCAGTCCATGGTGTTTTAACACATTTTTACATCTTTACAAGTGTATTCTTGTATTGCTCTTGGAACTCATGAAGAAGTATGAACTGGATTTTATTCTACAATGTAAATGCTTTTTATCAACATATCTACTAGTCGCTTGTAGGACGTGAAATACACTGTTACTGTACAATGGCGAGATAAACATGCACACTTGAAAGGCAGGGGGAAGGAATTTATTTTAGAATCGTGCAACAGTATGGTTACATGGTTGTTGAGCATGGTGTTGCTCATGTGTAGGTTTTTTTTTAGAGAATTTTAGCATTCGACTTATTATAGCCACAATTAAAAGGACCTGAATAAAAACAGTTAAAATCTACACTTGGATGGCATGAAATGAGGGTGAAACAACTGAGGTGAAAAATATGAGAATTTGAGAATTACAAAATATAGTCTGAAAGTTTACACTCCTAGTGTCTCTTCTTTGCTTTTAAACACTTGCTTTGAAATTGCAGTACAAATTATATATGCTGGGTCTGTCATTATGCACCCTTGCCCACCTAGAGCATCCTTTGTCATTTATCCAGTTTCTGATATTGCAAGCACAGTTGTTATAACAAATCTGAGGGTTACAACAAATCTGAGGTACCCAGCTTTTATCTTGGTCACCAATCTTTCACCCAAAGTAATGAAGTAAGTCTTTCATATTAAGGGAGTAATAGAACATTGCAGTGCTGAAAATGTCACTTCCCCACACACAACTAAAGTTTTCACCACTGTTCACACAAAAGTGAGGTATTTTTGAGTATAACTATCGCAAAATTCATAGAAACATTTATGTGACCTAACCTATGATAAAAAAAACATTCAAAACAACTTATGAGATGAAAACTCAAACACTCACAGAACAACAATGAGGTTATAAAATGAAATAGCCAACTATTATCAAGGTTACTTTTACTCAGTTTGGGAAGATTAATGTTAAAAGTTTGGAAACCAAAAATTTTCACCATTAGGTAACTGTCGCTTGTGTACCAGATTGTCTTTTTTTTTCCAAGTTAAAACCACTATAATTGTAATCTTAAATCAAATATAAAATAACTTCATAACTAAATAAAATCTTTCTCTGTTATTATTCACGTAGCTTAAAATTTTAATTAACCTGTATGGAACACTGCACACCTAGCGGGGGAAATTTTCCCTTTGCCAAACTCTCCCATAAGAAATCACGTTTTGTTCCTAACCTCAGTAGAATAAACCTTACTAATATGCATCAAATTGTACAGTGCTACCACCCTAAACAGCTGAAGGTATACAAAAAACCCTAATATCTTGTAAATTTTTATTGCTTTATTTATAATAAACGCCACAAAATTAATAAAACCTGGCTGTTTTTTTAAATGATACAAAACATGTAGTTCATCCCCAGAACTATTTCCACTGAGTTAAATACTACTAAATTTTCTCTCTTTTTTTCTCTGTCTTTCTCTCTGTTTTTCACTTTCTCTCTGTGTCTCTATTTCTCAAACTGTCTCCCAAACTCTATCTCTTTATCTTTTACTCTATCTCTCTATCTATCTATCTACCTACCTCAACCTTCCACAATACTAGGACTGGGTCCCGGTCCTCGGAACGAAAGGACCTTGTATAGGAGCTTAAAATTCATCCTTGATGCCCAGAAATGTGTAAAAAATTTATTGGTTGCTTATCCTCAGATTGTAGTTGTGTGTTCGAATTGTTAGTTCAAGCGTTTCACACCAGGCAGTGCTCAAGTCGAACTCTGGTTACACCAGGATTGAAACAGTACAAACAGTCAGAGGACCATTTTACACACACTTCATGTTACTTGCGTATGGATACTGAAGCATTATGTGAAGACTGCGAGTCTGTTCATACATATATAGACACTGACGCATTGTGCGAGGACTGTTGTTTGCTTAAGAATTTTAGATTAAAATGCTTAATAAATTGTCAATAAGTATTTGCAGGCTTAAATTAATAAGGCTTTGAAAGAAGTGTTTAAGATGTGATTAAATGTTTATAACTGACATTGAATTACCTATTTATTAGTGGGACATAACTATCAAGAATTGTATGGGAAATATATTACTTTACAAGAAAACAGTTGATCACAAAAACATTTCCTTTAAATAATTGAAGGGATATTAAAAATTTTTGTGCAATAAATGATTCTGACAAGGTATGTTGCTCAAGGATGTTCAAGTGACAAGCTATATTTGTGTAGCTATCGTTCCTGTTGAAACTGTTTCAAAACAAGAACCAAATTTATTATGTTCTTACATGGTTTTAGATTACATGAACGGTGCCACATCAAAACTACGGATTTAACAAAACAAAATATGCAAACAGATTCAAATGGCTCCTAGTAAAATTATATTTACCGGAAAGTTTTTTAATTGAACTCACAAATAAATTAATAATTAACTTTGAATCTGCTCAACCCTGAAAGCTGAAACGGTCAAAATTGTGTGTGTGTGCGTGTGTATGCATGCACGTGTGTGCATATATATATATATACATACATATATATATATATATATTCAGTATTGAAACACAGTCCAGTTTGAGATTACAGAATATTCTGAATATATAATTAAGCATTCTGAAATTCTGAAATATACAGGTCTACACATTTAAACAAGTATATCGAAATATAAATTTTGTAAGTGTCTGAAAAATATTTTGACTTACTGAGAAAAGTGAGAAAATATACATTTTTATGAGATTGTAGTGTACTAGTGATTCTGCTAGCCTTACATGTGAGGATGTAGGTAGTTAGCCCCCTTGTTGGTAGACACAGTGTATCACAGATGTAAAGAACTTATGTGTGTGACAGAACAACACTCACAAATAACACAACAAAAATTCAACTGCAAAACAACCTAAAATAATTGCTAGGAAAATATCTACTGCTGCTTGAAATGATTACTCAGCAGAAACGTGGCCAGAAATATGTGGAATTTAATTAGATGAATTGTGACTGGAATAATGCAAACTAGATATTATGTGTGACCTCAGCAACACTAGCCTATCTCGTGACTGATGTGTTCCGTTTACTTTAGACTTGGTATTGAAAATTTCTAACTTCCAGGAAAATTTATTTATTGGTTTGTTGCTTTGCTTCAGATTAGCTCAGTGTTTTAAAAGTGATATTCTGGGTTTCAAGGTGTCTGTGGTTAAATTAATTTGGAGTCAGTTCAACTTGATAAAAAAAATTATAATTTAGTCTCTGCTTCTTAATATTAAAGTTCTCAAACTAAGCTGAATATAATTTAAAAACTAAGAATTCTCTCAGTTCTAGGCATTCCTGGTGATCTAGTCAGCAGTTGCATCCCCTTAGATGCAGTAGGAATTCTCATCGCGGGCTTTCCTATTCAGGCTCTCGGGCCTGTATTGCCATTACAGTCCCAGTAAATTTTTGCACACCTGGTAGTTGTATATAATTACCCTGAAAATCTACGTGGGTGGTGACCGATACAGGCCTGCTTCTTCCTTAGACTTGCCTCACGTCTTCTTCTCCTTCAAGACTGCCTGTTGTCAGGTTCGAACTTGTGTCCTTGTAATATAAACTAATTTAGAACCCTGCATGCAAACCCACATGGGCTAGTGTCTTGCCTTCGAACACCAAGAAGGCTAACAATTCCTTTCAAACACTTAATAAAATAATGCTGCCTACAACTGACCAATCACGAGAGAGCTAGAGGCAAGAATTACTGAACACGTCACTTTCCATGACAATGGATCAATAACTACTCATATACTAGGGTCTTCTAAACACATTACGAAAATATTTGACTGGAAAGACATATGAATGTGTTTATGTTAAAAATAAAAATTTAATTTAAGCGAGCAGTGAAATTACATATTAATTAACATAACTAATAAGCCAAAGAAAATAATATCTGTAAAAAATATCTGTAAAAATTATATTCCCTCTTACAAATACATAAACTAGTGAATAATTAAAATCTGCATATGCCCCAATTTTACAACATTCCAACATATCAGATAGCGGGTGAAGTCAAGAGATTTGGGTGGCTTTTAACAGCGAGGTCGTGAGAATCAATGAGGGTGATGGAGGTGAGTATAGAGCACTGCCAGAATGAAAGGGCAGGGGAAACTGGAGATCCCCGAGAAAACCCACCAACCAGCGGCATCGTCTGGCACGATTCCCACATGCAAAAATCCAGGAGAAACCCGGCCGGGGATTGAACCCGGTTCACCTTGGTTGGAGGCAAGCGGGCTAACCGCTCGGCCGCCGCGGCCTTCCGAGATAGCGGATAAAGAAATTATGTTGACATATTAATATTTAGCAAATATCAATGTGGAAGGGTCAGTTTTATAAGCTGATTAAAAATGTTTCAGCTTAATGTACGTGAATATGAAATTTAATGCTCTTACTTTTAAAACCAATATACTGAAAGGTGAGAATAAAACGAAAATTTTTCGATGCCATGAAAATATAGTATTAAAAATTAAAACCCTTATATCTTAGGTAACTCTCAAGAAATATAATAATTTTTGGGAAATAGTATTTTGGGCTAGTTGCATCAACAGGGATAAATGTTTGGAAAATAGAGGTAATGTTATCAAACTGAAATGTTTAAATTACATTTTTATTTAGGTAAAGGGGTAAATGTTTTACCCAGACTTACTCTTCTCTGAGAAAATCGAGAAGATTTTAACATGGTTTCTTCACGAAAACAACTGTCCAGGCTCAGTCAACAGATGAATTTGTGGGCGTGTAAATAAAGATTGTGAATAAGTCTTGATAGCTTTTTGCTGCAAATAAGCAACAAATCTGAAATTTGAAATTGTATGAAAGAAAAAATTTCTAATATTTAAAAGCAGAACATTTTAGTATAATGGAAAATGAGTCGACCCCCAAACTAATATATTACAGAAAGGGCAAAAGACCACAATCATGGGAGAAAAAAAATGGCAAATCATACAAATGAGTCAAAAAAGGTGTCGCATACTTGACAAAAATTTAACTAGTTGACATAAATTGTGAATTTCCTGGTTGAAAAATTAAAGAAAGCATTAAGTGACTCATGATTAGTCCATATAGTTTATTTTTCTTGTGGTAGATTTATACTATTATACTATATAATTTACTTTGTTATTTTATGTGTTTAACATCTATGTGTTTTAATTTGAGTAATAAAATCTACTAATAATATATACAGCATAATTCACAGCACCTGTATGACCCCTTTTTCTCGGAAACAACACGACACCGGGGTCCATGAAAAAATTGTGATAACTATACCCTATATGAATCATCTATTGGTTGTATATCCATTCCCCTGAACATACCTGTGATAGGGGTACGGGGGGGTCAGCTTTGAAATTGGAAATGGGAACAGGGGTCGAATATGGTATTGTTGGATAGATACTCTAAAAGGAACAACATTTACAAAGACAGTTGTTTTCTGACGTGCATAGTTTAGGCACAATAAAATGAATCATGTAAGCATATGGTTTGGATGAACAAAATCTAATGTTATTTTTACTACAATCAAAAGGAAATCAACGAAATATGTTGTTTTTCTGGCCTACATACCTGGTTTACGTATAATCAAAAGGACGTCTGGTGTACTGTAAATACCGGTATGGTGTGAAAGAACCGCTGTGAAATGGGAACTGGGAACACTCTTTATAAGTGTTCAAAATGTTGACCATCCTATATCAGAGACGACTCAGCTGTCCTTCATGTCTTCTCTCTTTGTTGGACGTATGCAGTAGACTATGTCTTTAATTCTCCCCCACAAAAAGGAGTAATTTGGGGACAAGTCGGGTTAACGTGGTGGCCAAGCTACAGGACCCATTCGTCCCATCCACCGTCGGGTGAATAACATGTCAACAACTAGCCGAACTCTGCGTGAAAAGTGAGCAAGACAGCCATCCTGTTGAAGCCACAGTGTTAATCACAGAGCGAGACAGGCATCTTCTATCAGCTGATACAAACTATTCTCTAGGAAGTCTGCATAAGCTGCGCCATTCAGTTGCCCTTCAACAAAATATGGTACTATGACACTTTGTCCGAGGAGGCCACACCAAGTATTAAGGCTCCACACATGCTGGTTATCCACTTGACGGAGCCAATGTGTGTTGACTGCAGACCAGTAATGGGCATTATGTATGTTAACTTCATCATTACTTTTTAATGTGACCTCATCAGTCCACAAAATGCTGCAATTGAAAGCATGGTCCTTGCTCAGGTACCAGTTGCAGAAATCAATGTGCTTAGGAATGTCATTATTCCCAAGTTCTAGTTGCAGCTGTACATGGTACGGATATAAACGATTATCAGCAAAGATTCTCCACACTATACTTTGAGACAATCCTAAGTCGCGGGCAATCCTCCATGTAGAATCATGAGAATTAACTACCATGGCAGCAAGTACAACAATAGCCCTCTCGTCTCTCACAGGTTGTCTGATGCGACTATGTTTGTTGTGTGTTGGTTGCACTAGCCCGGTTGTGCGCACTCTACATGCAAGATGCTGGACGACATTGTACAAGTGATGGATGCGCTGTGGGTATCTCTCTGCGTACAAATGGGCAGCAGCTCTGCAGTTCCAACGACATTCTTGTAGTATCATTAGAATGTCAAATGCTTCTTCATTTGTAAACGGCATTCCATTCAGAAAGCAACACCACAGACTGACAATGTGTGACACTGAAACAACACACACGATTAATGGTTGCAATGTAAACCGAATGGCTGTCTGAATCAACAAATTTTTGATTGTCGGTTAACTTGCATGCAAAACCTGCAGTTCCTGTAAGTGATAGATTGCATATCTGCTTTCTGCGTAGTGCTGCATTATTCCCCGTGTTTGATCAGAAACAGTCTGATACCTACTGCACGAGTCCATGCAGGAAGTATCAAAGCGAGTCTCACACTCCAACCGGAAATACCATAATGCCACACATTGTATATCTTACGTGCATAGTTTATGCGCAGTCAATGATAAGTGGATAAACGTAACTGTTATTATTAGACTGTTTCCAAACAAAAGTGGAGAATAAGGCAGCTTTAAGCAGCAAGCAGATAAGCCATCCACCACTTACAGGAACTGCAGGTTTTGCATGCAAGTTAACTGACAATCAAAAGTTTGTTCATTCACACCATCATTCGTTTCACATTGCATGAAAGACAGAATCAGAGCAGCATGTGGATCGCTCATCAGTGCTGAGGTCCACCAAGCAACCGTGAATGTAAGATGGAGAGCAGAGTCATGTTTGATACAGGGTGGTCAACATTTATAGCACTTATGAAGAGTGCTGTGTGTGAATGAGTGTTCCCAGTTCATGGTATTTCTTTAACACCATACCGGTATTTACAGTACACCCGACGTCCTTTTGATTGTACGTAAACTTGGTATGCATGCCTAAAAAACAACATGTTTTGTTGATTTCTTTTTCATTTTAGTAAGAATAACATTAGTGAATAACATTAGTTTTTGTTCGTTTTCATTGTGCGTAAACTACGCACGTCAAAACCATATGTTTACATGATTTATTTTACTGTGCGTAAAATATGCACGTCAGAAAACAATTCTCTTAATAAATGTTGTTTCCTTTTAAAGGATCTATCCAACGATACCATATTCGACCTCTGTTCCCATTTGCAATTTCAAAGTTTGCCCTCCATTCCCCTTTCTCCGGCATGTTCAAGGGAATGGGATTACTACCAATCGATGCTTCATATATGGTATAGTTATCACAAGTTTTTCGCGAACCCTCTGTGTCATGTTGTTTCCGAGAGCAAGGGGTTATACGGCTGCTGTGAATCAACCTGTATATATAATAAAAAGAAAAATTGATGGACTGACAAATTAACCAACACCCATACTGAACCATTGGTCCTAGAAAAAGGAAATTTTGAGGAAACATTTATTATGTAATGTAGGCAGGTACTAAAGAGGAATTTTTCAAAATTCAACCCCTAAATGTGTGAAACGGGGGTTCAAAGTTTGCATGCCAAAAAATATTATATGGTCCTATTAACTCAAAACTTTATGAAAGTACTGTAAAAAAAATTAAACAGATGTTTTAAATTTTTTTAGAAATAAACCCATTGCAAAACTGTTCTATTATCTAGAAACTTCGTAAAAGTGTTTTTAGAATTTAATAATTAATTTAGAAAGCTTTAACCTATAATCTATGAACCTACTCATACTTAACACAAAATTATTATAGTAATATCGTAACATTTATTGAATACATTCTCTCTAAATGGTATATGTACATTTTAAATCATGCCATCATTAAATTTATTATTACTTCAACGAGATTTCACTAAAAGTTTTTTAGCTATACACCATTGAATTACGTATATTTTTGTGTATTTGTAGTGGTGTTTTTATTGATTTTGCTGTTTATTGATTCAATTTGTTTTTGTTTGTACTTATATATATTTTCTTATTTAAAAAAATTTTGTTGAAATTATAATTATTAACAGGCAAATGGAGCAACAAATCGCTGTGAGAATGATTTGGGATGGAGCTGGCCTATTTCAGTCCCTTTCTTTTTTGAAGCTCGGCACACAAGAAATGGCAATGTGCGTGCATGAACAAATTGCCAATTTTGTCATAAATAACTGGGATGAATTTTCAGTTATGTCACAATACTAGCGGTGACAACTACAGCACACCAAACGAGTACTAGACCAATGTGATTCAGCTTTCAGCATACTGTGGATTGTGTGAGTTGGTCACAGCAGGACGAATATATAATTTTGTTTTTTGAAGTTCACAGAAATGGTAACTTATATGTAAAAGAAGGAAATGAAGGTTGTCCTATAAAGCGCCTTCGCATTACACAGAATCTTAATCAAATGGTCATTTTGGTGCTTACCTGTCTCATGAGGAATAACATTCTGAAGTAGCAATCAGTTCTACACCAAAATTGAATTATTTTGTTGCTAAAAAAACAACCACCTGATCTATTTTAGTACCTGATTTTGTGTGTTTCCTTTTTTCTGATTCAGATTCAGCAATACTTACAAAGAAGTATTTTAAAAAACCTAACTTATATGTTGACATATCAGATTACAAATAACAACTCCAAACTTAACAGCCACATTTCTCTTATTATTAGACTTGATTTTCATTGTAACCCCAGACAAGTTAAATGTGTCACGTATTTGTCACGTAAATTACAAAATGCAAAGAAAGTGATTTTCTTGTGAAATGTATTAAATTATATAAAACTCTTCAAAATAATTTTAAAATGTACATTCTGTTACGGCTTGTGCCAAACACTATTTGAATATTCATCACACAATTTTACAACAATTTCTGAATAAAGTTAAATATCATCAGCTTTAACATTTTCAAACGCCATCATAGCCCAAATAAAATGAACATAAAATAACTCCAGTTAAAAGGAGCACTTTAAAATACAGCAGCACACAGGTGCTAAAGGGCCTATCAAAGTTGAGACTGCCTTAATAAAATATATATGTAAGATACATTAGAATTCCATTAAAACATAATTGTTACACGGGCGTTGTATGGGGCCTTTCAGAGGATAATTAACTCATGTGCAAAAATACAAAAATATAAAAGATGTTAAAATAGCATTATCTAAACAAGGAAGATCATGGCTAATATAGCGCATGCAATCTTTAAAACCCTGCATGTAAAGTGCCTATGTGATGCGGCCCAATTACTTTATTGAAACTCATCAACGAGACTAGCATGACTTTTAAAACAAAGGTATGCAACAAGCTAGTACTGACAATTTAAAACTTGCAAAACATTTTCATTAAAATTGAAGTTGTGCGACCGCATCGAATTAATACAAACATGAATTTAAAACAGGCTACCAAAAATAAATTTTGAATGAAAGCTAATCACACAAAATCAATTTTACAAGGCCTACTATGCCATACGGCACAAAGGTGCACTAACTAATGATAATCAAGTTTCACACCATGACCAGCCTTGTGATGTGAAGCAACAGAGTTGGATGATGAGAGAGAGAGAGAGAGTGCAATAATGGAGATCCCTATGATCAGTCATATATGATGGAGTAGCAGTTAAAGTGGTATTAACAGCACTAAACTCATTATCCAAGAGGTAAGGAGGCATGGAAAAAAGTCATGTGGAACTCGCTGGCGGCAGCCAACCACCCAATCAACCGATAATTCACGTAATTCCCGAATTGACTGAGGGACAGGTAACAAAGTACACAAAGAATGGAAATGCAGTGCCATGTTTTCAAGCACAGTAGTTACAATCACAGTATCAGACAAGTTCAAGCAAAGGGCACGCTGGCGAGCGATAATAGACTCAATTAACTCAGTAAGCAACTTGTCAGGGCACTGAAAGTGATGGAAAAAATTCGCAAACACATGTGCACTGAATGTGAGCAGGAAACATTTATGCCACAACCTGACGTTGAAAAGCAAGGAAGGAACAAGTTGAACTCCCAATTTCCTCAAGCACAAGTTGCAAAATGTAACCTTTACATTTGACCGACAAAGTGCGCAGTAAAACCCTGTTGTCGCAGACATGTAGATCTATAATTCTCGTCACTGCAATAAAAAATGCCAAAATGTGAACAGGCTCAAGGGAGGAAAGAGCAGCTATAAGGGCAACACTCTGAAATAACAATTAAGCAGAAAAGAATTAGGGACAATCACCGCAGGCGCCATTTCCACCATGTGGCCCGATGAACTATCACCCGCACGACAAAAAGAAACAGCAGTCCGTCACAGGTCAGTGACAGTTGCATCATCAGAAAAAGCAGTGCTGTAATTCTATAGAAAGGAAATCAGCTCCTCCTTCAACGTGTAGAAAAAGCAGACCTCAGCAGCTATGGTGCCGACAGACAGCAAAACATGCAACAATGTCACAAAAATGAGACTGATACAAAGAGTAATACAGCTATTTGTGACTTATTTGTCTTGTAAATTACGAAAGATAAAGAAAGGGTTTTCTAGGAAAATGTATTGAATTACCTACATAAAACGCTTCAAAATAATTTTAAAACATATATTCTATTATGGCTTGTGCCAGACACCATTTGAATTTGCATTATACAATTTTACAACCAGTTCTGAATAAAGTTAGATATCATTAGGATTAACATTTTCCAGTGGCGGTGCATGAGGCCATGCTCTTGGGCTCTAGCACTGACCATATTTTCATACATTTTGGTGAATATTCTATTCTATCAAAGTTTTAAATATGAAGTATTATTGACTCAAAATTAATGCTATTTTCCTTTAACAATGCAATATTATTTGATTAGAGCTCAATTTTGTTGCCAAGAACAATTATTTGCAGGTTTTTAGCATCACGCATGCCATCTCAGAGCTCTATTGCGGCTGAGCATGGCTGGCGCTTCTCCAGCCAGTCTCTCGCGTTGACTGGAGCCACAAAGAAACGCGGGAATCTCACCCTTATCTGCACTTCCTACATGCTCCCTCAACTTTTGCACAAGGCATGAAGCTCAACAGCGCTGCGTGCTCACTTAGTGAGGCCGAAAAACTTTCAAACTAATCTCATCACTCCAAAACTATCCACTCAAATAGTTTCGAAATTTTACTGGCAAATCACTTGTATTTTCTAATCATGACGCTGTCATAATCTTTTTTTTATTAAGTATATTTTCAACCTAAAAAATTGTAAAACAATGGTCTGTTTTGATTATTTTTCTGGACGTGCACAGAAAAAAAGTAGCAAGGGAGAGACTTTCTTGTTTTAAGAAATAGATTGGTGATATGTGTATGAAATGAAAAGAAATGCCAAATTTTAATTAAATGCCTCTCTTAAACCATTACCTCGTGTGATTTCCTTGTTATGTTGTGTAGAACTTCGAAAATATTTAAACCATATACAAGAGCGGCAGCTATGAACTTTCTGCTTTCTGTTATTTTCATTACACTTCTCTAATATTGTATCAGTATAGCATTAAAATAATATTGCTATTTATTAGTTAACAGATGTTTACTCTGTAGCAAATATTATTATTAAAAGCTAGAATCACAAAGAAGGCAGAGTAAGTATATTTCATTACAGCAATACAGAAATTACTTTCAATACCAAATTACACTTGCCTCACCCAATTTAATTCACAATTCACAGGTGTGACATAATTTGCGGTAATTGTTGTAATTTTACAAACAGTCATACTATGCATACACTTATTCCTCATTAATTCTTGCACATAAAATATAATTAACAGATATGTTTTCTAGATTTTAATCTTTTTAATCCATTACTGATTATAGCAACAATGTTATCCATTTGATGAGTGATGATAATACATGTACTATGTTTTTTGCATCTGTCCATGACTTTGATCCATTCACACTCGCCGTCCACAATTGTTCATATAATGAACAGGAAAGTTATGTTTGGCGTGTGCTATACACTTATGAGGCTCAGTACCCAAGGATCATCTTTGTACGTAAATGATTCGTAAACCTTGCTGCATGCTACTAGTTTATGTTTAATGTTTCATGTTGCGATAGCTGAACACAAAGCCTACAGTTCGTTGGTTGTGATAACTAAAAAAGTGCCATGTAGATTACAGCATTCATTTGATATTTTTTAGTTTGTAACACCTGGAACCATGAATTTATGTGGGTTTTAAAAGATTCCATTTCTGTTGTATAAACTCAGAAACACTTCTTAATTTTCTTGTACAAACCCAACAAATCCAGCATGTATTGATATCACTACTAGACGTAGGTTCAGAAATATCGAACCCAAACTGTAGCTGATGTACTGGAATGAAATGAATGTCTATTATTAGTGGAACTCTTGTTCAGTATTTAATTATAAGTACACTGCTTGTAGTTTTATTATTAGTTACTTTTAAGATACATGGCTACTGCTCTTTGTAAAAAAACATGCAATGGAAAGTAGCTTTTATAAAATGTTAAACCACTAGGTTAACTCATAGAATAATAGTAGTATAGAGTAAATAACCTGAAAAGATACAATTATGATTAACAAATCCATAAAATTACGTAAGTGCCAGCAAATTTATTATTCTTTGATCACAGCTGCTAGGTGTTTTGAGAAAAGGCCGAAGGTTATAAAAAACATATTTTTCTATTGCTTTTAGTAACGTTAATTAAAAATAATGCCTGAATTCTAGTTTGCATTTAAAATTCACTTACAGTGAAACCTCTATTATTCGTTTTTCATGGGACGTACTGAAAAAAACTCAGCATGCGGGAAAACTCAACATGTGGACCTCTCTCCTCAAAAAGGAAAACCTAACCTCAAAAAAAATATTATTTTCATCCTTGGGTATACTGAGTTGATTGCCTGTAATGAACAGTGGGCATATCTTAAATACTGGATGAAAAAACATATCTCAATCATTCAATATAAGTATTGTATTATAAAATATTGAAATGCACTTAATTTTGAAAATCTGCCAAATGTTTAAATAAAATTCACTAAATTTCTGCCAAATGTAAAAAAAAAGTGGCAAAAATCAAACAAACTTTATTAAAAACAATGATTTAAAATAGAAACATGCTAAAAATTGTTGAGTTTGATATGTAAAAATCCAATTTTTTGAAATTATATTTTACTTCGCTAAAAATTCCGTTGCCCGCAAAATGTTTTTAAATTTCACCAAATGAAACAGCACTCGCCATCTTGTGTGACAGTTGATATCACTGCATTACTCTTAAAAAAAGTCACTAGCGTAATTTTATCTTAACAGAATTAATCGGTGAAAATATACTGTTCCCCTTAAATGCTTGTAATTTACATGGTTATTTACCGTAGTGACCTAAAAATTATTATGTTTCCATTGTGGAACGAGAGTAAGTTCAAATCCGTTCCGTCCATTATGAATGTCTGGTTCTGGTCCGTACCACAACCATTATACATACATGTTTTATTTGCGCGAATATTTGTTTCCTGACTTGAAACAAAGAAATGCCTGCAATTATTATGGTTTACCTGTTTTTCAATGTGAGTAATTTAAAAACCAATAGTGATTGAATTATCAAAAATAAATTACGTTGTTGTTAACAATTGCAACGTTTCTCAACTAGTTGTGTATACTAGCATTTGAGTTAGGGAGTGTCTGTTTACCTGCTCTTGGCGCTACTGAATTTTGGTAGTACCAGTTTTAAGATAGTTTTTCACAGATAAACAATAATTCCGAATATATTTTGGTTTTCGGACAGAATATCTGATTGATGGATGCAGGTAAATTAACGATTTAAGGGCGTAGCATGCAGGTTTTTTTAACATTGTTTATATAGGATATTTGTTGGGACCATCCAAAAAAATCGACTGATACGGGAAAACGACATAAACGGGAATGCAACGACGACGTTTCACTGTATTTGCATTTCATATCAATTAATGAACTTCTATTATCTTGCATACTCTTACATCTTTGGAAGAAAAACAGTGTGATGTGAGTTTGGATCATTTTTCAGTTCTACTACATCTTTGGTGTGTAAACGAGTTTTGAATTTGGTAGCGGAGTATGAAAATTGCTCTTATCAGTGCTAACATATACATACTGCTCCAAATACGTTTTCCAGCTTCTCATAAACCAGTTAGTTTTTAGAATGATGCCCAGCTTTATCTTTAAGACTGCACTGCCAGTTTTTTGTGTTATCCCAAAGAAATAAAGGATGGATATTTTAACATGTTTTGGGCGAAAATGTGTCGCATGGTAGTTTTTTATATTAATAACTTGGAATAATAGTAAATTTGCAAAATGACACCAGTTATAAAATCAGACATTCAATAGAAAAAATACAATTTTTGTAAAGGTAAAACTATCAGACGTACCATAAAGTTTATGAAATTAATTTGGGGTTGATAAGGGTAGTTTTACTAAGAAGTCAGCTGGGTGTGCTAACTTTTTCACAAAATATATGTTGACGNGGGGGGGTCTCTACTTATCCACATGCTAAAAAAAAAATATGGTTGGGGTGGTTTTGAAACTGGCTACATCATCAACAGCACAGGACATGTTTCAACTGCCGGCCACAACTGAAAGCACACAAGTGCCGTAAAGGGCCTATCGAAGCTGAGACTGCCTTGATAAAATATATATGTATATAAATTACATTAAAATTCCATTAAAACATAATTGTTACATCGGGCGCAGTATGGGGTCTTTCAGAGCTGTGTATGTTATTAATGCATGTGCAGAAATACAAAAATATAAAAGATGTTAAAATAGCATTATCTAAATAAGGAAGATAATGGCATGATGTGGCACATATAATCTTTAAAACCTTGCGCACAAAGTGCCAATGGGATGTGGCCAAATTATTTTGTTGAAACTTGTCAACGAAACCAGCATGAGTAAAAACAAAGGCATGCAACAAGCTAGTACTGAGTACTGACAATTTAAAACTTGCAAAACATTTTCACTAAAATTGAATTTGTGTGACTGCATCCAAGTTTTTTCAAACTTGAATTTAAAACGAGCTGCCAAAAATTAATTTTGAATTAAAGATAATCACACAAAATCAATTTTACAAGACTACTATGCCCTATGGCACAAAGGTGCACTAACTACGCAACCTGATACTCAAGTATTATACCATCACCAACCTTGTGATGTGATGTGACGTGATGTGACGTGACGTGGAGAGAGAGAGAGAGAGAGAGAGCGAGCGAGAGAGCGAGCGAGCGAGAGCGCGCGCCAAGGAGTATAATCATGAAATAATTTTTTGAATGGAGATTCTTTTGGTGTTGGTGAATAGTTTTTATTTTTAACAGCAAGTGGGACTAGCGTTCTTAAATTTTTATTTTCTTCAACTACTTCAACTTTTTTTTACCAATATTTTGTCATTTGTTAATTCAAGGCAATTCGTTTTATTTATTTCATACTTTGCCTCGTGTGATTTTTTTATAATTTCTAATTTTTGTATGAGAAATTTAATTCTAGATATTGGTTTTTCTAAAAAAAATTATTTTTTATGTATTTATAAAAAAATTATGAGTAATTTAATTCTATATATTTATTTTTTATTTATTTATAAAACATTAAGAGTAATTTATTTATAGATATTTGTTTTTCTAGATCTTTCATTTTTATTTATGTATAATATTTGTTGCTATAAAAATGGGTTATAAAACTATACAAAGTTTTGAGAGAGAAACATTTCTACCAAAAGATCAAACTAACAAAAATTTAAATATTTATAATAATGTAATAAAATGCTATACAATAAACAACAACAAACTTTCCCAAAGAATGCACATGATTATGAACAATTTAGATTATCAAATAGGGATAGTGTTTTTTATTATGGCCAAGATGGAAATATTAATGTCTGTTCTAATTTTTTCTATTCCAATTTTGTTGAGTAGAAATATCAAAACATGGTCAAATAATTGAAGCAATTGATATTTCGGGAATTACAACTACTGTGATGCATGCTATGGTTAGTTCACCATCAGACAAATATTATTTAGAAATGAATGGTGTTGATAATAAATATCCAGCAAAATTTATTGATATTAATATAAAACAACTGAAATTATTTATCCATTGAGATATTTATTTGGTTTTCTTATAGATAATAATGAAATTTATTTTAAAGGTGGTTATAAAATAAATTTTTTAGAAATTTATCTGATAATTGTTTATTGGTTTATCAAACAAAAATATTTGATGGAACTAACTGTTTATAAAGATTATGCTAATCCAGGAGAAATTGTTATTCAAAGATTAGAAATTATGCGGCCAATTGTAAAATATGAAGATAGTACAGCAAATGCTAAAAAAATAAAAAAATGTATACGAATGTGCACTGGAATTGGCTGCAAGATACATCGAGCAGCAGACAGAGGCAACTGCCGTAGATATCATGTTCATTAAGAAATGGCGTGATTTAGCGTTTAAGAAAACATTAGACAAAAAATTCAGAAAAGGATTACCACTTTTTTTTTAAGTTCTACCTTTGTATGTACATATTTCTTTTTATTATTAATGGTAGTCAAATAATAAATGTGTAATTTTATTTAGTGTGTTATTTTTTAGTCTGTGCCCTATACCCATATGCATGCACATATGTATGTATGTATGTATGTGTGTATGTATGTACGTATGTATGTATTAATGAGTNATTTTATTTAGTGTGTTATTTTTTAGTCTGTGCCCTATACCCATATGCATGCACATATGTATGTATGTATGTATGTATGTGTGTATGTATGTATGTATGTATTAATGAGTGTATGTATGTATGTATGAGTGTATGTATGTATGTATGTATGTATTTGCCATCATCCTTCAGTTAATCCTAACCATGAAGAGGATGATACAAGGACGACAACGGCTTGTTTTAGGTGAGTAGGTCATTAGTCGGTTAGTCCAGCCGTTTTCTGGTCCGGCCGAGGGTCCGGTCCCTAGGTGGCCGAACGAGAGGGAGTCTACTGTATTATGAAATGGAGAAAGTTTGTGATTGTAAATGAATCAACAAAATGTATTTATAATTTTATATAGATTTTTAAATACATAAATAATTTATTAATTTGAATAAAAAAGTATTTTTTTATGTAATTTTTGTATATTAAATGAACTAAACACCAATTTTGAAAAAACTTAACAACATTAATAAAATAAAATTTTTTTAAATGTTGGGGTGAGGAAAAACCTGGTCTTTATTTGATTATGAGTATTGATTTTATAACTACTATTAATTGTTATAAAATTTATGTTGAATTAGATAACAAGTTTAAGTGATTTTACCAAGATGATATAATACAATTAATTCTAATGAATTTGAATTCATAATTGGATTATACAGGTTGAGTATGAAAGAATACCCGAACTTTGAAGGTCTATAATATCAAAACCAAACGACCTACAATCTTGATTGACCAATAAAATGAACTGTGGAACCGTGAAGTTTGTTTACCATCTCATCTTACTAATATTATAAATGCAACATATTGTGTGTGTGTTTGTTTGTTTGTTACCACTCAGTTACATAACAGCTGAACGGATTTTGATGAAATTTGGGATGTAGGCACTTTAGGTCCTGGAATAGGACATAGGATACTGTTTATCCCGGAAAATTGTACGGTCCCTGTGGAATAACAACAAAACGTAATTCTGCAACAACTGGGAATGTGGCTGAAATATTTTTTCATCTGGTGTCAGAGTTTTTATCAGGCCGCCCCAGAAACTCTGAAATGGCTTAACGACTGCTATCAATCGATAACAACCGGGACCGAATATTTAACGTGTCCTTTGAAGCCCGGAAGCGCTCAGATGTTATGCCAATAAACGGTCACCCAACCAAATGTATGCCGCTGAAAACGTTGCTTAACTTTGGTGACTGATTAAAATCCTTCAGCCAAGTGCAAAAAGTAGTACCTAGGTACACTGTTTTCTAAAGCTACAACTTAATGAAACTCACGTTTTGATTTTCGTATATCGACGCTGGAAAGCGGAAATGTTGTAACTACGATATAGTTGCACAGATACACTCCAATAACATTACCCTACTTCTTGGCTATCTGGTAAAAAATATTTCCTTGCTTTTCGGTTGCCATAATCAGTTGAAAACCTAGGCCAACATAGTATAATTTTATAATTTGGTTTTCACATAAGTGAATTGTCTTTTCCCAATTGTACCCAGGCGAAGCCGGGCCGGTTCGGTAGTACATTCGTAAATGTTCTATGTGATCACCATGAGCGACCCGAACAACATCTACTTGATAATCAAACTTGTTCCACGCTCTTGTCAGCATGTCCGGTGTTACGGTTTGGATGGTGTTCGTAACTCTTGGTTTGAGGTTGTGAGAGGGTAGCGAGCTCTCATTCTACATGTCAATGAGAAGGGGACGGTCTGATGTTTCCTTTATGTGCCGAGAGATGACACTGGGAGCGTCTATCGTCACACTATGAGCGTGTGTTGTGTGTTAGCCTGCATCGCGGTGGCTCCAAAACAACAGAAGGCGTTCTGTGTTATTCAGTTTTCTAAATGTGAATCGGTTATGACTGATTAACATGAATGCCGTCGCAAATACGGACGTTTTCCTCCTGATAGGTGGAGTATTGTACGTAGGTTTTATCAGTTCCGTGACACAGGGTGCCTTTGCAAAGTCAAAAGTTCCAGGTGGCCGCATTTGTCCGAAAAGAATGTGCAAAGGATTAAACAAGTGTTTGTTCGCAGTCCGAGAAAACTTAACTCGACAAGCTAGCCGGGAAATGTAAATCCCTCAATTGACGGTATGGACAGTGTTGCGAAAGTGATTGCTGTACAAACCATACAGGTTACAGCTTCTACAGGCTCTTACTGAAAGGGATAAAGAACTGAGACTTGATTTCTGCCCATTCGTTCTTGCCCAGATGATGCCTTCATGTCTAAGCTGGTTTTTAGTGATGAAGCGATGTTCTATACAAATGGTAATGTTAACCAGCACAACGTTTTTCATGAGCCCACTTTTACTGAAATCCCTTATTGGGACATGCTTACAGAGTGGTTTTTTCCTCAGTTAGAAGACTCTGTGTGGGACTTCATTGGCACCTAGCTGTTCGCGGATACCTGAACGAGACGTTGCTGCAACGCTGGATTGGTTGAGGAGCAGCTGGTGACCAGGCTCTTCATCACTGGCCCCTAAGAAACCTAGATCTTACTCCGTGCTTTTTTCTATGGGGGTACATAAAGGATCAAGCGTTTTGTCCACCATTGCTGGCTAACATTGACGACCTCAAAATGAGAATTACTGACACCATCCAAACCGTAACACCAGACATGCTGACAAGAGTGTGGAACAAGTTTGATTGTCGCGTAGATGTCGTTCGGGCCGCTCATGGTGTTCACATTGAACATTTATGAATGTATGGTAAACAAACTTCACGGTTCCATGGTTCATTTGATTGGTCAATCAAGGCTGTATGTAGGTTGTTTAGTTTTGATATTATAGACCTTCAAAGTTGGGGTATTCTTTTATACTCATCCTGATAATGAATTACAATGGTAAAGTAAAAATTGGGAAATTAAATTTTTAACATGATATGAAATTTTTTTTGAAGGGATAATTTACCAACATATTTTTAATTATATTTTAACATTTTTTATTATTTTATTTTTACATCTTCACTCTATTTTTAACTTGAACTTTTTTGATTTCTGTGTTTTTAATTTTAACATTTTTTTTTTATACTTACAAGTAAAAAATATAAAACATAATTTTTAAATTATAGATCCAATGTATGGTAAAAAATGTCATGTGTTTTAGATGAAAGTTTTACAATTATTTTGCTTGATAGATATGTTAAAATTATTGAAAATATACATTTGAAAATTATGGAAATAAAAGTTTATTATCTTTGTTATATAGGTTTAGTAAAATATAAAAAAGATATATCGTACCACAATATTGAATTTTCTTTGAAATAGTTTTATATTTAAATTTCATAATATTAATATTTTTTTCATTAAATTTTTTATAAATAGTTTTTGGTCTATAAACGGCTATTAAATTTTAATTTTTAAAAAATGTTTTATTTTTGAAAAATTAAAATTTACTAGAGTAGATGTTTTATGTAAATTTCAATTTTCAATTAGTATTACCGCAATTCAAGCTTCTGAGTATTCGTAAAATAATTTTTTTTAAGTTGATTTGTAATTTTTGTTCAAAATTTTATTTGTATTGAAAATGTATTTATTATTTTTATTACAAAATATTTAAATATTTTTGGTTATTTATTTGTTTCTTCAATTTTATCACCTTGGATTGCGGTAATTTTGATTGATAAAAGAATTTGATCAAGAATCCGCATTTAATACATTTTATCGGTAGTAATTAAATTGTTTTCGTTATTTTACATATTCATTTTCACGAATTCTACACTAATTTTGAAGATTGTACTTAATCTTTCATATTCAGGAAATAGTTTTAGGTCTTTGATATCTTTGCATTTTGTACACTTTTTCCCCAGCTTCTTTAATAGAAACTAATTCATTATTGTTTTTTTTTTATAATATTTACGGCTTTGTTCATTTGTTATTTTTTTACAATTCTATCTGTGTTTATCTAATTGTTTACCGAACTCTTCTATCTTTTTGTCTCATTACATTTAGTAAAAGATAAAAGACTCTCTGTATTATTACTAATTGTAGGATTGATTTCTAATTCTTGTTTTCTCTTTTCTTTTTTTTTCTTATTTTGATTATATACTATGCTATGTTGGTCATTTCAACATTTTTTACAATACTATCTATGTTTATGTAACCTTTTAACAAATTAATTTCTTTTCTTTGTCTCTTTACATTTAGTAAACATTTTTTCTGTATTTTTTATCTATTGTAGTAATATTCTCCATTATGGGCATAATTGATTATACATAATATTTTTCTATATTATATTTTAGATAAAAATTACTCTATACCAGTTTTTAAGGTAGAATTATAAAAGTTTTTGCCTAAATATTGGTTTATGCCAGTTTTTGATTATAATTTTAATAATTTTGCAAAGAAAAAGAATTTTCACTTTTTGTCACATTCCTTTTCGCATAGAAAATCTTTCATAAGTTGAAAGGAGTTTGCCACAAAATTTATTAAAATTTAAAAAAAAAAGTGCAATTTTGATAAAAAAATAGATTTTGGAAAACATTTCATAATTTTATATAAAAAAATTGGGAACAAATGGTAAAATTCACTATTTTTTTTATATTTTTTAGCAATGTGGGCAATAGTGGGCGAGCAGCTACCTTTTTATGATAATAATATTTAGCCACAATTTTATTTAAATTGGGATCACCATATTAAAACGCTTTTAATTTATTAATCAAATACGTGGGAATGCACCTACATACCAGATGTGTCATTGTCCATTCTTTTTTGCAGAAAAAATTGCAAATTATGCACAATTCACCAAAATACACATTTTCCTCCAATTATTTTCCCCTTTTTTCACATTTTTGTGGGGTCGCCATTTTAAATTGGTTTTAAATAATTTCTTATATGTGTAGGAGTGTACCTACATACCAGATCTATCATTGCTCATTTTTGTTTAGGCGCAAACAATTATATAATGTATGGTTTTAGCGAAAAAAAGAACATTTCCTTCAAATAATTGGCCATAATTGAATTTTTAATTGGAATCGCTGTATCAAAATAATTTTAATGAATTTATTTGTTAAGTGGGAATGCATGTTCATGCCATGTGTCATTGTCCCCTCTTTTCTTTAGAAAAAAATTGCAAAATATGCAGAATTCACTAAAATATGCACTTTCCTCCAATTTCTTTCCTTTTTCCCACATTTTTATAGGGTCGTCGTTTCAAATTGTTTTTAAATATTTTCTTACATGTGTGGGAGTGTACCTACATACCAGATCTATCATTGCTCGTTCTTATTTAGGTGCAAACAATTATATAATGTACGGTTTTCACGAGAAAAGACAATTTTGTGCAAATAATTTGCCATTATTGAATTTTTAACTAGGATCGCCCATTCAAAATGCTCTAATTTATTGATCCGATATATGCGACTGCGTGTACATAATGTTTGTATCTATGTCCGTTCTTTTTTTTACTTCTTCTCTTTTTTTTTTTTTATAGAAAAAATAGCAAATTATTCGGAATTCAACTAAATGAGCACTTTCTTCCAATTTTTTTGACACTTGTCCCACATTTTTATGGGGTAGCCATTTTAAATTAGTTTTAAATTATTGCTTTTATACATAGGTGTGTACCTACATATCAGCGTTATCATTGCTCGTCCTTGTTTGGGGGCAGAAGATATATAACGTATGGTTTTTGCGAAAAACTGAAATTTCCTGCAAATAATTGGCGATAATTAAATTTTTAATTGGTATTGCCTTATTAAAATGCTTTTAATTTATGATCCCGTACGTGGAAATGCGTGTACAGAACGTTTGTGTTTATTGTCAATTCTTTTTTTTAGAAAAAAATTGAAAGTTTGTGAAATTCACCAAAATATGAACATTCCTCCAAGTTTTAGCCACTTTCCCCTTTTTTAATATATCCTCATTTATAATTAATGTTTTTATTTATTCATTACATTCATTATATTAATCTAAAATGTTATTCATTTGCATTTTGGAGTAAATGCTTCTTAAATCTGCCCTTTTACAAGGAATATAACACTTTTGCTGGCCCCCTGTTGGAGAAGGCCTGTGAAGAGTATTTTAGAGAGAGGGATAGAGTTGGAGGAAATGCAAGGATGATGGAACATGAGGCATGGAGGTATTAATAAAAATATAAGAACTAAACTTATTCACACAGCTATTATTTGCAGCAATAAATTATCCGTTCCACTATTACTCTTTTTATTTCACTGTGAGCACAGCATATAATGTCTATTTCAACTCTAATTAACGTCCTTCTTTATATGTCTGTTTGGTTATTGTCAGTTAACTCATACTCATCATTAACACATATTCATTATATGTGTTACCATAATTTCTAATGTCTTTCACTTACGTATCCAGTCCAATAGTCCAGCCTTCAAAACCGACCTTCACCCCCTATCTGTGTTTACAATTTTTCTGAATGTGCTGTATTCTCACCTGTCTCTCGCTGCCACTTTTCTCGCTGCTGCTACTGCTGCTTCTGTTGCTGTTGTGGGCAATAGGCTCTCAGGTGCCCCGACTATCCACATGACCAACACTCTGGCCATTTGGGTGGGGGCGGCGAGGCTCTGAAGCACAGACCCTGGAAGCAATGTTCCTCATAGTAGTCTGCAGCTCCTTCAGTGTCTTCGTAATTCTATCTTTATCGTCTTTGTTCAGCGTCACTGCTCGTACCGGACATCGGGGTGCAGCCTCCTTTCTTGCTGAATCCACCTGCAGTGCTCGGGCCAGGGCGTCCTTTATTTTGTGGGGTGCAGCCAGATTTACTGCTTGCCGTACCTCTGTGTCTGCGATGGCATCGATGAAGAAGCCAACTGTGATGATGTCGCGCGCCTCCTCAGAGCATCCTTCTAGAGATAGTTGAGACAGCCGCATTATGTCTTGCCATAGCTCCTGCAGTGGCTCCCCTGGTTGCAGGGTGCAACTTTGCAGTTGTGCATGGTGGGCATGTCGCAGGTATCGGTCGCTGAAACATAGCTCCCAGGCCGATACCAGTGTGGAGTACTCCAGTCGATGTCACTCTGGCAGAGAATTTTGTATGCTGAGTGCAGGGCGCCTCAGTACAGCCGTGAGGTAGTAAGCCCGCTGTTCATCTGACCAGTCATTCAGGGTGGCGACCATTTCAAACTGGTCTGCCAAGAAGTCTGGCCATCATAAGGGGCTGACTTAATTGAAACCTCCCTTCCCCACACCTGGTTGCCCGACACCAATGCTGAGAGCTGCTCACTATCCTCCAAATTTACTGTGTTGATTGCGACTTGCTCTGCTTCCGCACTTTTCTCGACTGTTGGTGTGGTGGTTGTAGAACTCTGCTACTGACGAAATTCCTGCTGTTTCTTCTTCATTGCACTCATTTCATTCTCCATACTATCCCACTGACACTGTCCATTCTTTCATTTACACAGTCAATTTTCTCGTCCACTCTTTCAATTCTTTTATTTGCTAACTCACTATTGCCTTTTATTTTTATATTTTACTATCTATGTAATCTATTTTCTTGTCTACATTTTCATTTACAGTTTCTATTTTCCTATCAACCATTTACAGTTTATTTTCTTATCTACTACTCACATTAATTATCTGGCTATTTACATTCTCCTTTACACCATTTACATCTTCTCTCAAGCTGTTTACACTTGCGCTCACTTGGCTACTCAGCCCCTCAATTAATGCTCACATTGCTTCTGGTTATACAGACATATTTCTAGTTTAAATTCACTGCGATGGTTGTACAAAACAGTCTTATGATTTAGGTCTACAACTATTACAATTAATTTATTTTAATATCACTTATTACTAGCCTATTGCCTAACCTGATTTACAATTGACTAATTAATAAGTACCTTCATCCCACTTCTGACACCAGTGTAGCATGAATGCCTGGGGCACGTATCTGAAATTGTGAGGGATGGAGGCCTTAATAAAAATAATATAACTAAATTTGATTTTTAATGTTTTCACACAGCTGTTATTTACAGCATTAAATTATCTGTCTGTATTACTGTTTTTATTTCCAAGTGAACGCAATATTTGTCTATTTCAACTCTAATTAACGTCCTTCTTTATGTCTTTGTATGGTTGTCAATTAACTCATACTCATCATTAACAGACATTCACTCTATCTGTTACCATAATTTGTAATGTCTTTCCCTCATGCATTCAGTCCAATAGTCCAGCCTCTAGTCATATTGTTTGCTGCTCTGATGTTTGCAGTCACAGATTTTCCTCCATCTGGTCACTTCTCTCACCCCGCACTTCTCTTTTTGCTAGTTGTCTAACGCTGAAACTCATCCATTCATCAACTGCCAGCTCGGAGGCCCGGCACGCCTTTTATAGCCACTAGTCTTGACCTCGGAAGTTCGCCTTACGCCGAATATAGCTGATAGCAACAAGGTCAGTAATCCAGATCATTCTTCAGATGTCTCAATGACACCCAATACCCAAGGTTGGGAGCGGCACGCACCCTGATAGGCATAACATTCCTTTGTCAAAAGACGCTGCGTCTCCATTTACCAGTGATAGCGCTCACGCATCAATAAATCATCCATGCCTCACACGCTCAGAGCGGCCGTCTGTAACAGTATAAACCTGGCAAGTTTTTAAGTTATTAACTGTATACTTAACATTTTATTGATTTCTGTGCCATTTGTGAGCTATTTCTTATTAATTGTATTGTATTTGCTGTTGGCTTCAGGAATATAATTTTTTTATTTATTAAAGTCTCATTTTGATGTACAGACAAAACCATTTTACACAAAACATCAGCAACAGAAACGGGTGTTTGGACATCCCTTGTTCATGCCAGTGCAGAGTGACCAATGGTGAGTCACACTCAAATTTCTTCCAATCCCTTCCTTGTCTGTCAGCTACGTTAACTGTACTTCTTCCTGCTGGCTAGTTTCGACATTCTGTCAATGTTCCAATGTATTTTACTTCAAGGCCATATGCAGAGATGACTATATTCACCACTACCATTATAGATAAAGGGAAATCAGCATTAGATTTCTCATTTTGTATACTCGGTCACATGAGGTATTAGTCAGCGTTAGCTATTATACAATATATGAGCATTTGAAGATGTGCTTATTGCAAGGTTCCTTTCTCTTGGACACAAAAGGCAGTCTTTTCTTTGTCTTCTGGGGCCACTTCACATTGCCATTACCTGCTCTTTATGTCCAAAGTGGAGTAATGTGTGGATTTTCACCCACATATAAAGTATTTCTGTAAATCTTATTCTAAAACAAGCCTTGCTATCGCCGTTTTACTGATATCTCCACTAGAAAGTGATGCTGACCGCAGTTTCTTCCAGAGCCCTTGTTGACCTGCGCACACCACCTAGCGGAGCAGGTGGGAACTATCTACACAAGGTACTGGCCGCACACCGTACAACCGGAGGCCATGCACCAAAGTTATGCTGTCGAAGTCAGTGTAATGACTTTCGCTGTCACAAGGTATAACTATGTTTCGACCTCATTAAAAAACCTAACCAACCCTTCATAATTACTGCCATAATTTTTGACAACACAGTAAATGGATCTGAGAATATCCCTACACAGGTAACAGAGTACTGGTAGTGCAAAGTGCTGACCATGTGATCGCTGAGATCTAATTAATCCTGTAACTTTACGAGAAGCCAATTAGTGTATCTTATTAAAATATCATAGCCATTCATAATTAATTAGAGACACATGTCATGACTCCGGCAGTGGAACACTTAAACTCTAAGTGAACCACGCCAAAATTCTCATGAAAAATCAACGTAATTTTGATATTAATTATAGATATTTTAATTAGTATGTATTCATTTTCTTAGTGTCTACAAGTGTTATATGTGTGTTTTCTTTTCAGGTAGTGGAAAAGACTCACTATAACAATTTCTGAAAACTCTATAAAAAATTATTGATACATAATTTTTATCACTTTTTTGTATGTTAATGTAAACCATATTTCACATCATGCAATTTGCAATGTATTATCAAGGTCTATATGTTTCATGTCACTCATTTCATCTTTTGTTGAGGGATATTCTGTTTTGGCGGGTGGCAGTCAACTACCGTTACCTCCACCATACCACCCCCTCTTGAGTCTGAGAGTAGCGGGCATCAGGGCAGGTCGCATCACGTGATTTGGGGGTGAAGCAACTTTGCACTTTAACCACGTTCACTATAATAGACTTTAATCGTACTGGAACATTTTTATTTTACTTCTTCGTGCACCCCCGAGTACGCCTCCCTTCTGTAGCATACTCACGGCCCCTCCGGCATAATTTAAAATGCAATATTTTGTTCACGTCCGTTGACACCTTTGTCATACCAGCTTAGGCCATTGTGGGACCTCGGTGCCGCAAGCCCGCTTCATTTTGTGTACCACTTCATCTGGAATTTCTTTAATACAACTTGTATTTTCTTGAAACCGATGTGTATGTGTAACTTATTCCCGTTTCGCAGGGATCTTAAGGGCGACGGCCCCTTACAACCGTCAAGTACCTGCCATGTTTCTATATATAACATAAGTCTGAGTGTATTTTGTAAAATTTGAACGGAATGCTGGGGAGCCACAATACCCCAGTTGAGGAGTGCGTGTATTTTACATTGCATATCTAACTGCAGACGTCAGTCATCACGCGCAACCTTCATTAAGGGACGGGGCGCAGGGTCCATTAGCCCGGGTTTTTCGAACTCGGCCCACCTCAAAAGTCTCGTGCTAACCCAAGCAGATTCCCTTAACTAGTTAGCTGGCGTTCTCTGGACATTAATGTAATCTCATCTTCCGGACCCTTTGACCAATCCTGAAGCTTGTTAATACCAATTTAGGGAGGTAAATAAGTTACTATATTTCTACACTTAAAGAATATACCTGGTCATTGGGTTTTCTCGGGGATCTCTCATTTCTCCCACCCTTGCATTCCTGCATTGCTCCTTTCTCATCTTGTTTTACTCTCATCAGCCCTCAAGACCAAGACCCACATCTCTCCACTCTCCCTTGCATACAACACCAGCAATCTAAGGGTTACTTTGCTCTTTTTTCCTAACCAAACTGCGCTGCACTATCTGTACACTCACTCTGGGGCCGGTCAGCTCTCCAATTGTCTCAGGTTGCTGCAATTAGGTTGGTTAGTACTGAGCTAATGGTCCAAGCACCCAGGCACAGCAACAATTAGTCATAATGTTTATTCCTCTTGAAAAGTACGTTTTTATGACAAAATCACAAGCTTGTATTGCCCAGTGCTCTGTGATTACTAAAATATTGTTTGACAAACTAGTTACTGTTCTTGGCCCCACTCCTCCAACCAGCAAATTAACCTCAAAATACTAGTTATTTATGGTCAGTTTCTTCTGTCTGATAATGTTTTATTTGTACAAAAATTGTGAAAATATTACTACTTAATTGTCACTATTAATATTGTCTAGTGTAATTATAATGTATGTATAGCATTATTGGTGATTGCAGATGCTGACAACATGAATGCTCAAGTTAGTGGACACAGTGCATCTGATACCTGCCCAGTACCTGAACATGGCAGCTGTCAAGCCTGTGGTAGTGATAGCTGCAGACTCTGACTGCACATTTACTTCTCAGTTGCCACTGCTATACTTCATCTCCTGAGAAATTCTTCCACTGTTTTCTCTGCATGAAGTATTTTAATCAGTGTGAACAAATTAAAATATCTTTTTCCATGGAACTTTGTGGAAATATTTGATGTTGAGATTGTCTGATGTACTCTTTCTCAATTGCGGTTCTGAATGGATGAATTTCATTTGTAAATATACACAGTTATGTGGACATTATTTTTATTTGTGAAATAAACTTACTCTTACATATTCATTGTTATTGCGATGGAAACATGTAGTTTGTTATTCATGTGAATATTTCCAATTTTATGAAAGTGTAATTGTATTTAGTTTTGTGGTGTAATTGGTATGTTAAATAGAGGCAAGTGTATGACTTATGAAATGAAATTAGAAATTTATTTTCTTGTTAATCTCTTTGAAGTTGAAAGTAATGTTTACCCACTATGTTCAACTAGTTAATTAATCCTCACAATGAATTGTATAGGTCACCCAGTTAAATGTGCTCATTCATAGAGTATGAAACATGTGGATTCCACAGAACATGAGAAGGAATATTTCAGATATATTTTATTACAGTGGTTAATATTTATATAAAAATAAAATTTTGTTTTATTATATTTATTATGTTGTCATTAAAATGAAATCATATGAGTATATGCACTCGTACATACATGCATATACATACATACACATACAATGACTGTGAAAATTAATGTATTACGCATATGGTGCATGTGACTATAGCAATTGCTGTAATATTTCCAGCAACTAACTTAAATATTCCTTTGAAAAAATAAGTAGGTATTTGAGTAGCCATTTATTATTTGGATATCCTTTTTCTGCATTTGCCAATAATACATTATTATTACAGCACACTGAGAAAACAATATAAATATCATATTTTTATGTTAAACTTATTACTTGAATATTCTGTTTTGTCTTGATGAATTTATGCTAGCAGTCATGTGTAGCAAATTTTTTATTTCTGGTGTTTAAAATTTAGACACATCTCAAATAGCTTTGTATACCATTAAATAGGTGATCCTGTAAATACTGTTATTGAATGTCTGCTCAAGTATTTTCCACCATGTTAAGTGTTCTGCTTCATGAAATATGTGCAATAGTAGCAGTTACTGCACCGACTGCATGTTATATATTGAATGTTATCTTATTGGTTTGTAGATTCATTCACTATACAGTATTTAAGGGCGTTGGATAACAAAAAATGCATAATTTGATGTTACCATGTAAAATAATCAATTCGTGGACATATTTAATAGTGTCCTGTAAAGCTTGTAAAATTATTATTAACTCATAATTTTCTATGACAATGTCAAAATTGTAATTTGGCTCATTGTTGCTCATAAATAATAACATAAATTTTACTGTTCATTGCACATGAATAATAAAAACCATTACGCTTGCAGAAATAAAATAATTTGTGATGTTAAAGAAAGTGTAGTAGACTTCCTCAAGATATGTTGTCATAGCAAAGAAAAGAGACAAAGAGACAAAGAAAAAGGGAGAGAAAATTCACATACAAAAACACTGTTACAAGATGCCNTATAATAAAATAACTAAATTTAATTTTTGATTTATTATAATGCTATAAATATTCACACAGCTATTATTTATAATGTTATACTAGCCATCTGTACTACTACTATTTTTATTCCCAGAGAGCGCAATATTATATTTAATGTTTGTCTCAATTCTAACTTAAGTCCTTATAATTGGCTCTTTACTGGTTAGTGACCTAATTCACACCCATTATTTATACATACTCAATCTGTCCATTGCCATCACTCCAAATGTCTGTCACTCGAACATCCAGTTCAATAGTCCCACCTGTCAGTCTCGCTTTCCACTGTACAGATGCTCGCAGTCCACAGACTTCACTTTTGGTGGTCACCGTCTTTGCCACTCATCGCTTTGCTGGCTTGTTGCTTTACTGTCATCGCACACCTGGCTCTTAAGGCCTTACAATGCTCCAAACTCGAGACTGTCGGCTTGAAAGCCTATCGCAGCTTAAATAGTCTCGTTGGCCTAATCCAGAAGGTTTACCACACTCTGAGTCACACTGAGAGAGGTGGGGATGTTGACCAGAAAATTCTTGCAACGATAATCCCAGACATTTAATCCCCAGAATGACAGAAGGTGGCATGAATCCAGATAGATTTATCATGACAGCGACACTCCTTTGTAAATCTTCATGCACGCCTCGGGTTATCACTCTGCCCTTGACACACTGTTTCGATCGATCAAGTGGCATGGAGCAAGGAAAGCGATGCCGAGCAGGAACATGTAACACTGCCCCCTCCGTAAGTCTGTTAATCCCAAACAGACTGTGTACTTTGGACTTTCGTAGAGTGCCAGTCGGTCATTGTGGACAATTTTAGGCTTTGCCTGAAAACCTTGACAACAAATCCAAATGACCACGTTATTTATTTTCTTCACAATTCTGTAGGGGCCTTCACTCATTTTCTGTAGCTTTGGGCAGTACCCTTTTCACCTTTGTAGGTTGTGCAGTCACACCAGCTGTTCTTCTTGAAATACCTTGCCCGACATTCTCCTGTCGTACATCGTCATGCTGTAATTTTTTTCTCGGGTGCTTTTGAACAAAATCATAAGTGCCATCTAGTCTGTGACCTATTTGCCAGCATAATCTGGGGCAGCATCTTCCTCGTCTGTTTGTCGCCTTAAACAGCAGGTTGTTAGAGAAGCGTAGCTCTCTTCCAAATAGCATCCTTAATGGTGTTACATTTGTAGACTCGTGAACTGCTGAACGGTAAGCAAGGAGAAACAATGGCACCTTTGAATAATCCCAGTCCTTTTGGTTGTCTGCCACAAAGACCAACATATACTGCTCAAGAGTGCAGTTAAGCCTCTTGACCATTCCATCCGACTGGGGGTTTAAGGCTTTAGTCCTCAACTTTTTCATTCCCAGATTTTTTGTTACCTCCTGGAAAACAGCAGCTTCAAAATTTCTTCCCTGATCAGAATGGCGTTCTAGTGGCACCCCAGACATCGAGAAGACATGCATTATAAGTGCAGTGGCCTCAGTACGTGCTTGGTTTGGGAGGGGAATGACCTCGGACCACTTAGTAAAATAATATTGGGCCACCAGTAGATACAAATTGCCTCTCTCTGTGACAGGTAAGGGGCCTAGAATATATACTGCCATTCTTTCAAATGGGACTCCATCATTGTATTTCTGAAGGTGACCTTGTATTTGTTCACTTCCATGTGGTGCAGGTATCACACATTCAGCACCACTTCTCAACATCCTCCCGACAATAAAGCCAATAGAATCTCAGCCAAACTCTGTTGAGGGTCTTATTATCACCAGAGTGCCCACTGGCTGCCGTATTATGAAGTTCCTTTAAGACTTCAGGAACCCTGCGTTCTGGAAGGACCAACTGTAATTGTGTGTGTGTTTCCCATCATTACTTTCCCAGTTCCTGTAAAGCATGCTGTTCTTCAGTATGAGGGAATTCCATTGTGCCCAGTATGCTTTGACTGCTGTGCTCAGACTGGGTTTCTCTTCCCATTTCCCTAACAGTCAGTTTTCATCCACTCTAGTAATGGATGCAAAGTGGGATCATTGAATTTATCTCTCCTAATACCTTCTTCAATCCATGTAGGTGACCCATCATTTCAAAGTTATATTCTTGAAGATGCTGTATCCACAGGGCTATTTGACCTTTGGTGTTTTTGAAATTAAGTAGCGAGAATAATAAAGAATAGTCTGTTCTTAGAATAAAATGTCTGCCATAAAGGTAGGGGTGGAAATGTGAAATTGCTTTCACCACAACTAGAAGCTCCCTGCATGAAAACCGTAATTTCTCTCAGGCTTATGCAGTTCCTTACTGAAGTATTTTAGTCACTCCTCTCTCCCATCCTGAACCTGAGATAACACAGCCCCGATGCCTACATCACTAGCATCAGTATCCAGATTGAACATGCCCTCACTGTTCGGGAATCCCAAGACGGGGATATATCAGAATTTTCTTTAGCTTACTTAAAAATCAAATTCACGCTCAGTAGTCCAATGAAATTTCCTTTTTGTCTCAGTCAGTTTATGCAGTAGCTTGGCAATCGTTGTTAACCAAGGTACAAATTGACGGTAGTGCGCATATAAGCCCAGAAAACTCTGCACTTTGATTTTGTTTGATTGTGGTGGCCAATTTATTATTACTTTGGTCTTCTCTGTCTCTCTTTCAATTCTGTGGGTACACACTACATATCCCAAGAAATTTATTTCCTTTTGTAAAATGTGGCACTTTTTAGGAACTAGTTTCAAGTTAGCTGCTGCCACTTTCTGGAATATAGAGTCTTAAGTGTGATAGGTGCTCTTAAAAGGTCCTTCCTTTCATAACGATGTTATCTATGTAAACGTGACAGGTATCTAAAGGGAGGACTTTTTTGGTAGAACATATAATACCGTATTTACCCAAATGGAAGATGACTCAAATGCAATAAATGTCCAAAATTTTAACCTGTACCGGGAAGAAAAAATACTGTTAGTGGAAAAATAAATTTTTCGGCATCACAAGGAATAGCATTATATTGATGACCACAGTGATTTTTGCAAGCTCTTCCTTATCATTTTTGGTGAACACAATTCCACTAGTTTTCTCAATGTCACAGAAAGGATATTTTTAGACCTACTGAATGCTTTACGAGTTAAGTTTACATTTTATACTTCTCTTTCAAACAGCTCTACCATCACACATTCACTTCAGATATGCTAAAGTGTCTGGAAGCAGTACTGCTGTTACTTGCTTCAGCATATCTAACCACTATAAACTTAAAATTAACATCATGGGTGTCCTACATTTTTTTTTACCAAAGAACTTAATGTTTTTTGCTTTTTGGCATTATTAATTTATTCACCAACAAAACCACATTTTTTCAGGCAAAATGGTTTTTCTTTCATAGGTTAATACCAGGTGTTTAAAAATTCCATCACCAAACTTTGAGGGATGATGGAGAAGCCCACAACAAATAGGTATTGTTTATTAATCATGTGACGGAAACTCATACAGAGTGTGTACTGGGCATGCGCAGGAGGGTTAAGGAAGGACATTAGTAGGTGTGATAAGGAATAAAACAATGTTACATGCTGGGCATTACTTTATTATTAGCAAAAGAAAAGCGAGAGCAAATGTGAATACAGCGTGAATATCATAGGGAAGACAATGGCACGTGTTGTGCTGAACCGTTACCCATCCAAGTACTGACCACGTCCAATGTTGTGCAACTACAGTGATCGGATTACAACCGGTATGGTTATGGTATAGCCGTTGGCAATATTCTGTTTATAAATTAATTACAGTACATGCAGATTTGAACAATGTAATTGTGATGCATACTCTCGAAGTGTACTGCACATGCATAGTACATACTTTTATATATGTGTCTCTTGTGTCGGTAAACGGTGTGCAGCACAAATACCTGAGTGACCTGGGTAGTATCACCATATGTGGAGAGAACTGTGAGACATGCACTTTGTTTACAGTTTATCTGAAGGCAATAGTCCAAGAGCACACAGAATGTACCACGAATGATTCTCTAGATGAAGTAGTCCTCATTACGAACATTTTCTGCAATCCATCGATTGACTTGGAGACACCGGACTAATGCGGAATGACCACGGTCAGTGTGTACACCTCACTTTCAGGAAGAAGTGTTATGAATTGAGAATAATCCTGAAATGAGTACATGAGCAAATGCCATGTAGCTCAGTGCTCACCATAGTTTAGTATGGACGGTGTTGCATGAACAGCTGCTTCATCCTTTCCATCCCATGTGTGTACAGGTCATGGGACCAGATGACTACCCACCTTGTTTGGAGTTTGTATGCTGGTATCTTCAATATGTCAATGAAACCTATGGTTTTTGGAATGTGTGCTGTTTATAGATGAGGCTTAATTTACTCGGGATGGTATGTACAGCGCGCACAACTCTCGTGTATGGGTGGACGAAAATCCATGTCGTACAGTTACGTGGAGCCTTCAGAGATGTTTTTCAGTGAACATTTGGGCTGGTATCATGGGCGATTACTTAATAGGACCTTATGTGTTGCCTCCTCGACTCACGTAGCCAATGTACAGACTATTCTTGTAAGTTCACCTGCCGACTTTATTGGAGGAGGTATCTATACGTATCCGAGAGACGATGTGGTATCAGCATGATGGGGTCCCAGCTCACTTTACAGACCCTGTCCATGCATAAAGCAACAACACTTATGGCCATCAGTGGATTGGTCAGGGAGAACGTGTAAATTGGCCTGCAAGATCCCCGGACCTCACCCCATTGGACTTCTTCCTATGATGATACATGAAAGCCTTAGTGTATTCAACTCCTGTTGATTCAGTGATGGAATTCATGCAGCGGCCACAATCATACAGAACACACCTCACATTTTCTAGCAAACGCGGGACGCTCTACTATACTGCTCTGCAATGAGGTTAATGGTGGTCACATTGATAATTTACTTTAACATTGCTTGTGCTAATAAAGTAATCCCCAACATGTAACATTGTTTTATTCTCAATCACACCCACTAACTACCTTGACCCTCGTACTTTACCTGTGCATGCTCAGTACACACTCAGTATGACTTTCTGCCACATGGTTGACACTCAAAATCTATTTGTTTTGGGCATTTCAATCATCCTTCGCAGTTTGTTGATGGAATTTTTAAACATTTATACATGGTAAAACCTGTGCAATACTTTGTGGATACTATATGATTGTTGCTGTGCACACAGCATAGTGAAAAAATAGCTATGGTAATCAGTGTGCGAACCACACTTTTAAATGATTTACTCATACTTCAGGCTTCACATCTCCCCTTGAACATGTATTTGGGATGTAATCAACCAAAACAAAGCATGAATGCTACTAAGACTATCAATTTGTTTGTTCGGTGTTTTTGTACATATGTGCATGTAAAGTTTATTTTTATTTATCTGATGGAAAATATTGTAAATAAATAATTAAGTACCTTAAGTATGACATACAGCATCACACTGATGTAAATAGTGTACTGGAAATGGGTGCCAAAATAGCCAATTTCAATGGGATTCTTAAATGCAAGACGAATTTGACATTTTTGTACTTGCAACAAGGAAAAAAACCTCATCTTGCATTCAGGTAAATGTTAGGCTAATATGTAATGTATACAAACTATTTGCCCTATTTAAACCAAATTGGTATGCTGGCAGTATACTCTGTGAGCAATACATTCATGCATTTGTAACCTCTTTGTATACCACTGTGAAGATTGTCATTTAAAATACAGAAATTTTATACCTCAGAAACTGCCAGAACCAATTCTAACAATTTTGGCGTATAAAGAGAGTAATGCCTGCTTCATTGTAGTTAATTTTACATGCCATATTTCTGAAAACATGAAACCAATTTTAACTGTATGTGGTATGGTAACAGTACCTTAGTGTGTGCATTTAAACTTCAGCTGATAACCTCTTTTTAAGTTGGCCATTTTTGACAATAGCATCATATAGAAAAATGAATTTAAATATTATATATCAGTTACTTTTCAACTGATTCCCACCATATTTGGTAAACAAGTAGTGCTACTTTGAAAGGCCACCTAAAATACATTTTTGTATAGTGGTCACTTGTTTTCAAAATTATGGTCTTCTTTTATTCTTATAAGCTATATTTTTGGAATTTTTCGTCAATTTGTACCAAATGCAGTGAATTTAGTGTACACTTAGATACTTCAGCACATCAAATAATAACTTAAATCTTCTTTCATGTTTGAGGGTAGCACTACTTAGAAAAATGTGCTTGGACATCATATCTCAGGATCTAATCTACTGATTCCGATCAAAATTGAGTGAAATTGTGGGAAGTTGCTTCGGCTGAACTGATTTTTTAAAACCTGAGACCCTTCATATTTAGCCTTTCAAAATCTCTCATCAAAATTAATTTAATTTATTGAAGAGAAAGTAGGCTAGTTGGCTACATTCAAAATTTGATTTATTTGTACCTTCCCTAAATTTTTCTGTATTTAAATTAATTATATGTAAAAATTAAATACTTTTCAGATACTCCTGCTAATTTGTTTATGGCGAATATTTTTTTCACATTTATGGTTGACAAAAGCAGTTAATTATGTCCCTGACTTGTAATTATGCAAAACACTAAATGAAAGAAAATTTTTGGTACATTTAGTTTTAGAAATTGTTTTTACAAATTGAATATCATGCCTCTGCATAGTAACATTAATAATATTTTACTATCCAGCGCCCATAATTTATTTTATAATTCATTTTGATATTGCTGTTTTGCAGTAAAATTCAAAATATTTCTACATACATTTTCTTTTCACATTCCAGCTTTGTTTTTAAAGAGTGTTGCTGTAAATACCAATAAAAATTTTAAGAATTTTATGAAGCAATGTACAGGAAGTGTTAAAAAATTTCTGAAGAAATTAGCAGAATAATTGAAAATTGTTTCCATATGTTCAAAATTTGTTTAGATGCAGCAAATCGAAACGTTAAGTTTGTGACTTAAATAAATGACTTTAATAATAAAACATTGTGAAATGTGTGTCTCAAGCTATCACATTTTAGGAGCCAGATGTATGCTAAAGTATACTGCTATTACAAGTTATAGCATACCAAGTATTTGTCTGGATGTATGTTATAAGTGTTATTAAATAAAAACTACGTAAATATAATTCTCTTTTTTTCCAACTTACTTTTACACATTTAGGCTCCCGCCTACCTGGCACTTGAAATGCATTGCAGTATATTTGAAATACTCTTTTTCCTATGAAACTATTAAACTTGTGTCCAGTGTGCTGATCTATGAAAACAACACACATATCAGACGAGGGTTTTTGAGTGTTTTCAAGACATCCCACACATTAGAAACACCATTTCAGAGCACTCCAAAATGGCCAAAAATGGCTTTTTCGAAGTGCTTTATTTCAAAATATATGCTTCAGAATCATACAAAATTACTCAAGGGCCCTGCCTTGAACCTTCCTACAGACTTTCCACCAATAAAATAATAAAAATTGCAAAGGTACACACAGTGCAACGTGAACACTGCGCGCCAGTTCAGAGCCTTGCAGTAGCTGCGATAGCACATTTAAAGCATGTGGTAGTGCCCCCCCCCCTCCCTTTTATCGCTCCCATGCTTGTCTGCCTCAAACACTAAAAAAAGTGCTAGGTAGGCAGGAGCCTTAAATAAAATCTAACTATTATTGACACAATGAAACAGTTGCTCACCAAATCTTGTTTCTCGTTAGAGAATGAGAAATTCTGTTTATCTAGTATATGGTACTAAGCAGTGCAGGAATCAATTATTCTTATCTGGGCCCTTTTAACAGTGCTTTCCATATAGTGCAAATGTGTTCCTCTCACTTGTTTATGAGACACTATTAGTACAGTGGTTTCATATTGTCAATTTTCACCCAGTTTTTTTACTTCCATTTCCTACACACATTTCCTATTGCTAGATTTGTCTTTGTTTGAAACTGCGAAATATCTAACTACAGTTATTTGAATTCTTAAACTTGCTTGTAAACCATAAAATAAAGGATGCTTCCCTGTTGGTTCCAAGATTCAAATGTCTTGATGTTGCATTCACAAATGGGGAACTCATATTGTTACATTGAGTATTACAGCCCTCATCAGCCAATTGCCTCTCAGCCACCACACCAGGTGTGAGTAGTACACACACTTGGGCAGGGTAAGTAACAATGCAATTATAATACATTGTTCCCCCCTTAAGACTACTATGCCAAAACAAGCTTGGTAACATGTGGCTCCTCAGGAAGTACCAGTTGCTCAGTTTAGATAACCATGGTGTTGCCCTAGAGCCCCACTGATGAATCTAGCTAGAATTCATAATTTATATTATTACAAATCTAATAAAGGGCATCCCACTCTTTTGTCATTTGAAACATTAGCCCTATTGCTGCTGGTGATTATAAAACTACACCAGTTTTCTTTTGTTAAACATTTCATAAGTAGAACTTTGAGCATACTGGATTGTTACACTGGAGAGCCAAAAAAACTGGTATAGGTGTGCGTATGCAAATAACAGAGGTATGGAACCAATCAGAGTAATGCGATGCGGTCGGCAGCGCCTATATAAGACAACAAGCGTCTGGCAAAGTTGCTAGATCGGTACTGCTGCTACAATGGCAGGTTATCAAGATTAAGTGAGTTTGAACGTGGTGTTATAGTCGGCGCACGAGATATGGGACATAGCATCTCCGAGGTAGCGATACAATTAGGATTTTCACGTACGACCATTTCACGTGTGTACCGTGAATATCGGTAATCCGGTAAAACATCAAATCTTTGACATTGCTGCAGCCGGAAAAAGATCGTGAACGAACGGGACAAACGACGACTGACGAGAATCATTAAACGTGACAGACGTGCAACCCTTTCTGAAATTGGCGTAGATTTCAATGCTGGGGCATCAACAAGTGTCAGGGTGCAAACTATTAAACGGACCATCATTGATATGGGCTTTCGGAGCCAAAGGCCCACTCGTGTACCGTTGTTGACTGCACGACACAAAGCTTTACGCCTCGCCTGGGTCCACCAACACCGCCATTGGACTGTTGATGACTGGAAACACGTTGCCTGGTCTGACGAATCTCGTTTCCAATTGTATTAGGAGGATGGACGTGTACGGGTATGGAGACATCCTCATGAATACATGGACCCTACATGTTAACAGGGGACTGTTCAAGCTGGTGGAGGCTCTGTCATTGTATAGGGCGTGTGCAGTTGGCGTGAAATGGGACCCCTGATACGTCAAGATACGACTGACAGGTGACAGATGCATAAGCATCCTGTCCGATCACCTGCACCCATTCATATCCATTATGCATTCCGACGGACATGTACAATGTGACACCCCACACGTCAAGAGTTGCTACAGAGCGGCTCCAGGAACACTCTTCTGACTTTAGACACTTCCATTGGCCACCTAAATCATCAGACATGAACATTATTGAGCATATCTGGGATGCCTTGCAACATGCTGTTCAGAAGAGATCTCCACCGCCTCGCACTCCTATGTATTTGTGCACTGCCCTGCAGGATTCATGGTGTGAATTGCCACCTGCATACCTTCAGACATTAGTCGAGTCCATGCCACGTCGTGGCGGCACTTCTGCGTGCTCGCACGTCCTTACATGATATTAGGCAGATGTACCAGTTTTTTTGTCTCTGCAGTGTATTTCTTTGTTGATTCTAGGACTGAGCAGGGCAAAGTCGAGTTTTTCTATTAACTGTCTATGTAACTCCTGGCATGTGTTACTGTTGCACTTTCAGCATGTTCCCCCTCTACTTGTTACCAAAACATCAAATAACTAAGGGGATTGAACTTCATACCAAATAGAACTACACTGTTACCTCATGACTCACTAACTGGTAAATAATTAGCAGTATTGTCATGTCACAAGGGAGTTTTCTAATTTCACTAGTATTTTTTAGTTATAAAAATGGACAAGTACAGTTAAAATTTATAATAAAGTTTTCCAGCCATTCCCCATCCAGTAGTGGATGTAAAATCTTAACTTACTGGAATAGTGTGGTTTTGAAATTCATTTCTTTGCCAAACTGTAGCTCATATAGCATCTCAAGCAAGTGCATTTGCTATTGTACATACATTTTTCTTTAGGTATAGCAATGAACTCTGCCCAATAAAAAAAATTGGAGTCTTGTAGTATTTAATGTTGGTTAATTTCCCCGTTATTGAACTTTCTGGGGGGCTGAGAATATCTACTAAGATTCTCATTAATAGGGCTCCACATTTTCATTTTGGATGTGACCTCACCCTTCACTTGTCAGTCACATTCTTTCTATTAATGTGTTGCAAATGTAGCAGAATTCCTCAGTGTATGTCCACAGTAGAATCACATTCATACTTTAACAATTCTAAAGTAATTACCTGGTAGCATATTTAGGAATGTCTTCATTATTTCTGGAACCTGGTTTCTGTAAGGATCTGCTGTAGTTCCATGTGCTACATGTCATAACTCTCACAGATTCTGTAGAGGACACTACAGTGGACTCTCTACCATTTTTCTGGAGACTCAAAAAATTTACATACATCCAGAATTTCTGTAGAAAAGGATCTGATGTACATCTTTCAAATACAATGGCTAACCCAATCAAACTTCATGTTGAGTATAATGAGTGCTGTACATTGGCTATGAATAAAGTTTAACTAATAAATATTTTTAAATGTCATCTCAACTCGCCTAAGAAGGAATATAACATCTCAAATTATTGTATATAATTTATTGTAAGCCGACCCCAAACTTTCAAACCCTCTGAAAGAGAAAATTATATGATGCCGAATGCAAGCCGATTTTTTAATGTCCCAGGCAAATTGAGAGGTTATTGATCAGGCAGTGTGTTCAATGGCGGGTGAGGCAGTAAGGGAAAGATTCAGCAGCAGGACTGAAACAATCTACCCCTCCCATTCCGAACCAGTCGGCATCCAGAGGGAGGGAGCAAGGGTGCCACACTGGTGGCTAGGCAACTAGCTCTCACTCCGTGCCAGCCGTGTAAGGGGAGAAAACAAGCTCTGCCTTGTATTACTTGAGGATCGGCAAAGCTTACTCAATCCAGACCGCATATCTATACTTACATTGGCAATACTGTGTGCATTGCAAATGTCTATGTTTGAAGTAATTAATATTATTTCACTTTAAAAAAACTAATGATTTTGAGACAAATTATTAAATAAGGTGAATGAAATGTATTTTTTTTATAGCCTTTAATAATTATTCATTAAAAAATACGTTCTCTGATTTCTCCATACACTTATACCTGTCGCTAGTTAAACTACGCTCGGGCTCTGTGCCAACGCATTATTTGGCCACAAAAACTGTCGATATGCCCTTCCATGATATCAGTTTATTCAAAAGAAATGTGTCTATTGAAATAAGTTGACATAAATCCTCTGATCTCCGCAAAAGAAGCCACTGAAAATGAACTTCACGCTTGGTAATACAAGTTATTTAAAGTTAAATAAAAGTTTGGGGACAAGGGGAGGTCAAGTATATGCTTCTGGGGGTTTCATTTTATTCAGATGATGTTGTCTATTGAGTTTAATTAATACTTCGTTGAAAAATCATGTTACTTTTATGCCAGGTACAATTAAACACAAAATTTATGGGTAAAAACTACCTTTAAACACACAAGAAAACATCATTGTAAAAGTAATTACTCGTTAAATTTTATTGCATAACTTTTTCAGGCAAAACCATTTGCTGTGAAATATTACATGATAAGTGCAACTATTTTGAGCGATGGATAATCTTGATAAAATTTCTGCAATCTAGAGTTGTAAACGTGTAAGAATGGCAAAGTGCTGTAGTGGATTACCATCGCATACTCATGACTGCTCTGTGATGTGGTGCATTTGAGAGGATAACCGCGCATCTTTAAGATCCGTGATCTCATGATTAGTTCTATTTAATGCTTCATGTACTCTACATATTCCGCTCTTGCCAGGCATGTAAGGGGAGGAAGCAGGTGCGCACAGCGAAGAGAGGACTCAGAGCTTTTTCTGTTGTATTACAGCTTTCATTCTTGCCGGTATGGAAGGAGAAGAAGAAAGGCGTGTGGCTGAGAGAGAGGTCTCAGCATTTTTAATAACAGCTTTCTTTCTTGCCGGCATGTAAGAAGAGGAAGAAAGGTGCACAGCTGAGAGAGAGGATGCGGGAACGTCATGTTGGTAAATAGGTAACTGCTTCCTCTCTTGCAAAGCGTGTAAGACCGGGGAAGGAGCAAGGTTGCACCTGACTGCCAGACTCGCTGACACCATCACCTGAACTGAAGAGCACCACACACCATTGCTGATAATCAGCAGCACTCTTAACATATTTCACACCCAGTTATGACACATTTGCATAAACAACCAGCTTAAAAATGATTGTTGCGTGTAATCTTAAGTGACGGGACAGAAAGATTATTTGACTGATGCAATAGCTAATAAATGATAAAAGTAAATAATTTTATCATTATTTATATATGAATTTGGCTGGGACCAATTTAAAATTAACAGTGGATACCATTGGAATGCCCTCTGATGGTGTGCCGACTGAGTTTGCTGCAGCCTCCTAAAGAACTATAAAATTCCACAGCTGAAAAGCAGCACCCAGAAACCTCAATCCCATTGTTCAAACCATCTAGACTGAATGTCAATAAACAAAGTTGCCTCGATGATATAGTATTTAATGATAAACAAGAGTGAACATTTTGTTGCTTTTGTGAGCCAAAAAAAAAACAACATTTATGGCACCTCGATACAAAAATCCTAAAAAGTGCCCACAGCCATATCAAAATTTACCTCAAATATTTATTACACAATAATATACATAATTAATTATCTTGGATTAAAAGCGCCTTTGAATTAAAAAATATTAAAGCTTTAAGCATAAATGCAAAATGCTGGCACAATAATTATGATTCATAAACATCTTGCTAATTATCCTGAAGCCCATCTCACAATATTGCTTTTAAAAAAACGATCACATACTTTCTATTATGTGCTACTCCTTGAAATGTTGCCACATTTACTCATTTTTCGAGACAAATAATGACTGCCAAAATTAATTCATTTTTGGTGCAGAAAGCAAATTCAATTTACGTTAATGAACAAGAAAACTACCATTAGAAATGTTACTTTCCTAGCCTTTTGCTAGCTAACTGCGAATCATAACGAGGCATAGGTCAGCCTAACGGAACACAGTTAAAATACTTAACTTGCAGTATATTTATACCGACACCTGAAACCATAGTTTCAGTAACATGGGTTTCGGAAAGCAGAGTTTATGTACGGTATAAACGCCAAAGTGAGGTTTCACCATATTTCGAAACCAAGGTTTGTAATTTAAGTTTTGCGTCAAATCTTAGATTTCGTGTGCATTATTAACAACGAAACATTGGTTTCGTTTGTAAATATCGTATGACAATTTACAACTAGGATATGTCGAAGTGTAAAAACCAAGATATTTAATTGGTTAAAAATAATGTGTGTACATTCAGAGTGATATATAATTTTATTGTAGATACGAAAATATCTAATACACAATAAATATGTTAAATCTTAAAAAAAAAAAGTTATGAAATACCAATTATTGATTATGTTTTATCAAACAATGTATGGAACTTTAAATAACTTTATTGAAATATATATGATTTTCTGTTAAATGTATGTCCTTTTCGTATCACCATAACAAAAAGGATCTACGTGTGCGCTCATGATAACATGCACCTCCACAGTCACTTATACCACCTAGCCGACACCAGGCCGAAGTGAACACCCGACCACAAATACGTCAGTATGGGTCGGTGACAACGGAACACACCCGCCTCGTCGTGTACTACATGACTCAAGTAACCATCTTTCTTTATTTAGGCTACCTCAAGAGGTAACCCTTGGGGGGAAAATAACAAGCGGTCCAACATGGTGTCCCCCGAAAGNACAGAATGCCATAGCTGTCGGGCTCCCCATCAATTGGAGGGAACATCGGCGTAGCTCGCACCGCAATGTCCAGTGTTCTCCCCAACTATGTGATGTTGACCGGCCTGCTGGCTAGAAAATCAGTGCTACATGACCCCATGTGTGTTTGAACAGTTGGGAATTAAATCCCGAAGCAAGTAAAATCACAACGAACACAGTAGCCCACCAGTTTAATGTATTTTCTTTATTAAAATATAAATCGAATGTGGCTGCACACACCCTTTCCCTGGGATGGACTCGTTCAGCCCACCCAAACTGGAACACTTGGACTCGCCCATCGGCGAATCCTACCGGAAACGGTATGGCACTTTCGAAAACGGTTTTTTCATTCGTTTTAATCATTTTAATTCTTTTGATGGTGTAAAAGTGTAATTGTGTATTTTCTTTACAGCAGACTGCCTATCATGGCTCCAAATCTTTTATCATTTTTCTAGTGCGGTGCCATCCCCCATGACGTCACAGTCACAGGTAATTGACATTTAATTAAACACAACGATGTCACCATTATGCAATTCATCATGTAGTTATATTATGTAACACTTTATTCATTCTTAAGAGTGTTCATGTCATTTTCCCACTTCATTTTGGTGCTGGTTTCGGCTGCCATCAGCGGAAGCCGACGCCATGATTTTAGCCTGACTTCAGCACTCAGGCTGGCCGTCAGCACAGGAATTTCGCTCCACACAGACCGCTTTGGCAGCTTCATACAGTACCTGTTATCACTTTAATTTCAATAGTATTTTATTTACTGGAACCTTTTTGCTTATTTAGTGCCAAGGGAACGACCGTCTGCTTTCCTGTAACTGTAAATGGGACTTAATGCCTACTGTGTAACCTTCATGTAATTTTCCATGGCTTAGGACCTTTGTTCAGCAATGGTCATCGGCAGACCTAGTGCCGGGTCCGCATCAATATGGTATATAGGATCACATGTACGACAAGAGCAAATAAACATTTTAAACAACCATAAGTGGTTTATTTGTTTTACCCTCTGGGTACTTCGGGAGCTGCACCATGTTGCAGCAATTACAAGTGTAACTAAGGTGTGCGAGGTGGCTTACAGCCTCGCTAGCATACTGGTGAACACAATAGGTTTATTTAATTACTGTTAACTTCATCACCTTCAAGCACCACCGATCGACAGAGGACTGCAGGGACCCACGGGCCATTGACCACACGACCCTCACTAACTCCTGCTAATAGAGTTATGGCGCTGGGCAACTTCTCAACACCCCTGGAACCCCCTACACATCACTAGTGATTTTCGGCATAAAACCACACACGAAACACAAATTTCCAAAACGGGGTTTCGTATGACGATATAAACACTTCACTAAAACCTTAGTTTGGAAAGTTGGGTTTCCGAGACTGAAATTTCGGCTGATGATAGAAACAGACTGTTGGTTGCATCCTCCGAAGCCCAGGAACCAAATGTTCGCTGGACTGTACAGCATAACCTCTATTTAAATCAGATTAATTTCCTCCCCCCCCCTAACATCAGCAACTTCGCAACAATGCATGATGGGAGGAAAATATTGGCAACATTGCAATGATGTGTAAAGCATGCACACGAAAATCGAATACAAAAATAAATTTAGTTATACAGTAGACTTCATTTGTTTTCGAAGCAGCAGCATAGTAGTCAGGAACAACAACACCACCCTTGGAGCACTGTAGTCGGGTAGTATGATGCCAGTCTTGCTCGGAAACGGCGAAGGTCATAACACACCCCTGCAGTCGTCAGTATTGAGAAGGCTATTCACCCAGGCGGAAGCTATGCTTACCATCGTGCTGATGATTCCACACTGGCTTCGGGACACGAACCATTTTCGGCAGTTGGTAACAAAGTCTCATGCGGTTTTTTCTGCTAGCTAAACATGAAATTCTTCATACTTATTTCACACTAGTATTCGGGTAATATTTTTACCACACCGGACCAACAGTCGTGGTAATTTTCCGTTACTACACAGAAATATTCCTCTGGTACAATGACTGGCAACTTAGAACTTCCAGTTTTCTATTCATCCAAAGTAAGAAATATCAACATTAGCAAAATGCTAGGCAGGTAGAATTAAAAATTATATAAATTCTCCATTGAAGGTGACAGCATGACGTGACTTGCTGGGTGGCTGCATGTGAATAGACATATGTTTCTCATCCTCTCCCTCCTTTGAAGACAGGATGTCATCCAAGAAAAGCTCTTCATCAAGGGTATCTTTATGATGGCCAGTCATGCAGGGAATCTGAAGTAAAGTCGGTAGGTGGCGAAAGATCGTAATATGTCATCAAACGATGTTAGCACACAAGATACTCAGCACCAGCAATGTTGATATTCTCCATACAGCATCAGCCAGTAGTGTAGACACAACTCTTGATGCACCAACAAGGCAGCAGCACTATCACAGCAGATTAACCAGCACTACTCTCAGAAACCCTTGGATATGGCAGCATCACGGCAGATGAACCAGCAGTGTACTAGTTGAATCTCAATAAACAGGATATAGGGAGAGCTAGGAGTTCTCCAGGGTACTCTCATCCCATCCATCAGATATCCTCGTAGAAGGTTAGGCAGGCTTAAGCAATAAGTAACTGCCCACCAGTCAAAATTTCCACTCCTAGTAGCAATGCTCAACCGGAACAAACATCGAAGATCAACATTAGTCAACATTCAACTAACATCTCCCTTATAAGCCTAGGATTACCTTCTCAGATCCTTATACAGATATGGTTACAAACCATATCTGCCCCAAAATGATATTTATCAAGAATCTTTTGGGAGCTTTCTTATTGTCATTCCTTACACACTAAAATAAATATAATTCAACTCCTTCCTAAACCTAAATGAATATGAAACACACCATCAAGAAGCATGAACGGAGCATCTGATTCATGGCTTTTGTCGATTATATAATTTATTAACTTAAATTTGTGAAACATGAACCTTGTTTGTTTTTGCAAGATTTTGAACATCCTCAAGCAAAACAGTTACTGGAGTTAAAAACCTCTTAATAAAAAAAAGTGCCACATACTTGGGAGCAAGTTTGACACTAAAGCCATCGACCTTCTTGCTTAAAAAGTGAGCCTCCAAGAGAACCTTTTCTCTAACCCTAAAAGTAACCTGACCCACAGTCTGATTACATTTTCTCGTAAGATTATGGCGATACTTCTCCAAGTTAGAATTGACCTCTTTCCATACATCCATGATCTTGGCTATATCTACTGGATCCCAACAAAAAGAATGAAGGCTCCACATGTATAACAAAGGGTGAAAAACAGATCTCCCCAAGAACAGTTGAGAAGGCACATGTTTGGTGGAATCAATGGTAGCATTATAAAATTCCAATGCAAGTTGGCACAATACTTTATCTCGTTCACGATGAGAACCAGTCTGAAACAATCTTAATGCAGCCTTTAAAATACGATTATATCACTCAGCCAAATTTGCTTTCTGATAATACGGAGATGTCTGAATCATTTTCACACCCCATGCAAATGGAAGATTTTTCATGTCCCCAGAATCAAAATATGTCGCATTATCGGTGACCACAAACACAGGCGACCCAAAGAAATGAAACAACTGTTACCCCAACACGTTACAAATTTCATCAGATTTCATATTCCTTCAGGAAATATAAACACAAATTTGCTAAAGCTGTCCACAACAACCAATATGGGTGAAAACCCAGATGCTGCACGAGGCAAATGCCCAAATACATCCAAATACACCCTTTCCCATGGGTACTGAAGCACTGTGGCAGAATACCACCCAGCTCCCTAGTGTTTCGAGGTTTGGCTTTCTGACATGCACCACAAGTTGACACCCAGTATTAACATCCTCCTTCATTTTAGGTTAGAAAATTATTTCCTTAATTCTGGACAATGTTTTCTCTTGACCCAAATGCCCTCCAAAATAAGTGCTATGATAATATTGATATATCATCTGACACAATGTCTTGGGTGCAATAATACTTAATTTTCAATTTTTATCAACATACCCCAACAATCCATTTCTGATGTAAAGGATGGTGGTACATGACAAAGTCTGATTTCGTATAGCATCAGATTCCTGATTTACCCCCGATGCTCTAGCAACATAATCTTGAGGGAAAGAGTGCAGCATCCTGACCTGTGCCACACTAGCCTACTTATGCACTACTGCTAAATGTGTTTCCTCATCCCCCATAATCTGAAATTAATTTGTTTCAAATATCCGGGAGAGACAGCCAGCGATACTATTTCCAATCCCCTTCATGTGCTTCACCACATACTTACACACAGGTGACGAAAGTCATGGGATAGCAATATGCAAATATACATATGGCAGTAGTATCGCATACAAAATGTATAAATTGGCAGTACATTGGTTGGGCTTTCATTTGTAGTCAAGTGATTCGTGTGAAAAGGTTTCTGAAGTGATTATGACCGCACGACGGGAATTAACAGACTTTGAATGTGGAATGGTAGTTGGAGCTAGACGCGTGGGACATTCCATTTCGGAAATGGTTAGGGAATTCAACATTCCGAGATCCACAGTGTCAAGAGTGTGGCGAGAATATCTCATTTCAGCATAACCTCCCACCATGGACAACACAGTGGCCGACCGCCTGCACTTAATGACCGAGACCAACGACGTGTGCGCAGAATGGTCAGTGTTAACAGACAAGCAACACTGCATGAAATAACCGCAGGAATCAATGTGGGACGTGAGACGGAAGTGTCCATTAGGACAGTGCTGCGAACTTTGTCTGTACTGGGCTATGCCAGCCGAAGAGCGACTCGAGTGTCTTTACTAACAGCACGACATCGCCTGCAGCGCCTCTCCTGGGCTCATGAACATATCGGTTGGACCCTAGACGACTGGAAAACTGTGACTTGGTCAGATGAGTCCCGATTTCAGTTGGTAAGAGCTGATGGTAGGGTTCAAGTGTGGCGCAGACCCCACGAATCCATGGATCCAAGTTGTCAACATGGAACTGTGTAAGCTGGTGGTGGCTCCATAATGGTGTGGGCTGTTTTTACATGGAATGGACTGGGTCCTCTAGTCCATCTGAACCGACTATATGTTCAGCTACTTGGAGACCACTTGCAGTCATTCATGGACTTCATGCAACCAAACAACGATGGAATTTTTATGGATGACAATGCACCATGTCACTGGGGCACAACTGTTCGCGATTGGTTTGAAGAACATTCTGGACAATTCCAGCAAATGATTTGGCCACCAAGATCGCCCAACATGAATCCCATCGAGCATTTATGGGACATAATCGAGTAGTCATTTTGTGCACAAATTCCTGCACCGGCAACACTTTCGCAATTATGGGCGTCTATAGAGGCAGCATGGCTCAATAATTCTGCCAGCGACTTCCAACGACTTGTTGAGTCCATGCCGCGTCGAGTTGCTGCACTTCGCCAGTCAAAGGATGTTCGACACGTTATTAGGAGGTATCCCATGACTTTTGTCGCCTCAGTGTCTACTTGGTAAGCCTGACCAGCCACCAGACAATCCTTCCAGCAGGTTTTTTGGTGGAAAGAATCCAAGTGACCACATGATTATCAGTATGAAGTATAAACTCCTTACTCTCTAAATAATCAGCATACTTATCCATGCTGAACAAGGATGCTAAGATTTCATTTTCATAAGTAGTATAATTTTGCTCAGCAGGAGTAAGCAACCTACTCGCAAAAGCAACTGGGACTAACCCTTCAGAGGCTTCCTGATCTAAAACAGCACCTACAGCAAGCGAACTTGCATCAAACTGCAAAACCAATGATTTTTCAAAATCTGGGAGGTGTAACACAGGAGAGGTTCAGACCTTCTCTCTCAGCTTTCCAAATGCTAGATCCTGTTCCTCTTTTCATTGAAATTTCACCCCTTTCCTCTTCAAAGCATTGAAGGGCTCCCCTGTCTCAGTAAACTCAAGAAATAACTTTGAATATAATCCTGCTATTCCAAGGAATCTCCTGACACCTTTCAAATTTTGGTAATGGGAAAATTTTCTACGGACCTGGTCTTCTCTGGGTACATAAATAATTTTCCGCTGGAGATCAGAAAACCAAGATACTTCACATGGGTCTTCACTCAAGTAATGTAGTCAGGGCACTATCTTAACTTATTCCATGTATTCCTCAAAGGTGGCACTATATATGCACATATCTTCAATACAAGTGAAAATGAAGTCATATTGGTACTTTCCTAACACTTTAAACAAAATGCATGACATAGCTTGGGGCCCACAGTTGACTCCCATCGAAAGCCGTTTCCATTGGTAGTGCCTCACGTGGTTACAAAGGCAACAACTTCCCGGAATGCTCATGCAAATCACATTGCAAAAAGGCAGAATTGAGATCCAAAATTGTACAATACTTGGCTTTTCCCACATGCTGGAATACCGTTTCAATGGTGGGGAGCAGGTAAGGATCTACAGAGATATTTTTATTGGCAGCATGATAATCACATATCATCCTGTATTTCCCCGGTATTTTCTTGGCTAGCAGGAAAGATAGACTAGACTTCTCGACAATATCGTCCTGTTCCAACTCCTGGATTAGATTTCGGAAAACTTTAACCTTGGGATGGTACACCTGATATGGTAATGAACTAAATAGAATGTCATCACACTGCTTCAACTGAACTGGGCTTTTATTATACTGCCCCAATCTTGAAGTTACAACATCTGAAAACTCATATTTCAATGCATGTAGCTTCGATTCCTGAATATCCGACAACTCCATCTTCATAAGACGAAACATCATACTCTTAGTCAGTAGTGGCACCAGCTGGTTTCTACAAAACCCAAACCGAAGCATCTTATCTGTTACCTAAAGAGATTCTCAAGTTTTACTCAAAACATTCAAACCAAATAATAGGGCATGATTTAGATCCGGCAAAACCAGAAATTCAAATTTCCATAAGACCTACCTACCTTGATTTTAAACCTGTCCTGACACACAGATTAAATCATATCTTCATCAGCGAAAGACGTTCTATTTTATCACTCTTTTTTATTGTTACAACACTCTTAGGTATAGTTCTCAGCAGAAATTTACAAAGCGACTGACTGATTAGTGAACTGGAAGCACTAGAGTCCACCAAGGCAGTCGCCCAGATACAATTTTCTAATTTGTACTAACACACATAACAGGCTATACTTTTGTTCCACAGCAAAATTCTGGACCGTATTTATCCCAGAAGGCTGAAGTCGCATAGGACACTCAGCACATCCTCTTTTTAAACCAGATCTACTTACTCCCCCTCCCCTGAAATAAGCCGATGGAAACAGTGCATGAAGGGAGGAATATATTGACAATGTTGCAATAATGTAATGCATGCACATGAAAATAAAATACAAAAATCCATTTCATTATACAGAAGACTTCATTTGTTTTCAAAGTAGCGCGTNCCCCCCTTCTGCCTTGGCGCGCCATATTTGGACAGCAATTCTTGCTCGGCAATGGTGAAAGTTATAGAACACACCTGCAGTCGTAAGTATTGAGAAAGCTATTCATCTGGGTGGAAGTTATGCCAGAAATCGTTCTGATGATTCTACTCCAACTTCGGGACACGAACCATTTTCTGCAATAGGTAGTTAAGTCTTATGTGGTATTTTCTGCTTGCTAAACATGAAATTATTCATACATATTTCACACTAGTATTCGGGCAATATTTTTACCATGCTGGACAAATGGGCGTGGGAATTTTCCGTTACTATGCAGAAATATTCCTGCAGTGCAATGACTGGCTTATTAGAACTTCCAGTTTTCTTTTCTTCCAAGGTAAGAAATATCACCGTTATCAAAATGTCAGGCAGGTAGAATTTAAAACGATGTCAATTTTTCATTGAAGGCGATAGCATGAAGTGATGTGCTGGGTGACTGCAAGTGATGAGACATGTATCTCCCTGTTTTTCGGTACGTGTATTTTCAGTACATACAGGATCTGACTTCGCTTATTAGTTTTCATAAAAAATCTGATTTTTTATGTCATGCAATTTCAATTGAAGGCTTTACATGTTAAGGTAAGGTGGACAGTTCGGATCATTTAGCTTGTTTCCCCCTTATTTTTACATTACACCATATAGCTGAACTTTATCAATTGATGAAACCCTGAATGCTTGTTCAACTAGTGTATCAGTACGCTTCTCCTTGTGGCTGTTATAGTACCAATAGAATGGTTCATATTGTCTTGGAGATGATGTTTCCACTTTGCTGTGGAGATGGTTGAGTTTATACTGTTTGTCGAAGTGTAGTATCTATTGAGTAACTGGAGATTCAGAATTTTTATACGTGAATTCTCAGCTTAATGCTGTGGGATATATTCACAGAATGCAATTATAGATATTCCAAGTAAATATTGGAGAAAATAGAACATGCTTTTCACCATTGAGGTTCTTAGTTCTCCTTGTAGCTTCTACATTACATCCTGTATTCTTGATATTTTAAATCCAATTCATGCATAACAATATCAGAGTGTGAGATAAATTTTCTCTCACTGATTGAGAATCTCAGAATTCGTGGGGATGTCAGTATTTACTTGAATTTTTCAGTGGTAGTTTCTTATTCAAGTGATAACTATTTCCTCTTTTCACTAAATGGTTAATGTTACCTGAGCGGTCGCGGATAGTAATGCAGACATCGTCCAGCGACTATGTTAAGAAAAGTCAGAATATTAGACAATATTCCTATTTCGAATAGAATGAGCGCCAGCTCACTGGGTGAGCACGATGGCACAGTTCTCAGGATCGTGGGCTGAACGACCACATAGCTCTATCCTCTGACACTCATGGTACAAATTAACAGGAAAACGTAATATATAACCGGGCTATTCAGGCTCCCCAGCAAGCCTTACCTTAAAAATGAAGGATGCCTCCTTGAGGTGTCGATGACTTCCTGAATAGGGCTAGGGCCCGACATACAACTCTAAATGAGAACTGACAAGTTTCGGTTAACTCAAGTAAATTGTATTGCCGAATAGTATACACATAGTGTGTGTATATATATATATATATATATATATATATATATATATATATATATACATTGCAAATTAAAGCGGGCCTGACTCACAAGGCCTATCAGCAGCCATTACTGTACAAAAAGGCCAAGAATGGTGTGAAAACTTACAATAGTAATTAAACCTCCGGGGTCAACAAATTGAGCTGACGGAGGGTAGCTGCGAACGTGGGGAAGACTGTTGGTAAACAAAATAAATTTCCAGTAATTTACGTTAACCTATTGCAGTTAAGTGTTCAGAACAAAGTATGAAAGTCCCCCACGACGCGACACACATGCAGCACCTAAGACCCGTGGAATCAGACTGCTGGAGATGGCGTGGGCGAGCGGCACCTTTGCAGTGAGCTCGCTCCACTCTGCGAGGTAATTTAATTAACTGACCTCATTAACACAGAAGTTGAAACATATACACATAAAACACTGAAACATTCTGAGTGATTATTCTTCATCCTGTAGAGAGATAAGAGTTCTTAATTAAGCACTAATTTAAATACAAAACATGATTACGTGGTACCTTGCAGAGCACATGGGAAATTTAGGTATGTTAAGTTTTGGAGTACTCTACGACAGGAATGGTCATATTGAAGAAAGGCTAATTATTTCCCACATGATTAATTGGCTTGATTAGACACACAATTGCACTCGGAAAATTATATAGAACACTTCAAATACCCTTGCCTTGCTACTCTGCACCTCATTAAATATGCACGTGGTGTGCATTTATTCTGCGATTACTTCGCAATCCCCTAAGGGCGTATTTTACGAACATTTGCCCTTTAGGCGAAAAATTCTAATGCTATTTACTACACATTTTAACACTTGATTCATATCCTAATTACACATATCTCTCTAGGGACACCACAGGCACTCGGCTGGATCACTCGGTATCGGGTCATGACCTGTTCCCAAGTTAACAATGCGGACACACATCAGAATGCACGATGTGCATGTTCCGCGGCCGCACAGGTGCAGTGACTGTGGGCCGATGAGGTGACAGTGGCTGTGCCAGGCCACGCAGGAGTGGTCCATGTCATGGTTCTGGTAGTGGTTTGATGGTAGTGGCACATCCTTAGTGGTTAAAAAATGTAACTCGTTTTGTTTTATCAGAAGTCAACCTTCATTTTGTGGACTGCTATCACATCCCACCAGAAAAGATGTATCAGTGTGAGGACCATTACCAATTTCTAAAACAATTGATCAATATTTGTTCAGTATTTTTAGAATATTTGTTCTGTGATACACATCTTGTTTAAATGTGGCACTGGCATTCCATGTCACAAAAAAACAGGAAAGCTTTTCTCTACCACATTGCTGTGGCTAGTTTACAATATTTTTACCCACTATCAATATCGAAAGCTAGAAATCATTGTACCTCCATTATTTATATATTTTTTTTTTTTTAGATTACATGTAGTGAATGAAAATTCTCATTTGATATCTTATTCAGCTGGTGGGATCTATCGCTAAATATCTGACGTGAACCGCACGTTCACGAGTCCTTTTGCCCACTGACTGCCGTAGTATGTCCACACCAGACGCACCACACCGACAGGCTTGTGGGCACGTGTGCATTAGTGTTTATTATTTATTCAGTTTATTTCGTCAGTGTATTTGTTAATAGTGTCAGTGTGTAATTAATTAATAATTTGTTTTGTCATCGGAGACAATCTGCCCAGCCACAGCCAGAGACATGTGACATTCTACATTTGGCAATGCTGTGGCTGGTGCAATGAAAACATTTAGAATAAGTATTATCATTTTTATTATGTATTTGTGTAAGGGTAATTATGTTTTCTTGTGTTAATTTAGTTCATATCATTTTCCATCCCATAATCATCTTTCAGTGTATATTGTGTTTCACCGCATGGCATCAGCTGCGCCTAGGTAGCGGAAGCCGGCGCACATTTCCGGCCAGTATTAGCCAGGACTTGGACGAGCTCGGACGTTACGCTCTCCCCACTCCGCAGAAGCCCTAGCAAGGACATCATCTGTCGAACAGTATCCAGTCGCATTCCAGAACATTATAAATCATTATCATCATCTCTTTCCTGACTTAACTTGCATAGCGCCGAGGGGAGAGCGACGTTAAAATTTATCGGGAATCAAAAGTGCATTTCGAGCTTCACATGATAAGACCACGTGGTCGCTTGTAGTTCCGGGCCATTCAGGCCACGTGTCTTCTGTATAGTTGAGTATACATAATGGGGTAATAAATACCTTCACAACCAGCATCACTGTTTCTTTATTGATAATCAAGTACGGCGTGCGAGGTGGCCGACAACCTCGGCATAGTGTGTCTGACGGAGTGTTCACCAGAGCCCCTAGGCCGTCGACGAACGACCCTATCTCATCAGCTCACCGCAGAGCTGTGGCGCCGGGCACCCACATTTTACTTAACAACTCTGGGAACACCACAGATCAAGTTGGCTTTTTCGCCGTAGCCAAGCTTGGTCACGTCATATCTCAACACCAATTTTTTATTAATTAGGAAAATGGTGATTGCCAGGATCTGACTATTGGCTCAGACACATCATCTAATTGACTCATGTCCTTCTAGATATTCTCATAATGCATGCTGTGTCCTTATCTTTTAGCCCGTTTGTCCCACTACACTGCTCAGCTTTGATGTACACTCTACTGTGGTGGGTGGGTGGGAATCGTCCCGAATGTGGCGGATACTCATCATTGACTCCTGCCTCGGTGCGGTGTGCTAGAAGTACATCCTACTTACAGGAAATCCAGGGTACTGCTTTAGTCAGGTGACCATGCCACATTCATGACCTCAAGAGGCAACCTTTGAAGTCATAATAATTCGGGCCAACAATTACCACCAAACAACCCCTCCAGTAAAGATGCCTATGGGGAAATAACTAATGCAGCTAGGGGGCTACAATGGCTCCAGAGTTACAGCGACCCTCTAGTGTGCTCCTCTATATGTGCTACATCGCCGTGTGTGCATGTGAGTGCATTGCGAGTGTTGTAGAAAGCCAGGCATATTTTAGCATGTGTGTAGCCACTTCGAATTTGGGCTCATGTGTCATCATAAAGCAATTCTATTTTTGTTGTATCCAATCAGGCATGGCTACCAACACCCTTCCTAGGGCGAAAGTGGACTTGCCCGGCTCGAGCCACCCGATATCACTCTACAATATGCTAATTTTCAGGGTGTAATTAATTAGTGTAATCTTTTTTTTGAGTATTCATTATGTTTCGAACTAAATTAAACTAGCAGTGGACTGACACAGAGAGCTCCGAAACCTTTAAAAATAGGATTGCAATACTAATGTAATGCCAACACGTTTTCCTTTTCCATGTAATTTGTTTATTCACATCAATTAGCAAGTGTCAGTATGTTTTGTAATTGAGGTTATGATGTTTTAATGTTATTGTTCTTTTTGTTATTTGTGTTTTGTATTTTCTTGTGTCTGTCGCACACTTTTGGGCCGAGCTCTCGGCGGGTCTCCACCTTTTTATTTTGTTGGTCAGTAGTATTTGACGGAGGTGGTCACGCATTGAGTGCCTTTGGGCCCTGTTCATTTGTTGTCCGGTCACCACATAGTTTACATTAGTCAATTCTTTATTATGACACCTTGAATAAATTTCTGTCACCCAGAGGCAGCGCCACCCACAGGTCTCATTAGCTGAAAGGGGCCGGGATTTTCATTATGTAATGGTTTCATCGGCCACGTCCCATTTTTTTCTGCATCGGCTCCCAATGCGCCAGGGTCACTGGATACATGTAAGTGCCCCCTTGGAGAATTTTTTTGCATCCAGAAAAATTCATTTTTTGAAGATGGTGGTATTATTTTGCTGCTGGCTGCTTCACTGCCATATAACTTTTGGGTCCTCTACCCACTGTACGACTGCACACCATAAGTGCTGTGATTGTTGTGCACTTGTATTCTACTGGCATATGAGATGGCCATAACAATCTTATTCGGAAATTAGCAGCATATGAGTGATCTACATCCTCATCTAGTAGGCATACAGGATTATTACCTCAACAATACGACATCACTATCGGTGTGGCATGAGTCCAGGAGAAGCCACGTGGGCGAACGGCCTGCCTCTCAGAAGTGTCTCAGTGCTGAACCAAGATTATGTCCTTGAATTTTCATTACAACCCAATCAGTCTCTCTTTAAACTTAGCACCATAAACCTCTGTAACCTATTTCCCACTCCTGAGAACACAACAACCCATTAAAGTCGCCCTTCCATGTGGCCACTTTCTGTCTAAAACCTTAATCATATAAATTTTTCCTATGCCATTGACCTGACGATAAATGGCTAGCCCATGATTTCGGCAATTTTCTTTCCGGAAAATTTAAACCACCTTCTATGCTCTTTCCTGCTGGAAAAACCTAAATACCTGCCTATATGCCTAAACTGAAGGTACACCCATCCTTGTTGTTGCAAGTGAAATTTTCTACTACATGACAATATTTTGTGCCTTTGCCAAATTCAAGTTCCTGGCAATTTTCCTAAAACGTCCGTTTTCCATGCCATAAGAGGGCCATGCTACCATAGACTCCATTGAAATTCGCATCAGCATGGGAAAATTCACCAGCAACATGGCGATCATCAGTCAGTCACGCCATTGTTAAGCTACACAGCGAAAAAACCAGCCACGAGATCTTCCGCCGCCATCTCGTGGAGTAACATCCAACCCTCTCTCTCTCACCCCTCTGGGCGAGACAGGGAGGCAGCAGCTGGCAGCATGGTTGTGTGGGTGCATGATGTACACCACCCCCCTCCAGTAACAAATGCATTGGGAAGACATCACCAATGCAGCGACACCACTCCTTCACCACCCCTCCAGCCAGGGTGGATTATTGATTGGGAGTTAGCAGTTGGTGCACATGTGTGCACACCTCCAACTGCTCGCACTGGTTCACCCCTCCCACTTGGACGCAGAGGAGACTGTCACGCACTGCGTGTTTCGTTAACCACAGCCAACAGCTTACTGCCACATCGCATCGCACTACCGCGCTGGTGTCAACTGCATGTATATCAACGCAGTGAAAATGGGATTCTTTTTAAACTACGAGACTTTGCAGTGCAAGTAGTGTGGCGAACTGAATTACACAGGACTTATGGCACTTAACAACATACAATGTCGTTTTCCATCTGCAACAAAACTGACTTTTGGCTATACACAACGTTTTGTTTTCAGAGCTCCTGCCTCTACACAGCCTTATATTTTCAGGGCAGCTGTTGCTTCACAGCCATATATTTTTACGGCCTATGTCTCATCACCACTGTCGATTTTAGTACAGGTGACAGGCTATACTCCGCCGACCACCTTCGTTCCGCCGCCTGTCTACACATCGCCGGGTAGGTGTGATGTGGGCGAGCATTTCAGCCACAGTGCAGTTACCGCACACTGTACAGACTGCGTGCTGACTTGGCCGAAAGACAAACTGTCGTCTACAGAATGCGCGAGATTTGAGGCAGCCACGAACTTGTACCAGTGTGCTTGGACTCTCGTCAGTGACAGAGCACTAATAAAACATAATGATTGTGCAGCAGTACACCAGTTCTCGGACCCCACGACGCCACCTCAATAAGGAGGATGAAAAAATCACACCACCTACTCCATCTGACATCCAGACGACTGCCTTGAGTGTTGCTCTGATGCCTGGCAAAATAAATCCTGCTGAGCCACTCTATCTGCCGGTGGTTGCGGACAATGGTGTCCCAATGCCCTGCGCTGAGATACCCCCCACCGCCCACAACCTGCTTAGAGATGCTGCAGCCAACACTGTCGGCGGCGGCTGTTTTCACAGCGTGTGGCATCCCTGCTGAAGAGTAGGTGGCATGTGTAGTAGCTGCCATCGCGCAGATGCTGCCCTTGTGTATCTCGATGCCCAGTGCCATGCCCATGTCAGACAGACTGTGGCACATCACTCTCACCGCTGTCAGCTGCCCTGCAAGCGAGCCGCGTTGGAAATGACCTTCGATGGCTCAAGCCAGCGATAATAAACGACACAAGCACCAAGATGCTGCTTGCTGACACTGATTATGCCAATTTGCTCACCATCCTTGCTTCAAGCTGCCTACGCTTCAACAAGGTAACCAGAGTGACGACCTCATGAACACACTGTGCTTATTGTTCTTGCCTGGACCACATGTATAGTTGCACTCTACTAGCCTCACTTGTGTTGGTGAAAAATGTTGCTGCTACAAATAACAGTGTCTCAAACAGATATGCAACCACATTTGCAAATATTGCATGCTGAGGCCAGTGTTCAATTAGACAGCTAGATTCATCACTGCTACCAACTGTAGGAACTATAACTCTTCATTACATCACATCATGCCACCATTCCTGTGCTAACTCCATACCTGGTCATCACCTCGCTTGAACCACTAATACCCTGGCTCCATATTTTGTCATCTAGGCAAGGGAGCATGTGCGAGTGGCTTGTGTGTGTGACCTATCGCCCAATGTGTAACCAAGGCTTACTCTGCATCACTACCAGTAAGCCTCGTCACTAACTCACCCTGTACAAGAGAAGTGTACAGCCCTGCTCACTCTCTCCCACAGGTATGACGTGACATTATCCAGCTGGCAGTCTCAGCGAGTGCAAACAAACCGAGTGAACCGGAACTATGACACATGTTTTCGTCTGTTAATAGCAACATCTCTCTCTCACTTTCTCTTTCTACTCCACACAGAATCCTCTCTCTACTCCTTATAGTGTCTACAGAACAGCGCAACAATGATCAACCTACGCTCCAGATGCCATGCGTCCACATTGGTCGACATATCGTGTGTTGTAAATTTCCTTTGCATGTTATCTTTTTCGCACATTAGAGTAATTTTAAGTGTTACCATATGTGTTTATCCATTCTCAACCCATCTTACTTTAGGGTTTTATAGTTTACTGTCATATCTTCAACATGGCTGAAGTGTTTATTGTGTTTACTGTGTTGTTTATCTTAGTGTTTATCGTTGTTTTTCATGTTTATATTGCATATTATCCAATTTTTACATTCAGGTTTGTGTTCTAGCAGCTAGTCTACATTATTGTTTATCAGCATTTACTTTGTTGTTTACCTTACTAATGCCACTTAATTTAGTGTTTTTCTCTCACTGCACATTGTTTTCATTGCACATCGTCACCGAAAAGCAAGTTTTATGCTATTTGCTCATTTAGTTAATAGTGTTTATGATACTTTTCCTATTATCATGTGTATTCTATTATATACATACCCTAGTGCTATGGTGCCTTACACCTTTGTATTATTTTATGTCACTCTGCCTGGAGGCATTTCAAGTGTCTTTGATATTAGTTGGCATAATTATCAATGGTGTTAACATTTACGTTTCTTAGATTAAGTGTCTGTGTGTGTGTGTGCGTGTAATGCCATGCTTTTTATGCCGGATTTTCGCCGTTCTAGATTCTCTGCTATGTTTTTTACCTCGCCCTGTGACAGCGAATGCATACATTGCTCCATGCAAACATTGTTCCTTGCAAAATTGGTGCATGTCGACTGCTTTCACCTACCTGCTACAGCTCGTCGACNCGTTTCTTAGATTAAGTGTCTGTGTGTGTGTGTGCGTGTAATGCCATGCTTTTTATGCCGGATTTTCGCCGTTCTACATTCTCTGCTATGTTTTTTACCTCGCCCTGTGACAGCGAATGCATACATTGCTCCATGCAAACATTGTTCCTTGCAAAATTGGTGCATGTCGACTGCTTTCACCTACCTGCTACAGCTCGTCGACCGGCCGCAGCCTGCTACCATGCACCGCAGTGCCCTGCGCTGCATTTCGCATCTCCAAGAGACATGCCGCACAAGACATGCCAACAAGCACATCCGCCAGCATCCCTGCATCCCATGTGGTGCCCTGTTCGGCACCATGGTGAACTCTCGTGACACCATTTTGCAGCTGCCCCACTGTCGCCGGGGACCTGTGACCTTTTCACTACCCCAATACCACCAACTGCAGCAGCGAGACAGCCAAGCATTTTGTGCAGCTCGGACTTTTAAAAAATACAACTATTTATTTGGCAATTATTTAAATAATGAAATAATTACCATGTGTTCTCTTTTCTCTTGATGCCATGTAAAATTTATTAAAACAAATTAATTCTGTCATTGGGAGTTACTTAAGCCACTTTTCAATTTAAACATCCACCAATCAAGACTATTTACTTTTGAGATTAACTAATTAGCTTAAAACTTTGTTATGTAGTTACTTTTTATGTTTGCATACAGGAAAGTTTTCGAAAATATGCATGTTAAAATTAAAAAAATTAAAACATGCTGGCCTAAGTTTTCCCAGTAGAGGGGGTAACTTATGCCATTGGTAAGAAACCAATGTTCGGCTCAAGATGGTTATTGATGGGTTAACAAAAGCCATACACAAGGCTCAAATAAACGTAAAAATAGTGTTCAAGACTTTTATTGATTCTAATAGTAGTGTTAAAAGTAAACATTCTACAATTCTAGTGTTTAATTTATACAACACAGCACGAAGATGTTTATTTTAACATTGATTGATTAGTTGAGATCAATTGGGAAAGGATGACGACCTCTATTGATTTTAATAGGCTGTACAATAGTGGCAATGTCTGCAATATTCATATTCATCTCATCATCTACAATCGGGAATATGTAACAATTTTCCACTGATTTGGAGCATTTCCGAAAAATTTAACTTCACTTTTTTTCGCTCAGGTTCAGTGTCAAGTACAGTAGCATAGAATTGTTTTGTCACTGGTTATTTGAGTGATTTTGTTGAAGATTAGTTTTATAATCACATATACATCTGACTCAAGCTCCTCTATTTTAACTGCTGTTTTCTTTGGTGAATTAGGTTTTTTTTCTGAAACTTTTACCTCGAAGTCTCCATTAGTGGACTCAATCAATGTAATATCTGAATCAGAATCTCGCATCGAGAATGCGCCGTCATCACCGTCACTTGAATCTGAATGCCTTCTAGCCCTTTTTTTTTGTGTTTTTTTAGGCTATTTTGAAGTGCTTGCTTCAGGATCGTTTCTACAGGCTTCTGCTTGAAGTCCTTCAATCCCTTTTCCAGCCGAAACGTTTAATATTCTTTTGTTTCCTTTTCTTATGGGTTTCGTTTCATTCTTCCTACTCTCCTGAAGGTAGGTTTCAAACGATTGGAACAAATTGCTGCTAAAATCATTTTTATTACAATAAGGAAGCCTCTTTAATATTCGGTGTCGATCTAATGGTTCAATGCCTGGTGCTCTGAAACCACTCTTCAAGTTTTTCTTGATGTTTTCTTCTCCTAAGTTATCAAGACACTTTTTTAGGAGTCGAGGAAACCTGTATTTTGGCACACTGCCACGATTTCTCTCTTTCCAGTAATTTAGAATCTCACACCACTTTATCTTTAAGGGAGTGAAAAAAGCCACATCTAAAGGCTGGGTACAGTGCGTACTATTTGGGGGTAGCAGCACAAACTTGATATTATATCTGTTGTATTCGTTAATAACATGTGGCGAAATTTGGCTTGAAAGGTTGTCACCTAACAACACCTTTTTAACATATTTGTCAAACTTTCTGAAATATGGTAAAGCTATTTTCTGGAACCAGTCCTCAAAAATTTTCAGGGTAAACCATCCACTCTTAGATCTATTATACAGAACACCCTTAGAGTCATTTTCAGTCCATAAATCATATAGGTTTGCTGCCTTATATGTAATGTAAGGAGGAAGTAGGGTTCCGTCGGCACTCCCCGAAAACATTACGGATGTGCTTGACTTTGAAAAGTCAATAATGCGCTCAGGATGACGTGAGCCTCTTCTTAATATGACTTTTTTATGTCCTGGATCGTCTGTCATATTCGTTTCGTCATAATTTACAATCTTAGATGGGTCTACATCTTCAATTGTCAATGCAAGCTCGTCAAAATAACTGTTTATGGTTTCTTCAGTGACAGCCGGTCTACTTATTTTAATATTTCGGCAAAGTCTATTAGAAAGAATCTCGGCGTGTCTCTTTATAAATGATTCGACAAAATCTATACCTGGCATGTTTTCTTTGAATCTTGGTTCAGTTCGTCCACTTCGATCAAGGACTCCTTTGACCATCAACCTGATATCCAAGACCGTTAACGGAAATCCCCAATCACCAGCCACACACACACATTCCGCTAATTTCAATTGGTTTTTAAGATCTAAAACACAAGGTCCCCCTACTTTGTTTGCCTTTCCTTTTAATGCTGCAGTAAGCGTACACCTTGAAATCCCAAACGATTCGGCAGCCTTCCATAACGATAAGACTTTTTTCACTTCTTCAACTGTTTTTTTTAAGTGATCTTCTGTATAATCTTGATATTTTCGAGCTCCAATAGGTCTTTGGTACTTTCGAGGCATCTTTTCTAGTGAAAAAGAGAAAAAAAGACTTGTTAAATATTTATAATTTCATATAGTACGATATGACAAACGAATATGGGGTAACTAAATCCACTAGTTCTTGGTGGCCTTTGTTACCCCACACATGAAACAGGTGAATTGAAGCTTAAAAAAAAAACTCAATGGTAATAGAATGTATGTAGTGGGACACCAATAAAAGTATTGTTTAAAGTTATTTTGGAGAATGTTTATCTTAAATTCAAATTAAATATATAACATTGACTAAAGTGATGTAAGGTATAAATAAATGATAAATTTAACCTTCATAGAAATATACATATATAAACTTACCTATAGAACATACAAACTATTAAATTATACAGTGAATAACTTCATAAAAATATCAACCATGTGGCACGAACATAAACAAACAATCTCAAAACAGTGTTGCCAATATCAGCATTCGAAATTTGCCTAACAAAATGGCTTAAGTTACCCCGGCGGCTTAAGTAACCCCCGATGACAATTCATTAAAAAATGCAGTGGTTTGTCAATCTTCGAGAAATCCAAAATGGTGCTCATTTTCAATAAAAAAAGTTTTCAAATAAGACTTTTTATTTAACAAAGAAGAATTTAAAAAATTTCTATCAGAAACTGGCGTATTGTTACACTTTGTTTAAATCAGGTGGGTATAGACACCATAAGTGTGACCTCACAAAACACTGCTGGTTTCAAACATGATTTTGTTTACCCTTGTGTTAAAAGTGTGATTTATTTTGCAGTAGGCTGCAATCATTACAATAAATGACAAACGTGTCGATTTTATCGTTTTCCAAATGTAGTTAAAACATAGAAAATTTAGATAAAGCCAATCGTGGCTAGTCTACTGTGTTTATATTTTTATTTATGTTTAAAATTAGGGAGGGTCATAACCTTACCCAGCGTACGTTGTGCAGAGCCTTATGTTCTATCTGTAGAAATCATTTCCAGCAATAAATATGCCATGTGTCATAAACAAGATATTTAAACTTTACTTGATAACATTAATTTTTACCTTTGCAAATGCGCACTGTTTGGAAACATACATTTTTACTCCAAGTTATTCAACCCATGTTTGTTTGCATTAATTTTCATGACACATACATCAATAAAATTCGCAGTTGACATGTAAAATGTATTTTCCCCGACTACTACAGGACCACTTATTGAAGTAGTTTGAAAAGTGAATTTATTAGAGCAATCTGTGATATCCAGCTGATGAATACAGTGTTTGTAACTGTAATTTCCAAGATGTAAATATGGCCAATCACTGCCTTCTTGGGAGAGATATTAAAGTCGTGGTCATTACAAATGCGAGATGTCGCAGTTTTGACATGTTTTCTTACCATAATCCATTGCTATGATTTATGATTATTTAACGAAACTCTGATTAATGTTACTTTATTTTGGTTTACTATATCCTAAATAATCAGGATTACTATTCTTGTAAACACATTTCCCTTGCGCTAAAATTTCTTACGTTTTCTAATATATGAATATTATATATAAACATTAAATAAGCAGTTGCAGTGGAGCTCATGTCGCAGGAAACTAGAATTATACATTCGAACATACAGACACAGAAAACCAACCAAGAATAATTGCCAACAAGTGAAGAACACAGAGAGAAATCCGTAGAAGTAATTCAGTCAGTAAGCGACACATTAACAAAACTAAAAACTAATGATAGGCACAACAAAAACAGACAAACACAGTGGTCTTCTTGCAACTAAATGATTTATTCTGTAGAATTCTGTGTTCATGTACCTGTTGACAACTATTTCTGTTTAGTTTTGTGTGATGTGGTTTTGTATGTTCAATTCTAGTTTTCTGCAACATAAACTGCTACAACAGTGCATATCCAAAACTATTTATTATTTGTTTCATGGGTCACAATTGCAGACCTGGCGAATAGTCGAAAGCGTGGGTGATGATGATGTCACTATTGTAAACATTATCATCAGTTGTCAAAGTAATTACCCATGTTTTAAAAATTAGTAGGTCTACTGCCTAAGATTTTAAATACCCCTTCCAAGAATGCATGACTTCTCTATAATTTTAGTTTATTTTCTTTATTTTGGTCTTTATATCTTATCTCATTATGTAAACATGTATGTAGCTACATTGCTACCTATTTATAATATTTGAAAACATTCAGTATATACTGGTGGCTAAGAAATAAATATGTAAGTTATTAGAAAATAATAAAATGCACATGTGCAAAATACTGTCCCTGCTATTAAGTAACCAGAGCAATGATAAATTTGCAGAGAATTATTTTAACTGTTTCAATCCAAATATAATTGAAGAAATGAGGCGGGGGAAGACATAAGTGCACAAATAGTGCCTCTTATCCCTATCTAAGGGGGGATGTGGTGGGCATAGTGGTAGGAAACTTGCCTTCCACCAAAGTGATACATGTTTTGTTTCCTTGTGAGGTTATTCACAGATTTTCACAAGCAAGAAAAGTGCTGAAAGATGCTGCTTGCTTGCATGTTTTCTCGAGTTTCTCCTGTTTTCCCCGCCCTTGCATTTCAGCACTACTCCATATCCGCCATATTGCAACCTCATTGGCTTTCCAACATCTTGGTTGTTACAAACCACCTAAACATCTTAACTCCTTCCTTCTTAAGGTGATGGAGGCCATGGAGGTTTAGTGGCTAGATTACTCACTGTTCTACGAAGCACACTACATTATAAATACCCATGATTTATCATCAATATTTAAATTATAAGGTCATGTCCAATTAGCTGCCCTCAAAATTAGAATTTCAGACTCACCCTATGATTTATTTATTTAACTTAACATTTTGTTGACAGCAGGTTCATTACAGAATGGTTTTACACCAAGAACACAATGAAGTGAATTCAAGGAAGGAATTGGTTATTGCCTTTATTAATGAGACACCCCAGAAATTACCTGAAGTAAGTTCGGGAAACCATGGAAAACTGAAATCAGGATGGCTACATTAGATATTAAAAATAAGATAACTGATCTTGTTGTATATTCTTGTATTGATAAACAGCTGATTTCTTGTCACAGCAACTGTGTTGGCTTGGGGAGGAAAAAATTATTGTAATGGTTTACGAGGTTATTTGCAATTAATTACTGGAAAACAGCAATTTATTACGAGGAAAGCTAAAAGTAATGCTTGGATCAGTTATTCACGAGTTTGTTTACCTTCGCTTTACTCTTAACTTTCACAACCCTTCGATATTAATAAATGAATTCCATAAACTCCTAAACTGAAATAGCAAATCGGCAATTAGAAAAATCGACATGGTCAAGCAATGGCTCGGAGAAACACTCGTCCCTAGTTGGGAAAGCCAACTTGACGCGTGGTGTTTCCAGAGCTGATGATGTAGGAAATATGTGCCCGGTGCCACAGCTCTGTGGTGAGCTGATGAAATGAGGATCGTTTCGGTCGACAGCCTAGGGGACTCTGGTTAACACTCCATCACATACGATGTCGAGGCTGTAGGCCGCCTCGCATGCCTTAATTAAATCGCAAATGAAACACTTACGATGCTTGTGGAGTTATTTATTCCTTGCGACTCCTTAATGAACACACACAACTTTAGTACAAAACGTGGCCTTAATAGCCCGAAAATGGCGAACACGTGGCTTTATAATGTGAAACGCGATTGCGTTAAAACTCTCAGATGAGAGTAATGTTGCTCTCCCCTTAGCACTATAACAAATAAAATAAATGATCGGTTCATGAAGTGAAGTCTATTGCAGTGAATATGAGTTCAGCTTGAGATGTCGGCACCGTAGGCCTTTGCGGAGCAATAGACTTACACATCTTGATGGGTTCAAGTGCTGAAGAGAACTGGGAGGAAGCTTGGGCCGGCTTCCACTACCTGAGCGCAGCTGACGCCAAGCGGCGAAACAATGAACCACAATATACACTAAAAAAAATGATTATGAGATGGAAGTGACATGGATTAATTAACCTAAGACAACATAATTTTTCCTTATACAAATACACAATAAAAATGATTATATTAATCCTAAACGTTTCCATTGTACCAGCCACAGTATTGCCAAGTGTACAATGTCAAATGTCCCTGGCTGTGGCTGTGTCGACTGTCTTTCATGATGACAATTACGATATTAATTATATACACTGATACAATTAATAACACTGAATAAATACCCTTATGCAATTATGAACACTGATGCAATTAATAACACTGATGCAATTAGATACCCTGATTGAATACACTGATGCTATTATGAACACTGCTGCAATTATGAACACTCTCACTCGTGCCTACAAGCCCGTCGGTGTGGTGTGTCTGATGTAGTGGACACTATTTCGGCAGTTAGAGTGGGCACAAAGGAGCTCGTGAACGCGCAGTTCATGTCAAAATACATATATGCAGTTTTATAAAAGTGCATGTACCACTAACAAGTCCGCAACTTAGAGGCTAAACCTTAAATGCATGGCATGTTAGTAATCCGCAACTGTACTTGCAAAAATTAAACACACTGCAATTGTTGATTTACAAAATTACGCTGATAACATGTCACTATACACACCATAATGCAATATCTATCTTTCACGAATGCATCCACAGTATACGAGTACACTAAACACACTATTTCTTTCAGGATTGTGAGCCTTTGGACTCGCATGGTCCAGCTCGTACGCATTTTCAACCATTAATATTAATTTTCTATCATCACCGAATACATGAACGATAGATAGGAGTTTTATGACGTGTTTAACCCAAATTTACATTTCACAAAGGCAAGATTAACCAAAATATAGGGAAAAAATCAGAAAAAATTGCTATAACCCATTCACGGTCTCTTCGGATGTTTTGAAACAAACACATGAAAAATCATCCCAGGAGTAATATGTTAACCTGTTTTTTAAATAGTTTATATACCACAAGGATATAACAGTGATACTTTAAAATGATTATTTTTTTTGAATAAGTTAATCTTGACCTTAGTATATTGTATATCTTGTAATTTTTATTTATTATTCAATACCAATTAAAAACAGTGAGAGCAGTGATGTTTTCGCAGGCGCAGGTTTTGTGCAGGTAGAGAGTTTTTGTGGCGTCGTACCTCGCCAAGGTCGGGCACACTTAGAAACATGACTTGATTTGCTGGAATGCGTCGTCGACGGGGCCGTCCATTTAAACCACCGTTGGGTTGACAGCAGGCCAGTGAGTGATATGGTGATGACTGCAAAGTCCTTAATGTGCTCCCGGAGCCAGTTATTAGCACAAAGAACTTCTGGAGCTGCTTGCATATACGTGGTGGTGGGGACTCGTCAATCAGCCGCAGTTTTTCGGGGCTTGGTTTGTTGCTTTCCTCGTCGTTGACATGTCCCAGGAAGTCGATGCTGGTCTTTACAAGTTAACATTTTGCAGTTGCGTAAGTGAGGCCATTAATTGCTAACCTCTCAAGCACAAGTAACAGGTGGTGTGAGTACTCCTCCCAAATGGCCGACCATATCACAATGCTGTCCAAGTAGGCAAGTGTGAATTCGCATATGAGGCCGTCCAACAGTCTGACCATCATCGCCAGGAAGGTGCCGGTGCACACTTCAGTCCGAACGACATGGCACAGAACTGAAAATGCCTGCTGTCGGGGGCCATGAAAGCTGTCTTGCTATGGTGTTCGAGCTTGATGGGCACTTGCCAATAGCCGCTCTTGAGGTCAAGGGCTGACATGACCCAGAAATACCAAAATCTGGCCAAGGAATAAAAAATAAAATAAAAAAAGGGGGGGGGGGTTTAACGGAACCCCCTTTTCTCGTTAAAATGATCAGAGAGCATTTATTGGCCATATTTTAGTTACCCGCGATGAAGAAAATGCATTAAACATTATTAATACATAACTAATAAATTAGGGATTCCATATTTGATAAAAGTATTAAATGTAATTCCTCATTATTTTTGGAATTCTGGACATTATGGGAAGAGAATAATAAATTGGGCATTAAACAGCTTCTCTCGCAATTTTAATGTTAAGAGCTGCCCACATCTCTCCACTAAATAACTTAAATTGAATAGAAACCTGGCTATAATTATTGTGGTCGTTTTACTAAACTAACAAACAATTGTAAAAAGGTGCCAAAGAAATAAATTGATTAGATGAGTCTTGGAAACACCATGGTATTGCTTACTCAGATCATAAAGATTTAGAAACTAGGTTGAAGATACGAAAATTTTGCACAAAAATGATACATAGGCAAATTATTTTTTGATAATGATACTCCAATTCGTGAAAAAATTTCTTCGGCGAAAATTGCTGACACTAAGTATGCAAAAATAAATTTATATTGGGAAATAAAACTGAATTATGTAAATTTCTTTCAATATAAATGAAAATAAAAACCATAATGTTCAACGTAACAATCCATCAACTATAAGAAATTGATATTAATATGTCATTGCATGTCCCATTGATTCTCATTGGATGGAGCAGCGAAGTCTTGTAGATATATGGAAAAGGGGGTTCGGGTTTGATTCCAGCTGCTCGGAATAAATAATGGGCGCCACTCGGTGCTTACCTCCCACTGAGAGGGTCAAGACTCTTAGTTCAGGGCGTGTCAGTCCCGCCGAGTGGCGATTTATTCACTTTTGACGGCAAGTGGGTATGGTGCACGTAATCGCATCTGGCACCGTACACTTATTAGCTACGTGTCCACTGTTGGCCGCGGACGATGCCACCTACTGTCCCTCGCGCTCTGGAAGAGCCACATCTGGCTAAAGAGTTCAATTAATGTATGCAACACACATTTACCATTACGTTTTTTATTTAAGAAAATATGTGCATTTAACACAGTAATCAGCCCTTCTACACTCTTTCAGTTATGAAAACTAACCCAAATTTTGTTGTATTTAATAATTTTCTATTTTGAAATATTTTTTTGTGGGATCCTAACATGTTATGTTAATTTCTTTATATATTATATAGTTAAATAATATAAAACATAATTTAATACTTACTAAAAACCAATGATCATTTTTTTTACTATTATCTATCGGGAAATTAATAATTTGGTCACACGAATTTCAGACGTTTTTTTATTTATCAATCCCCTTACTCATGTTATTAAATTTCATTATTTATTGCTGTATGTACTAATACTAATAATAATTATTACTATATATGTGTAAGGGTGCTGGAGTGGGAATTTTGGCTCTGCCTCTTTGCTTCTCCATTTACATTGGGGTCACATCTACACAACAATAGCCTCGGAGTTTTCTATTTGTGGCATACTCGTGGTTATTTCCACAAAGTCTCTCCTATGCTACAAATGGTAGCATTTGTGTGGAGGTAGCCCAGCATGTCACAAAAATGGTAGCAGAGTGTGATTGTGTACACATGTTTACCTTTGTGCATGCCTTTGTTTGTGCATGTTGTGTGCTTTCCCGTTTGGCTTTGGAATTTTTTGGTGTCGGTAAAGGAGGCGCACACATACTGCATGTTTAAAGTAAAAATAAAACAATATTTTTGTTTGTAATTTTTTTAGTGTTCTTTTGTATCTTGTTATTTTGTCTTATGGTTTACCACTGCTGCTATTGTGCCAGAATATCTCGTCAAGGACGAGTGTCAATATGAGTGTATTATTAGAGGTGTTCAACCTCCTGAGAAGACTTCTATGTCATTTAGGAGCACCTTATGTGCTGCTATTAATACTGTCACCCCTATTGATTTAAATAATGTATGTAATTTCAAACTTGAATCAGAGTACTGCATTTGTGCTTCAAAAATAATTTCCCTACAGGAAATGTTTGAAAACATTGACGATGACTGCAGTGCTTCAGTCTCTGCTAGCCTTAAGCAAAGACTAACCCATTTGAGTAACCAAGCGCAACATTGTTTGGCAAAATGTTATAATCAACTTTCAGAAATCCAGGGTAAGTCCTTGACCAATATTACCGCTCAGGCACAATCCCTATTTGAAACTGTTGGTCATATGGAAGCCGATGAATCACAAAAACTTTTACCTGATGTTGAAACCACTACTGTTGCTGAAAAAATTGGCTTCTCTTAGTGTCTGTACTGTGTCCACCACCAGTTCAGTTCCAACACACACACACACACACACAAGATAATCTAGTTGGTATACCTTCCACTTACAGCGCAGTGTCGCATATATCCCCACCCTCTATTTCACAGCATATCCCAATAACATCATACATCCCACATGTTAATACTGTTTTCACCACCACACCCCTTATGTCTGCTGTGGTAGTGCCATCTTAGGAAAATTTTATGTCACCACCTTTCGGAAAAATTACCAATCCACTGGAAAGAATGTTGCATGATTTCCCGGCCACCAATGGTTTGCAGGTGCCTAAAATTTTGGAAGTTTTGAAAGTTATTGTGGAACTACACCAGACTAGAATGGTGCCCGAGAGCCAACCTTTGGAAATAATTTACCCCTTCACGCAGGGATCTTTGAGTGAGAGAACTAGACTAGCTATTTTACAATATGTTACATTTGATGATTATCATGCAGACATCCTTCATTATTTCATTCCATCCAGATTACTCACACAGTTACAGCTGAAAATGTTCAACCATCTGCAAGAGCCCAATGAGCCATTATCTGTATATGTTAGTAGCATTAAAGGGGCTGCTGTAGTTTTGTGTTTGTTTGTCTGAAAGCGACATTGTCAACACCATTTTGGAAGGTTTGGAACCTCGTGAGTGCTCCCGTTTGGTGATTGTTGGTAAACCTAACTCATATGGAATTAGACAGAGTTTGCATACATTCTCAAAATATTCGGTATACTGACCAGAAGTGCGAAACATATTTTGGACATGGCAGATTCCCAAAGAAGTCTGGGACAAGCTTGGATGAGAAAGGCAAAACCAGTTACCCTGATCGCAGTTCAGTTGATGTAGGCACTCATACAAATAATCTGATTATAAAAGTAGTGCTACTAAAGATTCATCTTGTAGTATTCCTATATGTTATTATTGCAAGAAACCTGGTCACATTATTGCAAAATGTTCTTAATTACAGGCAAAAAACAAGTCCCGCTGGGACGAAATGTGTGCGCTCATTCCCCAAGCTGGCAACTTTGCCAATTCAAAATTCAATGCTCACTCAGTACAAACTGTAAATCTTTGTCATAGCTTTCGACATATTTTTGGTCCTTATGACCCCTGTGATGTGAATAAACAATGTAAGGCATTTCAAGTAAATTTTTACAATGTAGTGGGTGTACAAAGTGTATCTACTCCTCATGTTGACGTAAATTTGGGACCATTGCCAGTTAATGCACTGATATACTCAGGATATGCACGCTTTATTATATCTGGTGAACTGTTTGAGCAATTGATGGATTTAAAGTTAGTAAAATTAGTTGAACCTTGTGAAATTCAGTGTTATACAGACTCCCGTGAAGCTTTACTAATCTTGTGTTGTGCAACTCTTAAATTAAAGATTGGGTGTTTCACCTGGATGCATAATTGCCTAGTTTCAAAAAACCCTGGTCTGTCCTTTATTTTAGGAGCTGATTTCATGGCATCCACTGGGCTTATTTTGGATATTCAGGCACAACACATTATCTTTAAATTTTCTCCTGTCGACAAAATTTTTTTTTTGCCGATAGTAAACCAAGTTTACCACTCTCGTCTGAAATAAGTGCTGAGTCAAAACCCATTGTTAACCCTTTTGCACAATTGCAATCCACACAGCATGTCGTTATAAAGAAAATTTGTGAACAATTTCCTACAGTTCTCACATCAGAATTAGGTCTTACTGATCTGTTTGTGTGTGAAATAAAACTCATTGACAAGGATTATATCACTAGTCATCCATATATATTAGCCCCACCTAAAATGGATATATTAATTAAACATTTTCAGGAATTGTTAGATAAAGGTGTTATTGAACCCTCCACATCACAGTATGCCAGTCCAGCCTTTTTGGTTCCAAAATCTAATGGTAAGCACAGAATGGTTATTGATTACCGCAAAATTAATGAGAAAATTTAAATTGAGCCTGTTCCTCTTTCTGGCCTTCATTCAGCTTTCATTTGGTTTGGCAAAACCAAATTTTTCACCACCATTGATCTTCATGCCGCACATCACCAAATTACATTGTCAAAGCAGTCCAAACCAATGACTAGTTTTTGTGTTCCCTGGAATCTTTATCAGTTTAACCTTGTGCCTTTTGGCTTGGCCATTGGTGCTCAAGTGCTCACGCGCCTTTTGGACAAAATTTTCTATGATGTGAGATTTAAATATGTATACAACTATATGGATGACTTTGGTATATATTCTGAGTCTTTTGAACAACATTTAGCTCACCTGAAGGAAGTTTTTTGACTTTTGGAAAAGGCAGGTTTAACTGTTAACACTAATAAGGTTAAGTTAGCTTTTCAGGAAATCACCTTTCTGGGCCATAGGATTTCGTCACAAGGAGGTTCCATTACCCGAAGTGGACTAGATGAATTCGAGATTTTCCGCTGCCTCGGGAGATTATGGACATTGCCCGTTTTATTGGAATAGTGCAGTTTTTTTGGACAATATATCCCAAAACTTTGCGAAAAGACTGCTCCACTTAACATGATATGTATGATATCAGTAAAATTTGTATGGGGTGAGTAACAGCAGAGAGCTTTTGAACACTCAAGAACGACATTATGCACCCTCCGGTTCTGCATATGCCGGATTTCTCTAAAGAATTCATTATGCAGACACACGCTTCGAGCTCAGCTGTAGGAACTGTCTTGTGTCAGGAGGTAGATGGAGTTCGCCAACCTGTCTCATTTCCATCCCGCAATTTCACACCTCAGGAGAAAAAGTCCTCTATTTATGAATTAGAATGCCTAGCAATAACTTTTGGTATTGAAAAGTTTCGACAATATTTAGAACATGCAGTATTCTTCCTGGAAGCTGATAATCAGGAGTTTTCGTGGCTTTTGGCTCATCCACAACAACTGGACAAAATTAGACATTGGGTCGTTAGGATCTCATCTTTGAAATTTAGGGTACAACATATTAAAGAATAACAGAATGCAGTAGCTAATGCTCTGTCTCTCTCTCTTGCATGTTTGATGATGCCAAAGTTAATAAAGAAACTGAAGTTCTTCAAAATTGTAATGTTTTAGTAGTGTTTCCTTTGGCATTTAAAAATATCAAGGAGCATCAAGAAAAGGATCATGAACTGAGTGAAATTATAACAAAATTAAAATCTGGTGTTGAACAATAACCATATTTTGTTGCCAAAGGTCTGTCACATTGCAAATCCCATGACAACGTAAAACTTGTTGTGTTACCTACTCATCTAAAACCCATGGTAATCGACTATTTTCATTCATCGCCTCTAGGTGCACATTTAGGCACACACAAAACCATTCAGGCAATTCGTAAGCATTTTATTTTTAAAGGCATGGATGCTGAAGTTTCAGAAAGAGTTAAATTCTCTAAATTGTGTGCTGTGAGCAAGCCTGCTTAAAATACACACCTAGGATTTCTGTCTTCAGATATGGTTGAAAAATCCATGCAAAAGCTTTTAATTGATTTTGTTGGCCCATTTCCAAAAAGTAAGTTAGGTAATAATATGTTATTTATTTGTGTCGATGCATTTTCTAAATTTGTTTGGTTGATTTATATGAGTAAGCCTGATGCTATATCCACTGTTCGTGCTTTCCAGACCCGTGTATTCCAAAATTTTGGCATACCTACATAAATTGTGTCCGATAAGTGTTCCTAATTCACTTCAAGAATTTTTGCGACATGTGTTTTACTTTTGGCATTCTCCATATTACATTGTCTCCATATTATCCCGCACCTTCGCATACAGAGCGTTTCAACATAAATCTCCGTTTAGCTCTCATTGCTTTTCATGCGACGGAGCATTCTAATTGGGACAAAAATCTTCCTTGGTTGCAAATGGCTTTCAACTACGCCAAGCACGAGTGTCATCAGACAAATCCTTTTAATCTTGTTTTCACTTACTTGCCCAAAAACCCTTTATTCAATCTGTAGCACTTAAATGAATTGTTACCGGATGATCCCAAGGACATCTGTCAGGTCTGAGCAGCTGCCCTCAAAAACATAAAAAAATTGCTCATTTCAAGAGCCGTATCAAGTATGATAAACATCGGATTGACAATCCATTTCGTGTAGGGGATTCAGTTGTGTGTAAAGCTCATTCCGTCAGCAGAGCAGTTGACAAGAAAATTGCTAAATTTCTTACTGTTGGGCTGGTTCTTTCCAAATCCAACGTTTCCTAACACCAGTCACTGCTAGTATTGCTGACCCCAGTTCAGGAAAATATGTTACAAGAGCTCACGTCTCTCACCTAAAAAGGATTCATTCTCCACTTGCTAAATAAAATTTTGTGATCTACAAGTCTAGGAGCTGCAGACCCTAGCTATAGGTTGTTTTCAATAAATGTTCTTGTTTATTTGGCCTGCCAGCCGCTATTCTTCTTGGCCTTGAATTGTTTTCGAACGTGGACTGATCACCCACTGGTCCGAGTCTTCTTAAGTTCATTTCTGTTGTGTATGACAAACTACAAAAAAAAACCACGGTACTAGGTTTATAAGAAAATGACAAATGTTGTGTGTGTATTAAATTTAGATCTGGGTTACTTTTGTATAATAATCTACCAATGTTGGAATTTTGACTTCATGTTTTCAATGGGTGATAATACCAGATTTCCTTTGGGTTTTCATTTAATGTGGTTAATATTTAGCTTGGAGATGTGTTCTACTCTTGTCTTGGGTTGTTTTTGGGCTATGTTAGTAGCTTAGTAATATTTCTTTGGGGATGATTTATAGGATAATATGTTTTCTGGTGACATTTTAAATTCCTAGCTCTACTCTGTATGAGTGTACCATGTTGTCTGTCGTAGTGTTGTATCTTCACTGAGGCATTGTGTTATTTCCCTGCATTGCATTTCTGGCTAAGGTTAACTTCGCCTTTTCAAAAGTCACCATTACGCCACTGGATTCAGGTGTAGCTTTTGAACGTGAAGATGACATTTTGTTTTCTGACAATACCTACCCGGTTGTGTTGGATTTCAATTTGATTTATCTGCAAGATGAGCGTTCAGAACTTGAAACAACGATAAATATAGTTGTACCATTGCGTGAGAATGAGAACAGGTGTCCTGCTGAGAACTCTTCATTCGAACAAAATTTTAATGTAACTGTGGTACAATAAAAAAGAAATAGTTTTCTTGCACTTAAGTCTGAAACTGAAACCTTAAATATTTATTGCCATCCAGATCGAAGCGTGCTCTAATTGGTCTTGGAGGAAATTTTTTAAAAACTGTTTTTGGCACCTAAGAAATGAAGATTTTACCCTTCTGTAATATCGCCTAAACTTTCTGGCAAACACCCAGCATGACATTTCTACTAATGTGGCTAATCAAATCATTCTTATCATGAATTTGGAAGACAGAATTATAAATAATACTGGGTATATCAAAACATTAAGTTAGTTGTATCTTGATCACTATAATGATTTCTAATGCAACCTTTCTTTTCAATTATATGACACTCTTTATGGGATGGTCATCTTGAGTTTCAGGATTGATTTAAATGGTATGCTACTCCATGTGAGTGAAGCTATCTCTAATGCCAGACTGGAAATTTTTTATTTGCGTCATGCAATAGAAACTAGTGTAAACTGAAAGTTAAGTACAACCTTGATAAGTGCTGAATAATTTTTGAACATTCTTAAAGTCATTCAACAGCTCATTCTTTGCCACTTTACATTATAGATCCTGTTGTTCATGAAAACTTATACATGTTTTATGGTCTAAGTAACATTCAGGCAATTTTATATAATTCCTCTCTTAATGTTGTTAATGTTCCCTTGGCCAAAAAATATAGTTTGTTTGAAAGATATCATGTTTTCCCCATTCCCTTTATGTATTCTAATTTAAACATATACTTGTTACACCACGTTCAGGAATTCTTGATTATTAGTTTGGATCGTAAGCATTTTGCTACTGTTAACCGTGATTCTCTTATGATCTGTAACACTCTCAGTATTACGATATGTACAGCTTCCTCTTTTTTTATGCACATGTAGACAACTGTGAATTAAAAGTTTTTACAGGAAAATCATATTTTGAATTTTGTGATAAATCTGTTTTCAAATTAAAACTCCCCTTTTTACATAAAACTAGTTCTCATTGGTTATTTGCTTCTAAAACTACCATTGATGTTATTTTCTTGTGCAGGTCTACTACAGTAGCCTTTTCCCCTTTTACCCTTGATTTGTCAGGTACTAGTTTAATAAACAATGCATCGCATTGTAACATTATGAGTCCCCTTTTCAAGACTTTTGGTTCTGTGAATTCTGCTTATTACTATAACCTATCCCTGCCTCTCATCCACATCCCTAAACTAGTAGGAAAACTATCTCATGTCAATTTTTCTCATTTTCCTTACCTTACCCTGAAAGACTCCTTTGTTAAGAAATTGAACACTCTTTTTGGCTTCACACCCTCAGGAAACCAACTTTCAGGATGTCCTGCATCTCCTTCGCCCTCATCCTACAACACCTTCAGTCAACCTAAATCTCATTTCCATTATAATATTTGGTATTGCTGTTTTTGGTTGAAATATTAATTCTGTGTCAAGGAAAATCCCCCGCATTTTGATCGGCCTGTTCTTGTGCCAGAAGGATGTATAATTGTTCCTTTGCCTACTACTTCAACTTATAATGATAGTTAATAATTTTTTTGTGTTATGTATCTTTATTAAACTTTGTAGTTTGTAAATGTTTAGTGTGTATGTCAGTGTTTGACACACCTGGAATCCCGTGACCTCGTTTAAGGGAGGGAGTGTGTGTCAATTGTAGGCACTCGCTTATTATTAACTATGTTCTTTTAACATTTTATTGAATTTTTTTTTCTCGGCCAATTCCGTTGTGTTCTTTTCCAGCACCTAGCTATATTTTTCATTTTTATGTCAAAGCAAGATTAACTAATGTTTTTGTCACTGTTTCTGTGATTTTTTTTATTTCTCTAGTAATATTCCAAGATTTCGTTACTTTTTCATTATTAAATTTATGAGTTAAAATAACTCTGATCTGATTAAGCTATTGTGTCAACTGATTGAAATAACTTTATTTAAAAACGAATGGTGAATTTCGTAATGAAATAACATGTATTTGGTTTGTGAATTTCATATTTAAATTTTTTTCTGTAAATATAATTTTATAAAGTATTTATGGCGTTAATGTAAATTACCGCATTACGAAACAGGATAGTATCACTGGTTTTATGAAGCGACTTGATCCATGTGCTAGTGACTGGCATTTCAGGAACGCGCCCTACTTCCTTTCTTGCTTTCAACTCGTCATGGCGTGACTGAATTTTCAATTAGCTCTGGCTATTTTCCTACTAATGGTATAATCATTTGAGTTTTACCGCTTTTGGAAAGTTTTAATTTTTCTGTTTGTTATTTGTCGCCTCAATACTGTATAATTATGACCTTGCCTCTTTATTTCGTGGGTAAATTTTGTATTTACAGCGGTCGAGCGTTTGGGTCAGGCAAATGCTGTAGTGAGGCCTTTTCTCTACCTTGCTGCCGAGTCGTGGCATTCTTTCTTTGAAGTCGCCTTGTGTCTTCTTCATGCCTGATGTCGGTTTTTAAGAGGATTTATCGATACCTAGCTAGCATTGACACGGGAGATGTGCAGAATATGAGCCACATCTCAGGAAAGTCCAGCAACCGCTGCCCCCTCCTTTTTGGCATGTGCATGAAACACAGCAATCAGGTCGCAGCCATTCAAAACGTTTTAAATTATTACAAATAACTTAAAATTTTTATGTATGGCTTAAAACATTGTTGTAATTTTCTATTTTAAAATATTTTTTTATGGGATACCAACAGTTATCGTTAATTTATTTAAATAATATATAATTATATAATATTAAAAAGACCTTATAACTTACTCAAAACCAAAGATCATATTTATTGTTGTTTTAAAAAGGTTTTTTTTCGCAATTGTTTAATTAGGAAAATAATAAGTTGGTCACACGAATTTCAGACATTTTTTAAATTTATCAATCAGCCTGTTTATTTTTTTAAACTACGTGATTCATTGTTGTATGCACTAATAATTGTTATTATTATATATGTGTAAGAGTGCTGGAGTGGGAATTTTGGCTCTGCCTCTTTGCTTCTTCTTTAACATTGGGGTCACAACTACACAACTAGATCCTCAGAGCTTTCTATTTGTGGCATGCATGTAGTTATTTCCACTAAGTCTCTTCTACGCTACAAATGGTATCATTTGTGTGTAGGTAGCCCAGCATGCTACACATTGGCAGCAAATATGTTACACAACGTAGTAAGATTAAGCTCCGGTGCTGTCTCTTCCGGTCCGTAGCATCTTTCATTTGATTAAACACACAATAAATATTTATAATTAAACATTTACAGCACAATGAGGCCCTCAAGTTTTGAGGCAAATAAGGTGGCATTGGGTGGCTCGAGCTGGGCGAGTCCATTTTCATCCCACGACAGTTGTGGATAGCTATGCCTGAATGGCTATAAAACAATATAAACTTTCTGCCAAGACTTTTTAGACCAAATTGAAAAGTGGCTGTACACTCATAAAATTGCCTTCGTGTAATGTCATACTCACACTGCCCACACATGCATACATGGGGACGTAACATGTGTAGAAGGCGCACTAAGGGGATATTTCGAACTCTGGAACAGTTATGCCCCCTCGCTGCATTCATTTCCCCAGTATCAGCTTTACTGGGGGGCATTTAGTGGTAGTGGTTGGTCCGAATTATTATGCCCTCAAAAGTTGCCACTTAAAGACTTGAATATGGGATGGTCACCTAACTCCAGCAGTACCTCGGCTGTCATGCAGATAGATTATACTCGTCGCACACAACCCCAAAGAAGGAGTGGTGGAGTGGTGTAGGTGTAACCACCGTGTTCGGTCCGACTCCCCCAGTAGAGGGCACGTCATATCTGCACAGTTGTAGCGAGACGAACGGGCTAAGGGAGAGCGACATGGCACATGCCATAACCCCCTCCCCTTTCGGGAGTCCTTTCATCCGCTGTAGCTCGATGACCCCACTGCGCAACTAGTGGCAGCAGGTTGGTGTACGTGGCCCTCACCGACATCGCAAGTGTTATGGGCCTTGGTTGCAGAGTGGAGCTGGAGAGGTGGGGTGGCTGCCCCGCTGATGTGGTGCTGTTGCAGTTGTTGAGGGAGGCTGGGTACCTCTGTGAGCTGGGCACAATGCTCGGCTGTATCTTTGCTGAAGCTGATGGAGTGGGGCAGTGACAGGGTCACAGTTCCCCGACGATGGTAGTGCAGTTGCTCGATGGCATCACGAGTGTGCGCGGCAGTGCCGAACACGGCACCACACAGGATGCAGGGATGCTGGTGAATGTGCCTGTCGGCATACCTTGGGCGGCATGCCCCTCGGTGACACTTGACACAGCGCAGGGCACGGCGATGCAGGGTGGCAGGCTTCGGCAAGCTGACAAGTTGTAGCAGGCAGGCGAGAGCAGTCTACATGTGCCGCTTTTGCGTGGAGCAAAGATGTGCATTTACCATCTCAGGGCGAGGTAAACGGAACAGAGAAAAATGAACAATAGTGAAAAATCTGGCAACACAACATGGCATGACACAAAAACACATGCAGAGACACTTAATTTAAGAAGACAAATGTAAGCAAAGGTAAACAATTATGTAAACAATGTAAACAATAATGAAGACTGACTATCAGAGCACAATCATGAATGTAAAAATTTGCTAATCTGCAAGATAAAAAATAAAAATAATGATAAACACTAGGGTAAACCATTTTAAAGACTAAGGTTAACCACATAGTGAACATGACGAGAAACACTGATAAGCAATGAAGTAAACTGGCCACTAGAGCACAAGCATGAAGATAAACAATTATGAACACACTAGGGTAAACAATGTAGTAAACCTGATAATCCCTTTAGTCAAGTTGGAGAAGTGTAGATAAACAATTAACACTTGTGTGAAACCCTTAAGAAAGATGAGTTGAGAATGGATAAATACTTGATAAACACTTGAAATTACCTTATGCGAAAAAGAAAAATGTGCAATGAATATTTACAACATACAATATGCCGACCAATGNGGGGGGGGGGGGGGGGGGGGGGGAGAGAGGGAGAGAGAGAGAGAGAGGTGTTTGCCTTTGCGGGCGAAAACACATGGCGTAACACTGGTTCACTCAACTCTTTACCCTCGCGGAGATCACCGGCTGGATAATGTAATGTCACACATGTGGGAGAGTGTGGGCGAGCTGCACTCTTCCCTTCAGCAGGGTGAGTGAGTGACGGTTCTGGGAAGCTTAATGAACATGGGTGGGGCAGGGGAGGACTGCTTCTCCGTCTCGCCTTGCATGCCACATAGGGATGGAACAGGGATGTCTCCCTTGTGTGTTTGCACCCCCAGGTTCGCGTGGTGTATGTGCTGTCAAAGTAAGCACTGCGGCAAGGGTTTGCTTGCAGGGCAACGACAGCAGCGAGAGTGATGTGTCACAGCTTGTCTGACATGCCAAGGCAGATGGCAGACGTGTGTTGCATCGGCTTCCGAGGTGTGTGTGGCGCAGGGCATCGGGTCGCAAGAAAATAAGGGGTGGGGGGTCTGCGCGACGACAGTTACTATGTGCGTCATCCACTCTTCAGCTGGGATGCCGAAAACAGAGAAGACAGCGGAGTAGGAAGTGGCGTCTCAAGGCAGGTTGTCTGCGGTTGGGGCAGCGTCTCAGGGCAGGGCGTCGGGACCCTAGCAGATGGAGTGGCTCAGCCAGATGTGTTCTGGCTGGCGTCACAGCAATGCTCGAGGCAGGCCACCTGGACGTCAGCTGTTGTAATAGGAGGTGTGTTTATCACGTCGTCTCTCTGCCGAGGTGGCATCTTGGCATCCAAGGGCTGAAGCTCTGCTGTACAATCACTGTGTTCGATAATTGCACTGTCTCTGGCAAGGCACCAATCACACTAGTACGAGTTCGTGGCCGCTTCGTACTTCGTGCACTCTTCAGATGACATTTAATCTCTTGGTCAAGTCAGCAGGCAGCCCGTACAGTGCGCAGTGACTGCACTGTGTCTGACACGTTCATGCGCATCACACCTAACTGGCGGCGTGTAGACAGGAGGAGGAACGAATGTGGTCGGCGGAGTTAAGCCTGTCGACTGTACAAAAAGAGAATGTGATTTGAGACAGGCAACTCATAAATTGATGGTTGTGAGGCAACAGGTGCCCTGAAAATTGAAGGCTGTGTGAAGGCAGGCATTCCGAAAATAAAAGGCAGTGTACAGCCAAAAGTTTGTTTTGTTGCAGGTAGGTAACGACATCATCTGTTGTTAAGTGTGAAAAATCCTGTGCACTTAAGTTCACCATAATGTTTGCACTGCACAGTCTCGTAGTTGTTAAACACACTGCTGACACCAGCCCGGCAGCGCGTCGCGATGCGGCAGTAAGCTGATAGCGGGGGCAAACGAACCTCGCCGGTGCGCGGCAGTCTCCTCTGCGTCCAGGTCGAAGGATTAAACCAGCCCGAGCGGCTGGAGGGGTGCGTGTAGCCGCACGTGTTGCTGACTCCCAATCGATAATACACCCTGCCTGGAGGGGTGTTGAGGGGGTGGTGTCGCTGCATCCTTGATAACTTCCAATGACATTTGGTGTTGGAGGGGGGTGGTACAAGTCATAAATGCACGCCACACATATTGTTAGCTGATGCTGCTCTGTCTCGCCAGGAGGGGAGAGAGAGGGGTGGTTGGAAGTTACACTACAAGATAGTAGCGGGAGTTTCCATTACCTGCTTCTCCACGGCGTAGCTTAACAATGGCATTGCTCGCTGATGATTGACACGTTGCTGGTGAATTTTCGGGCGCTGATGCAATTTTCTGTGGTGTTCATACTGACATGGCCCTCTTCTGGCATGGAAAAGGGAGGCTTTAGGGAAAATGCCAGGAACTTTAATTTGACAAGCAAGCAGAATTTTTATATTTATAAGAAAATGTAACTTGCAACAAGGATTGGTACATTTCCAGGTTAAGTATACAGGAGGGTAGTTGGGTTTTTCAAGCAGGAAAAAGTAGGAAAGATGGTTCTTATGCAGAAATTGCCAAATGGAAGGGCACTATTTAACAAGCTGCTGTGTGCCAGGAGTGGGTAACAGGTGGTTGAAATTTATGGTGCCAGGTTTCAGAAACGTTGGTTTAGTGGAATTCATATTATAAGGGTTCCAGCTAGGTTGAGCAGCGAGACTCTTCTCTAGGGGCTGGACATTCACCCGTGTGGCTGCTCCTGGTCTTACCCTGCGCCAACGATGACATCGTATTGTTGAAAAGATTAATCCTGTATGCCTGTCTAATGAGGATACAGGCCCCATCATACGCCACTAATTTCCGTGTGAGATTCTTACGGCCATCTCACACGCCGATGTAACTTATGTGCCCAAGAATCAGGTCACTTATGGGGTGCAGTAGTTGAGTGAGTAGAAGACTCAAAAAGTTACGTGACCGTGAAGCAGCCAGCAGTGAAATAAAACACAATTTGAATATCAGGTTATTTTATTCACTGCAGTAACCCTTCTGGGAGGTACTTATAATTTCCAAACGGCTATGGTGCATTGGCAACAAATGCTGTACGGAAAACCGAGTGTGACTTACAAGAAAATTACATTGGTTAAGATCCCGGCACTTATGAGCTGGCAAGATGTGTGGGTGGTACTGCCTCTGGATGAAAAAGTTACATTAAAGGTTCCATATACTAAGAAAGATTACTATTGCCGCTGAATGTTTAAGCAGCTAACACTGAAGGGCCAAAGGCACTGGGAATGTGACCACCTCTGGAAAACACTAGAAGCCAACGGAAGAAAATGGCAGAGGTCCGCCAAAAGCTTTGCCCAAAAGCACGCGAGAGACACTAAAATTACAAAGCATACACGAGAGACAGAATAAAGATACAAAAATTATATGACCCTACATTAAAATACAACACCTATCAATTACATTTTAAAAGCAAATTATGAAAAGGAATAAAAATGCATTGGCAGCAAATATGCTATGAAATGAATTATGATTAAGCTCTGGGGCTCTCTCTCTGCCAGTCCATTGCCTCTTTAATTTGATTAAACACACGTTTAACATTATAATTTAAAATATACATATAATTAAGCCCTCAAATTGTGAGTAAAAAAAAGTGGCATTGGGTGGCTTGAGCTGGGTGAATTCACTTTCTCCCCAGGAGGGGTGTAGGTAGTCATGCCTGAATGGCTATAAAATAATAGAAACTTTCTGCCAATACTTTTTAGACAGAATTAAAAAATTTACTGTACGGTAATAAAATTGGCTTGATGTTATGCCACACTCACACTGCCCATAGATGCACACATGGAGTTGTACCACGTGTAGAGGGGGCGCACGAAAGGGGTTACTGGAACTCTGGAACAGTTTTGGCATCCTTACTGCATTCATTTCCCCGGTGGCAACTTTACTGGCAGGGGGTTGGGGTTATTTGGTGGTGGTCGGCCCGATTTATTATGCCCTCAAAAGTTGCCTCTTGAAGACATGAACGTAGGATGGTAACCTGACTCCAGCAGTACCTCTGATGTCGTGTAGATAGTGTGAACTCCTCTCACACTACGCCGAGGAAGGAGTCGTGGAGGTTTAACCGCCACGTTCGGGCCGACTCCCCCCAGTAGAGGGTACGTCATAACTGCACATATGTAGAGGGACGACTGGGCTAATGGAGAGGGACGCGGCACGCGTCAGATGTATGTATTAAATGATTGTGTGACAAAAATTTATGTTAAAACCAAATAAAATGTTCTAATTTCTTTTTGTGTATACAAAAAATATATTTCTAAACCAAAAGAACTATAAAAAATATAACTTATCAAAGTGATGCAAAATATATTGTTAACAAAATATGTTTAGACATTAAAATTAGTGAAATAAACCAAAAATCCTTTGATGTACTCAAGACTTAATTGATATAATACGATGATTATAAGACTAATAAATGTAAATATTTAGTAGCAAAATTTTATTTTAACAATTACAACACATCTGTTATATATCACTGCGAAACATTCATAAATTTTAATAATTAAAAATTATCTGTTAACTTTAATTGCGAAGCACTCATTAATTTGAACATTAATTAATTAAAAAAATTAATATTTTTACTTGCAAAATGGAATAAAAATAATGATTTTCGTTTTGATAAAAATCTGAAGTTGTTTCATATTTTAATTAACTGTACTTCTTTGTGAAATAATTTTTGTAATTATAAATCTTTTTGATAATATTAATCCTTTTTTGTGGTCCCAAAAATAGATTATAATAAACCATCTGGCATATATAATTGTGACTTTTAAATTGAGGAAAAGCAAAATGTTTAGTTTAATTGCAACAGTACGATTATGTGGAAAATATAATTTGTCTATTACAATTCCTTATTAAAATTTTGTAACTAAATGGAAGTAGGTCGATTAAGTGAGTTTGGGCACAAGCCACTCTGGGCACCACCCATTCTGTCATTCTGGTCGGTCGAAGACCATCTGGTTAACCATGTTAGAAGTCGTTGACATTTAACTGTGACCTTGACCTCGTTTACATTTGACCTTGAATAACTTTAAACCCAAAAAATTAAAAAAAAAGTGAAAAATAATAAAAATGATTTAAAGATGTACAGTGTACATGTATGAGGTCCGGAGTTCGATGACAGGTGGAGCGATAAAGTTACTGACACGACCGACCCTCGCCAGTTCGGCCGGTGGCCATATTGTCAGCCATGTTGGATGTCGGCGACCTTGACATTTGAACTTGAGCACAGTGAAGATCTTTACACAGCAGCAACACTGTCTTTCATGTAATTTTCCAGCAGTGGGAGAAGATACATCATTACAGGTACGCTCTACAGTAGCCTGCGTACTATCAATGTCTTGCATCATTTCAATGAAAAAACTCAAGTCCTTTCCATAGTAGCAACATGTGTATCTACTGGTCATAGCTATTGCTCTATGTATATAATTGAATCGGATATTGTAAGAAGGGACCTGAGTCACTTTCTTCTTGTTTTAAAGTTAATTGAAAATACTGTTTAGTTTCATTATATTTTGATGTAAGGTGACACAAATTTTTGTGGTACATACGAATGTGAAAGCAATCCGTCTCTTGGACATATTGTGTAATTTGGACTCTGTTTTAATGGAGAAATTAATTTTTAAAATTATTGAACTTATGTACCTTTTTGCAATCTGTCGTTTAGAATGATGATCTTCTGAATTACATTATGCATACCTCATTATAAATACACAAACATAACAATAAGAACACACTTCTCTGCATTTAGAACATGAAGTGCGAGCATGTAGAATTTTTCCTCCATGTCCAACACATTATTTATCACATAATTTTCTCTTTTTAATCACATTTATTTTATGAGATTCATCATGGCGTATTCTTTTCTTCCTTTTAGGAGAGTGAAGTACATCAGAATTCTCATGTTATCACTCATTGTTCGTCTGAAACCACTGCACTTTCCATTATGTATGTTTACAGTTAGCAATTAAACAAAGAATGAAGCACATAATTTCTAGAGCTGCCAATCAACTCCAGTGATGCCAACATGAAATGTATAAACGTACCTACATCACTGACTATAGTCCCTTCTTACACATTGCCTGATATACACAACCTATGTTTCACAGCAATGAAAATGTAGATGCAGGTTCCTTTTATCACTAAAACCTAGAACTATCATCAATAAGAACGAAAATGCATTTAATTTAAAAATACTGATGCGGTGACATAGATCCCTAATTACAATATGCGATTCATATATAATTACTAATATTTCATCAGTGAGATCGAAGCATTCTTATGCATCCATTCAACCAGACATTTTATCTAGTTTCTTGAACACAGTACTATGAAGTTGCATCTTCAACAGTTTCTTCCAGACAAGTTCTTCACTCAGCTTAAACTCATGGTCGCACTTAAAGCAGACAACTGACTACTGCCAGACCAATCCCCTGCAAGACTGATCCCTTACAAAACTGAATCTTCACAAGACTGACCCTTCACAAAACTGACCACTCATTGTGGAGCATGTGGTGCTGATTGTGGGACATGTGGTGCTGATTGATCGTGGTGCATATTGCTGATTCTGATATGTGTGATGTTGATTGTGGTGCAAGTGGTGCTGTTTGTGGTGCATGTGGCACAATCGTGGTGTGTTGTGATTGACGTGAATATTGTAAGAAAAATTGGAAAATTGATAACATCTTTCCATAAATCTTCTAATCTTTTGTACAATATTTCCATCAAACACACCGCTCACACCACAAACGTAATGCAACACAATAAGCACCACGCGCACCACAATTAGCACCAAATGCACCATGATCAACAGCAAACACATCACAATCAATACCACATGCACCACAATCAGCACCACAATCAGCACTACACACTCTGCAATGAGGGGTCAGTCTTGTGAGGGATAAGTTTTGCCAAGGGTCAGTCTGGCAGAAGTCAGTTGTCTGCTTTAAGTGTGACTATGACTTCAAGCTGGGCGAAGAACTTGTCTGGAAGAAAATGTTAAAGATGTAACTGCATGGTAACATTATCAAGGATCTAGATAAAAAGTGTTGTAGAATGGATACATAAAAATGCTTAAATAATCTCACTGATGTAATATTTTAGTAAGTGTAAATATATAGCAATATCTAGGCCAAATACATACACATGATGCTACTGTGGAAAGGACTTAGATTTTTTTCATGAAGATGGTGCAAGTCAATGATTGTACGAAGTCTACTGTAGAGCTTACATCTAAAAATGTACGCTCTCCCACTGTTGGAAAATTACATGAAAAACAGTGCTGCTGCTGTGGAAAGCTGCCATGCCCGTCGCCATGAAAAAAGCCAATGTTTAAAATGCCGTACCTACAAATCACTATCATGTACCAACTGTGGTACAACATTTGTTAGAAGCGATAATTTAAACTAGTACATGTAAAGGCAACTCGCCTTTACTTGACTCGAGACAGCATGTGTTTACTTCGTTACCTCATTTTAATACACTACATAAAATGTTCGCAGACAACGAGAGAAGTTGAATGATGAAGCATTATGGCAATGGGTACATGTAGTTTATGCAAGGTAATACATTGAAGAACCACATCACGAACGGCAAGAACTCGTCTTTTGAGAGCCAGCAAGTTATGTTATTAATACTCCCTGCTGCATAGATGGGTACTGATTACACTGACGATTATGACGAGACAGTTAATACTAATGATGGAATTAGATATCTACGAGGCATGGTAGAGTCGGTATGTGTGGAATGTACAATTGTAAGATGTTCGCGTGAAGTCGACGAACTTCAAAATAAACAGTCAATCGCTCTGAATACTAATAATTACCATGCGACTACAATAAAGAAAAGTGAACTTGATATTGAGAATGAAACAGGAGGTGAAGACAATCATAAAGACAGCATTGATGATAATGACTATGACAACAGTGTTGATGAAGTATCTGATGAGAAGAATGATGATACTCTCGATGTTCCCACACATTTCACCAACGAGTTTCGTCCGACATGTGGTGTGAAGAAGGCAGAAGGCGTCAAGAATGCTCGTTACATATTTATCGAAGACCCGAATGAACTTGTTGATAGACTCAGACATTTGATTGACCTGCAAAAATGTGAGTATCTCACGGATTGTTTAAATATCTTTAATCATCTATGAACTGAAGGGTCAGGGTTATATCAGATGAGACTGTTGGCTACTATCTGTGATCTGCAAACATCTGAGAAATGTAAAGATAGAATTTACATAATAATTTGAAAGATAAAATGCATATAATAAGTCAATAAATTTTAATTAATTTATTTATAGTAATGTGTGTTTAACTTCTTATAGGGTTCCTTCTGCTTCTCTGAAAGAATTATTAATCCAGTGGTGTAAACAATCGATTGCTGGAGTCTGTTATATATATATGATTTATTTGAGCATGTGCGAAAAAGCGGGGGGGGGATCGTACTGAAGAATATTTCGCAACAAGTTGGTTGACCTGGTCAGTTTACCGCGGGTAAGTTGGCTTGGCAAGTTAGTATGATTCTTCGGTATGGTTAACTCTCTTAAAAATATTTTGTGAAGATTTTGCGCGAAGAGGTTAGCTACGATACTCTTATTAGGATACTTTTTTCGAAGTTGTCCATCATAGTTTTTTGTATAGGTGGGTGGTATGGCCAGTAGGTCTTGTCAGTTTTGCAGGAACTGGTCTCGTCAGGAGATAATATAGGGCTCAGTCAGTACTGCCAGGAACCAGTCTTGGGTGGAGTCAGTGTGGGGTGGAGTATGTCTTGGGTGGATTCAGTCTTGGGTGAAGTCATTCTTGGGTGGAGTCAGTCTTGGGTGGAGTCAGTCATGGGTGGAGTCAGTCATGGGTGGAGTCAGTCATGGGGGAGTAAGTCTTAGGTGGAGTCAGTCTTGGGTTGAGTCATTCTTGGGTAGAGTCAGTCTTGGGTGCTGTCAGTCGTTGGCTAGTATGGTTAGTCGGTATGGCCCCTTGTTGCAACCAGCTATATTCTGTACCATATAAGAAGGCCACTTTTTGACAGCTCGGCGAAAGTAGCGCCACTGTTTACATCTGACTACGTATCCTTCCGCCATCAGCTGGTCCGTTACGTCGGGGCTGCATTTTTTATTAACACGCTGTCAGCTAATCCACTTCTCATTGTACTGTAATGCTAAACAAATTTTAAGATATTTTTTAAGACGGACATCTGTCTAAAAATATAAGTAGGTTATAAAAGTAAAAATATAAAATGTTGCAAATAATTAGATATTTGATAACTCTTTTTTAATTTGTCCGAGATAGTGAATTTGGGTTAAAATTTGCGAGATGGTCTGTTGTATCTATTATTACACTTTGGACGTTATAGCTCATATATACAAGTTGGAAATATGTGACTTGGAATAACGTTAGAATTGCTTAAAAACTATTCATGCGTGTCTACGGAATCAAGGAGATGGGTTTTGAGAGAACAGTATGGCGTATAATTTACGTAGACGAACGATTACCAGCCGAATATAATTGACTTGTACTCCAAATCGTTGTACATGAAATATATGTTACTTTAAAAATTATGCAGAGCTCGTGGAAAAATATAACTATTGGCATATGTTTGTAAATTCTTTATATATCACGCAGGAAAGAGGTTCATTTCTGGCTGGTAATAGCTCGCAGAATATCCGATAGATAGCGCGCAGCACGTCACGGCGAAGTTTTGAGTAACACTCTTTATCGTCAACAGATAGCGTATTTTTTAAAGTTGATCATTCTTATGTTACGGGCTGGAAATATATTTAAAATTCGTGTCGTTTCGTCAAATTATTAGAAAAAATAATTCAACAATATTATACAATATTTCTGTATGCATTTAGTATTAATATCATGAACGTGTTGAAAGCAAGGTTTGAGATGGATGATACAACGTGAAAAAGCTTTCTGAAGTTAGCACAACTTCAGAAAACTTTTCCACGTCGTATCGTTCTATTGTACATTTCATTTTGATCACCTAAACATAACTACATTATCACGAAGTTTAGTTTTTCACGCTAACAACCATTGTTTTGTGANCCACGTCGTATCGTTCTATTGTACATTTCATTTTGATCAACTAAACATAACTACATTATCACGAAGTTTAGTTTTTCACGCTAACAACCATTGTTTTGTGACCTCGTAAAATAAAATGTATTAATAAATCTACGAACTATTTCTTGTCCGGGTATTTTCTGCTTTTCTGATGTGCATCAGCAATGCACTCAGAATAGCCAACGTAATTTTAAATTTTGTTCGTTCGTGCATCAGCAGATACAGGATTTTGTAAATGGTGCTTTGGTTGTTGCTTAAATATTAAGTTGCCACTCACTGACTGTCAGAAAGTGGCCTTCATACGGTATGGACCATAGTAATGGACAATGGTATGGACTGTGATATTGTCTCGATTTTTCGAGTTCAAAGTCATTGGGGTCAATGTTTATGTCAACAAAAACCCACATGGTGGTCGGAGTCCTCAATGTAATTTTTTCTTTAATTTTTAGGATTACTTTTGATTTTTTTGTTTGTCTCAATTTTTTATGATTTGCAAGGGGGGGATGTTAATACATTGTGATCCATTGGAGGAGGGTCAGTCATATACCATTGTGCTGATGTTCCTCCTGGAAATGCAAGTTATTTTAAATAAACTTTATTAAACATTTTTATACCTTTAATATAAAATATTTTTATTATTTTTATAAATTTAATAAACTGTTAAAACAATATTTTTCAAAAAGATTTTTTAAAAATAGAGTTTTGGATTTTAAAGTTCAAGGTTATTTGGCTCAAAGTCAAAGTCGCCGACATCCAACATGGCTGACGAGATGGCCACCAGCCAACCTGGCGAGGGTCGGTCGTATCGGAAGCTAAATTGCTCCACCTGTCATTGAACTCCATACTTCCTACATGTACATCTTTAAATCATAAGTAAATATTTTTATAATTTTTATAATTTTTTGAGTTAATGTTAATTTCTTAGAATTTATATTTTTTTTGGTTCAAGGTTATTCAAGGTCAAAGGTCAACGAGGTAAATGTCACAGGTCAAGGTCACCGACATCTAACATGGCGAACCAGGTGGCCTTCGACCTATCGGAATGACAGAAGTTGGTGGTCGGCACAGGAACCGGACTCCCATATCCTTATGTCCAAACTCCTATAATTATACTATGTACTTTCATTTACTTACAAAATAATTTTAAAAAGAATTTATATTCGCGGATTAAAACAAAGTGGCTAACATCTGGTGGTGAGATTTTGTACTAGTAAATATGGCATAAACATTATTTCGGCCCTTATGAAGCAGCGGTAGATTAATTGTAATTTTTAACAATTTTAAGGCATTTGGAGTTTATTTTAAAGCTTGTTACAAAATTATACAACAAAACGATATATTGTCCGTTCAACATTGCCGCTGCCATGGTATTTCAATGCAAAAATTCCTTGAAGACGATAAGCTGAAGAAGCGTGGCTTAGTGTGTGTGCTGAAAATATATAACTGATTTGCAAGTTAATTTGTGTGGAAATAATTTTATGCGAGAATATTTTTTATGAATGTCAGTTACTTAAGTTTATAATCTCACTAAATTCAACAAAACTTTGGTTGGAAATTAATGAGTATGGGGTAATTTAATGAAGGTAAACATCCGCTGCGTCACTTAACCATAGAACAGTGATTAGGTGTATTCCAAGTATTAAATTCCTCCCTGTTATTTAATTAGAGGGAGGAATATTTGGAATATGATTTGATTGATTTTACATATCTTAATGCGACTGTCAACATTTATTTCCCGGACTGCTGACAATCTCATTTAGTAGTATTGCGAATCGTGGTACAGTTTATAGGCCCACCTATATTGCGTGTAATCGGAGAAATTAAATGTGTGTTTTTTTTTTTTTTTTTTTTTTTTTTTTCTGGGTATTATAGGCAAAGCCAGACAGGACAGTAAAAACTTTCAAATGTTTAGGAATAAGACATTTATTAATTTTGCCAGTTTTTTTTTTGTAATTGCTTATTCCTTAGGGTTACTGGTGATCATTCTGTAATTATTTTTGGCATTGAAAGCCGCACTTGCACGAATGCCCATTCTCTTTACCACCTTCGTATCGTTCTTACTGTTTATTAAGAAGCACTGTAGCACAACAGAACCGCAAGTGTGACTGTATTCGTGTCTACAAATTTGTTTAACTCATTGTCTGAAAGTTACTTTTGAAGTAAATAAGCATAGGCCCAAAATAAATCTTAGGAAGATTTATACAGGCTAGTAAAAAAAGGACAAAATGTGCAACCAACAACAGACAATTAAATTAAATAGTATTAACAGAGCATGGCTTATTGTTAAGAATTGCCGCTTTCCCGCAAAAAAAAAAAAATGTTATGTATTGACATTACTAATCACCGCGAATATGAATTTAATTGGGTCGTTACTATAATAGCAGTTCATACTATGAATCGCAACAATGGCTATTCACGGCAAAGTGAGCACTTTTTGAAGCACTCTTATTTGGAATGATAGTCAATAAATAAATTTTATTTAGCCTTAGACGTTAACTTTTGAGCCAGGGGAAATACATATATAAACACTGCCTTTTTTTCTTACATGGCAATATTTATTTTTAAAAGTGGCGAAAGGATAAAATAATGACTGATAGGAAAAAAGTAACTTTGGCCTCAAAAGTGCTCACTTTACCATGAATAGCCTATAGTAGGGAGGGCTATGAAGATCGGAGGAATTGTGGGGCAAAACACGTAAAATTTATGAAATAAATATATAAAATTATCTGCATAACTGTGGAAAATTCAAAAAGACCTAACCTTACTTCTTAACAGGTGAATCACAGGAGGTGTGTGACAGCTATCATGGGTCAGGACTAGTAAAATAAGGACTAAGAGTAATAAATTACAGTAATTAAAACTGGACAGTTAACCGTGGTAAATGCAAGAAGACCTAGCCAATTTTAATTTAACTTCAGTGTAGGAGAATCTTTGGAGATGTGTGCACTGATTCACTATTACACATCATAATAAACTTTAATCCGGTGCTATGTGACCCGATGTAATAGCCTTGTTTGTTTTTACTTGTTTATACAATGAGTGTATTATGAGTAAAATAATAGTCATTTAATCCTGCGAGACCTTATTATCCTTATTTTAATGTGTGATAGTGTGTCAGCACACACACTCACCCTTATATACACCTATTTAATCACGGTTTTGGGGATTTACTCTCCTACTAGCACCTGAACTCTGGCTATGTGTGTAATTTTGTGCTACGTATGAACAGTATTATTCAGTGTGAGTGAGCTACACTTAAACATCATCAACTTAGGATCACCGTAATTAAACACAAAGTAAAAAATATAACAGCAACCTATCGTTAGGTTAGGTTTAGTTAGGTTAGGTCTTCTGTATTTGAACTCCACACACGTATTTCTGCACGATAATTAGATTTAACTCTTCACATGGAAATAATCGCAAAGAAACGCTCGTGCTATCACATTTCATGGTATGCAGCCTACTACGAATAACGTTATGGCTCTGTGAAATTCATATTAAGCGTGATGTCAATGTATACCATTTGCTAGTATTGTTGTCCCGTTTTTCAGAAGTCATTATTTTTTAAAATTACTGGCACATACTACTTCCTGGTCCCTCCAGCAGGAAGTTAATTTAATTTATAATGGTTTGCAGGAGAGGCTAGACTTTAGGCCTGTTATGTTCTTTTTATCATGTAAGAGTTTGGTTGCAAGTTAATTAACATGGTGTTGTTCCATATGACATGTGTAATGAATTTAGATCTACTTGATAGGAATACACATATATAGTCCATTCACGGTTACTTCGAACTTATATGAAGCCCTGCTTAAGTTATACTTCCATGTTATTCCTCTGCCTCATGCAAACATTACACCAAAGGACCAGTGTACCGCATTCATACGCGCTCAGTGAAATAACATTGTGCACAAGAACTATTTCTTTATAGGCATTACCAACACACTTATTTTCACTCTGTTTTATCCATATTAATTACAAATAAAATATAATTAATACAAAGAATGCAAGTAAAAGTTCTATATAAACAAAAATAAAGTACTTTTGTAAACACAAGTATACATCACTTGTGATAGTTGGTATATTTTAGGAAAAAACCAAATATGCCACGCATTGAGTGCTTTTTCAAATGTTAGATTAAAAAAATGTGAATAAACTGTGAATAGACAATAAAAGGTGAACAGTGTAGCTTAGAATTTTATTTTGTAGAATGTGTGCACTTATATGGTAATTTTTCCAGGTGTGATCAGGAGACGATGGAAGCTCATGGCTGCGGTTATATGAAAATATTCTGAAAGTGGACAAGAAAATGAGATGGCTGAAGACAAGATTAAAAGCAGTACTATTTTTGTGGCCATTGTGACAGTTATGTAACTGCGTTGTAATAATTTCTAGTTGAAATAAATAATCTTTCATGAAATATTTTGTGTGTCACTTATTCAAATGTAGTGTTTACCAGTGCTAACTGTAAATTAAAAATACTTATTCACTTGCCACACAACAAGAATATATTTACCAGTGTCCAGCATTTATTGTGTTAATGATGCTTCCTTGCAGGATGAGTGTAAATAACACACAGCGGCAGATCGAGAGGGGGGCATCACAGTTGACATAACCCCTCCTAAAAAAACCCAAACTTTGACATGAAAGTGTCCTTTGAATGTTTCAAAATTGACGTGAAATAATATCTGAATTGTTTAAAATACTGATTTTAATTAACCAAATTAACATTATTTCCTAAAATTATGATGACACAGTGCACTTATCCCATGCTATAATTCGTAAGCCTAGACCAGCATCTGCACAATGGATGACCCCTCCACCCTCCGTCCTTCTTCCCTGCCAAACAGAAAGGCTAGATTTGCTTCTGAATACGGTATTGAAGTAGTATAAATTCTAAATTAGAAGTTTTATCTATGTGGTTGATATTTGTGTAGTGTAAATATCTAAGTACTGGTGTGAAAGAGAAGCCTAGCCATTAATTTCTCTGTGGAGCAGGCAGAAACACGAAATAATTATGCGTAATAAAATTATCCTACCCATTTGCCTATTAATTAACAACACATTCAACAAGGTGTGAAAAATGATGAATTATCAGAAAACTTAAATCCTCTCAAAATATAAGTGAAAGAAATTTTACCGTACTTTTGCCATTGAAGTAGAGACGTGCTGCGACAAACATATCAAAACACAACAAACAAACAAAACACTTCAAAATAATAATTAAATTCCAAATCTACACAAATCATACAGCAGTACACAGATTAGAAGCGGGCATTTATTATTGTAGTAAGAAATATCACACCAATCAACATTAGACACATATGGGCAGATATAATTACCAGAAATAATAATTTTCAAATTGATTTTTTACTGGATGAGAATATGAATCAGTTATTGAAATTGCTAAGAACTTTGGAACTTTATAATCTCTTTCTCTCTAAAGCAATGAATTCCAAAGACAACATTAAGTGAAAATGTATTTGTTCCAATTAACAACATTTATTCTTGAGAGAAAAGTTCATGAAACCAAATCTTATTAAATTGGGTAGCTTGATTAAAAAAGATTCTATGGCGACTAGCTGTATGCAGCATAGACTCTACTAAGGACCTTTGGGTTAAACTTAATTTTCTCTATGAAAATTTTAAGTAGAAATTTCTTTTGATGTAATCCATTAAATTGTTCAATTCACAAGAATGTCAAATGCAATATTTGACCATACCTTTTGTACAGGCTTACTATTTGAAGTTCCATAGTCGAGGAGTCCAAGGGCCCATAGGCCTGATCTTGAGGTCTGGCAAATTGCACTAAAAATTAATAAAGCTAGCACTTGTAGGACTCAACTGCCTGTGCATATTTACCAAACTTGCGATGGCCTCCTCCATCGCTCCTGACTTACGATGGGTGGTCTTATAAAAGATTTTCATAAATTTCAACAAGATAAAATTTAGCATGACTGACCGCAATCATGTATATATATATATATATATATATATATATATATATATATATATAGAGAGAGAGTGTGTGTGTGTGTGTGTGTCCCTGGGCTTGCTAATGTGTAACCCTTTCTTGATTAATAAAATCACGGATTGCATAATTTCCTGATAAGAACATTTTATCTACAAAAAGAAAACATTATTGATATCTTAGGACCTAACTAATCAGTATACAATAATCTGGTTTGACAAAGAGAAATCACCTGAAATAAAATCCAGTAATTACATAAATCTGTGACATTAAAACGTTATATTACTTACAATTCAGAAAAATTAATGAAAGATAATTAATATAAAATTGTGATAAAATTTATACCATCATTCAGAATGTAAATAAACAAGAAAATATTAAACTGAGAGAAGTAAACTTAGAAAAGAATTCATAATATTTACTGATATAAGTGTCAATGTGAATTGTAAACAAAGAGTAAATTTTATTTCCATCTCCACAATATATAGCATAATGTTAGATACCAGAGGGATCATATAGCTTTTTTTTAGGCTGTGTCAAATAAGTCAATACTTTTTCACATCTGTGTCTGGATTAGCCAATTCAAAAGATGCAACATGTACAGGTATATTTTGATAATTTGTAGATAATAGTCTGATGTCAGCCATATGCCCTGGAGAAAATTGCAGAACCTGAACGAAGATAAAAAATATTCTTTAGCTTTACAATTTGCTTTGGTGGATACAGTACAGTCATAGATATTTGCATTAACAATAACATTTTCTTATTTTATGGAAATAAAATATGTTACATCAGGGCAAATGCAGATTTCATGCTGGAATTGTTATTAACCAGCAAATAACTAGGGTACCTAAAACAATGAAGCCAGGGAATTCCAAGACACCAGGAGAAATGTGGAAATTTCAAGGAATTCAACAAATTTTCAAAGATAAAATTTTGTAATTTTTAATGTTGAACATATATGAATCAAATTTCCATTCTTTTGTTGGATTATTGCTATCAATAACTGGCAGAAAAACTATAGATTTGGTAATATATGTGCATGCGTATATATATATATATGTGTGTGTGTGTGTGTGTGTGTGTGTGTGTGGGTGTGATGCATGCCGTGTCCCTCCTCCGTTAGTCCGTTCGTCCCGCTACAACAGCGCAGCTTCGATGTGCCTTCTACTGGGGGCAGTTGGCCCGAACGCGGTGGTCACCCCCTCCACGACTCATACACTGGCGACATGCACCAGAGTGCACCACCCCTCTGCGACCACATGGGTACTGCCGGAGTCAGGTGGAAATAAATTCAGCGAGGGGGACACAGTGGTTACAGTTTTCACAAAACCCCTCATGCACCCCCTCCATTCACTGTTAACGTCCTCGTTTGTGTGTTGCGTGTAGTGCGAGTGTTTAAAATGTTCAGTAATTTTTTAGCCTTAATAACACGTAATTAAACCCCGTATTTTTGCACCCTAGTAAAAACAGACATTGTAAAACACGTATTCGAGCAGGGCTACTCACACCTCTCCTGGGGCCAGAGTGAACCCGTTCACCGCGAGCCACCTGTTGACACCCTCAAATTTCCATAAATTAGGGTGCGAGTAATTTTTGCTTTAATTTAAATAAACATTCTAAAACTCAAACAAACCCAACGTACACGCAACATACAGAGAGACCGACATGCATATTTAAATTACGTTGTGTATAAAATTTATTACAAATTAGATTTCATTTTATGCTCAATTTTCTCACGCAAATTAATAATGTAAATTATTTAATAATGTATTTTAGGGACACGAAATTGTTTTTT